>CM055836.1:23279915-23679915 GCA_029582265.1 Zoroaster sp. YZ-2022
TATTTGATAGTGGTACGTGATGTTGTGGTTAGTTGAAGTTCTCCCTGGTATACTTTTACAATGACATTTGTGGCAGTAACATAATCTCCTGGATAGATGTCGGCATGTGCTTGTTCCTGACATAGTGCCATTTTCACGGATCCATGATGATCACTTAACGTGATGTTTCTGACATCGACATCTTCTCCACCAACATGCACTATTCGTTTAGCTTCATCCTGAAAAAGTGATAAAAAGAATACATATAACAGTGTCTCAAAAAAATGCAAACAAAATTTAACGGAATGCCAGATGTAGAATGAGTAACCAACATAGATAATAGGTATGGTTTGAAAGATACACCTTTCCACTTTAAAATGAGACATCAAACGTCCAAATCTGATAATTTGACATCTCTTGGAAAAGTACTCATAACTCTGTCAAAAATTATCAGATGTGGACGTTTGATGTCTCATTTTAAAGTGGAAAGGTGTATCTTTCAAACCATACCTATATTATCTGTTGGTTACTCATTCTACGTCTGGCATTCCGTTAAATTTTGTTTGCATTTTTTTTGAGACACACTGTATAATTGATTGTGTTAATCACTTTATGAGAACTGAAACATCAAAGAAATATGTGTAGATTTTTTGGTTTGGTGATTGTAAGATACTTTGTATTCTTTGAATACCTTATGATAAATTTGACCAATGAGCTGACGTGTAGCATACGTTGTATGTGTTTTTTTCCCACATGGTTGTTAAAGAATGAAGAAATAAAATGGTGATGGTGAGGATTTAGACAGTTGTTTAAGACTAAGACAGCTACTCTTTGTCATGGGTGAATGGATTGAGCTGAAAATGAAGACGATTATGCAATGGCCAAGATCTCGGGTTTTTTTTTTAATTGGAGGTATTGTTTAGGAAAAAAAAATTAAAAAAAGAAAAAAAATGGAAATATCCAAGTAAAGTGGTGTTTGCTGGGGGTTTGTGAAGGGGGTGGGATTAATTACTTCCATGTTGGTGTAAAGATGTGAATTTTCTGTGCAAAAGTAGAGTACACACATTAATTCCAAGAATCTATTGTATACATCTGTAACTTCCAATAATCTTTAACATAACAATTGCCACAAGAAATCAGGTCATGCTTTCATTGCTAGTAAGCAACGATTTATAAGCAATGAGTTAAGACCGAATGGAATGTAACATGTGTTTTAATCAATCGGCTTGTGCAAACTTTGTAACACATAATTATATATTATTTGTGTGTAAAGTTTTTTATGCCACTTTGTGGATGTAGGAGAAATATGTCAAGACAAAAAGTGAGAATAATTACATGAAGTTTTCTAGATAAACTTAACCAAGTATACATTTTAACAACAATTTATTTCTGTATTGATCCAAATCTATTGCCAAGCCAAATCTCTTGCCAGTTCATAAGTCTTTCTGAGCCAAATATCTTGCCAAACCCTCTTACCAACTCTCTTGCCAGTCCAAGTGTCTTGCCACCCAAATGTCTTTCAAGCCAAATTTTCTTGCCAAACAAATCTTGCCAACAATATGAGATCCTGGGGGTGGGTGGTTGGGGTGACTGGGTGTACTTTATGCTAACATTGGCTGCTCTTGTTTGTCATTTGAGCAGGTAGGGAAGAGAGGATGATGGCAGAGGCTCGACCTAATAATTGTTGGCTGGTAAACGACTTGCAAGTTTGTGACTCTGGACACAAGTTCCTGTGGATGGTGGTAGAGTCATTGGAACATATCTGGCAAAAATCTGATGGCCTGGCTGTATGCTATGCTGGTTTGAGGTGTCGGAGATGACAACTGCTGGAATGAGGCATTTGATGTTTGGCTGTGGGTTTAACATTAGAGATCTTTGGTGATCTGTTGTCTTGCGAACAGCAACATCCAGAGAACTGGTCTCTCTGGATGAGTATTCTGAGGTGACTTGGTTGGTTCTGTGAAAGGAATTCATGGGATGGGAGGTACTGAAGCTCTCTTCATTACTGGTCCAAATGGAGAAGACATCATCGATGTATCAAACCACCAGACCCTTGGCGGACATGGAGCTAGAGTCAACATGCACCACTAGTTGCTCTAAAGAGACGAGCAATCGATGCTGCCCTGCACTGACCCATTTTGACCGGATGTTCAGGCCATGGGTTGAATGGAGTGAGGCCATTTGATCAATACATCTTCTCTCTACTGACATGGACAGGCTCTCAGTTGTTCCTGGTGGCTCAATACCCTGTAGAATCATGTCAGGAATCGAGTGGTTAGGCAGACCGAAGTGATGGCCTACAGGCGTGTCTGATTTACGGACGTTGACCGTGGACCTTTGGTCATGAAACTGTCTTATGAGGGTGGTCTTTGTCTCACCAATGCACGGTACACCACAGACCTTGCAAGACATGAGACAGATGAGATTGGTGGTGGTACAGGTGATATGACCTTTGGTCATGTATATGGCTCTGATGGCATAGCTTTTGAAGGAATCCCACTCCTGGACACGTTCTCAACAAGCAGTGCACCAGGAAATATACCTAAAAGTACTCTGTTGGATGTGAGGACTAACAGTGTCAGGAATAGGGGGATCTCAGCTTGAACGATGAGATCCCTTCACTGGATGGATGTCTAAATGTCAACATTAGCTCTTCTGGAATGGCATGTTAAAGGCTATCTTTAGTGAGCAGAATATGGTTGGTGGCATTAGTTATTTTATGTATAGGACAGAGAAGAGCTAGGGGTGATAAATGACAATGAGGATCTTTCTTGTTGGCACTGTCTTGATGTGCGGACTTCTCAGCAAAACTGAGACCTTGGACAGACACTTGACCTTCTTGATAGCCAGACGAACTACTCTTGCGAGTTGTGACCTCTGGACACGTGGTATTTCTTTAATTCCTGTGAATGGTGTTCAAAGTCAGGTCATTGGAAGATATCTGGGTGAAATCTGGGGCCCGACTGTATGTTCTGCTGGTTTTTAGGTATCGGGGATGACAACTGGAGGAGGGAAGCTATTGGGGTTTGACTGTGAGTTTAACATAGAGATCAGTGGTTCGGCCGTTGTCTTCCTTATGCGCAGTAACATTCGAAAAATGGGTCTCTCTGGATGGGTACTCAGTTGATGATTATGTGGAAGGAATTTAATGTGGTCTTTTTAGGCAATGAAGCTCTTTTCATCATTGGTACAGATGAAGGAAACATCATCAATATAGCCCTGCTAGACCCAAGGCTCCATCGAACTGAGGCATATGGCATCAACATGTGTTCTTTTAATGCATAACCTCTAAGCGAAAACCTATTGAAGATGCCATCAATGGTGTTTTCTCTTTGGAGTTAGCTAGAAGAATGCATGTTTGCCTCAGTTCCATGTCGAACCTCGAGTCTAGTGGCGCTATATCGTTGATGCCTTCTTCATCTAAATCAGTGATGAAAGAGCTCGATGACTTCATTGTAAATCCACATGAATTCCTTCCACAGAATCGTCAATCGAGCACCCATTCACAGAGACCTGTTTTATGGATGTTACTGTGTGAAAGGAATACAATGGCTTAACCACTGGTAGCTATGTTGAACCCACAGACAAACACCAATAGTTTCACTCCAACAGTTGCCTACCCCGGCATTGCAAAATTGGTATAATGTACAGCCAGACCCTCAGATTTCACTGGGTATGTTCTATTGACCCCTACTTTGTTCATCATTCACAGGAACTAAAGAAACATCTTATGTCCAGAGGGCAGAGCTCGTAAGCTGTTTGTCTCGTCATCAAGAAGGTCAAGTCTCTGCCCAGGGCATTGGTTTTTGCTGAGAAGCCCAGACGTCAAGATTGTACCAATTGGAAAGTTCCCCTTATTGCCACTTATCACCCCTCTCTCTCCTTCCCATACATGAAATAACTAGTACTGTAAAACCATCATATTCTGCTTACTTTAGATTGCCTTCATCATGCCATTTCAGGGGAGCCTATATGTTGGTATTTAGACATCCACCCAGTGTAAGGGAATTCATTGTTTGGGCTGAGGTCCCTCTGTTCATGATACTGTTCTTCCTCATATTCAATGGGGTACTTTCAGGTATAATTCCCATTGCATTGCTTGTTATGAGGACATGTCAAGAAGTCGGATTCCTTCAAAAGTCATGTCACCATAGCTATATATAAGACCAAAGGCCACATTATCTTTATCATCATCAATTCCATCTATCTCATATCCTGTAGGGTCTGTGTGGTACTGAACATTGGTGTGACAAAACCCCCTCAAAAGAGGGTTTTGTGGCCACAGATCCACAGTCAATACCCGTAAGCTAGACACACCTGTTGACCACCACTTGTGTGTCTATCTACTCTATTTCTGGCATGATTATGCAGGGCTATGGGTCACCTGAGAACTGTAGAGAGCTTAACCATCTCAGCAGAGAAGATGTGGATCAAGTGTCTTCACTTCACTCAATCTGTATGGTCTTAACATCCAGGTCAGTTGGGCAGTGAGGACACCATCTTTTGCCGTTCTCTTTAGGAGTAAACTAGTAGGATGCATGTTGACCTCCGCTCCATGGGCCTTGGGCTGGTGGTGGTACATCGATGATATCTTCTTCATCTGGACTGGTGATGAAGACAGCCTCAGTGCCGCCTTTCCCATGAATTCCTTCCACAGAATCATCTGAGTCACCTCCAAAGACTCATTCAGAGAGACCCATCTCTGGATGTTGATAGTAAGACAATGGTTGAACCACTGATCCCTGTGTTGAAGCTGCAGACAAACACCAAGAGCTTCACTCTATCAGTTGCCTTCTCCGGCACTGAAAATCTGGCATTACATGCAGACAGACTTTCAGACTTTGCCTGATATGTGATAATGACTCATCTTACTTACCATTTACAGGAACAGAAACACCACATGTCCACAGGTCACAGCTTGTAAATTGTTCTTCTAGCCATCAAGAAGGTCAAGTCTCTGCACAGGGCCTATCATCCCTGTCTCTCCTGTACATACAACATCTTGTACATGTCCTGCTCGTGTCATTCAAGAGGAGCCTATGTTGGCATTTAGTACACCCAGTCATAGGGATCTCGCCAAATCTTGCCACGCCAAATCTTGCCACGCCAAATCTCCCTTGCCACGCCAAATCTCCCTTGCCACGCCAAATCCCTCTTGCCACGCCAAATCTCTCTTGCTATGCCAAATTTGGTTCAAATCTTGACAATAAATAGTTATCTGTACTGGATCTAAGTGAAATAAGTAATATTTGTTATATTCAAAGGGAATTGGCATACCAGTTATAGATGTTTAAATACTATTCCAATTCAAATCCTCTAGAAACTATGTTGTGTTTGTACCAAAATACATGTGTACATGTTAACCTATGCATTTTAATGGGAAAGAAAGCTGTTTTATGCTTTTATAAATGTGTTTATTCAAGTTTACAAAACACCACAGCAGCAACATTTGTAAAATTAAGAACTGCATTGAATGTGTTATGTTTAATAACTTTTATCCTTTGCACAAATTGTTGTCATTGCACAAAGGAACAAACAAAACAAATTGTTTAACTCTAAATAGTTCTTTCTTGAGTAATTTCTTGATAGTGTGGTGTCTGGGATTGACAGTTTTCCCAGATGGAGCTTTTCTACAGATGAGGGGTGCCACCCCTTGACCAACTGATTTGATGTGATGAGTGTCTTGGAGTGTCATGAAATGGTTAAAAGACGCCGAGGAGTGTTGAAGTGTCTTGGAGCATGCTGTCATGATGCTAGATGGTAAGAAGATGCAGTGGAGTGCTGAAGTGTCAATTGGAGCATGCTGTCATGATGCTAGATGGTAAGAAGATGCAGTGGAGTGCTGAAGTGTCAATTGGAGCATGCTGTCATGATGCTAGATGGTAAGAAGATGCAGTGGAGTGCTGAAGTGTCAATTGGAGCATGCTGTCATGATGCTAGATGGTAAGAAGATGCAGTGGAGTGCTGAAGTGTCAATTGGAGCATGCTGTCATGATGCTGGATGGTAAGAAGATGCAGTGGAGTGTTGAAGTGTCTTGGAGCATGCTGTCATGATGCTGGATGGTAAGAAGATGCAGTGGAGTGCTGAAGTGTCAATTAGAGTGATGTCATTATGCTAGATGGTAAGAAGATGCCAAGTGTTTCTAGTTCTTTCTATTTACAAACGATAGATATCATTAATAATGTTGTCATCTCTGGATTTGTACCATCGTCTTTGTTATTCATCCAGTTATTATAAAGTGCGCATATCGTAAAGTCAAGATCAAGGAAGTCAACATAAGAAACAAGCAATACAAATGAATATAAATAAGCACATAATAGTTCTGTCTTAGCAGTTTCTTGAAAGTGTTTGGCAATTTTGGCAAGCTAGTATGGTATTCTTTTCCTTAGTTTAAGATTGGATTGACATTTCATGTACTTATTTTATTTTAAATGTTCTCTGATAATATAAGTTAAATAGACATGATTGTGCCTTCACTGATGTTACTCAGCACTGTATAGTCTGTATGCTTTCGAGTGTCCACTGGTAAACTCTGTGGTCTAGAGGTAAGACATCTGCACTACTATGCAGAAGGTTGTGGGTTCGAGTCCCACCTGAGTTGCCTGTAGACACTGAACTATGTTAGTGAAGGGTGCAATTATATCAATTGAAATTCTATTAGCTAGAGAACAATTATAATGATAGAATTCCTCCAATGAGTTTAAAGAGTCATTTCTCATTTAACAAATTGTTCACTTGTCCACTTGTTAATATGTCTGAATCAGTGTCTTGATTAGTATAGGTGGTAAAACAGTGAGAATAATTACATGAAGTTTTCTAGATAAACTTAACCAAGTATACATAAGAGTGTTGGTGTAGAATGCTTGAGAAATATTATAGGTGCAAGTTGTGGCCATAAGCTGTGGATGTTTTTTCTTGTTTGGAGGAGTTGTGTGAAATAGTGGACTAGGCTTGGGCGATGACATAATATCTTTTTGTATTTCATTATCATATTGATTTTTTTTTCTCTTTTGCCTTTTCCAGGCGTTTTATTGTTTATCCATCAATACAATTACATCTCAAAAGCACACAATTGTACAAAACAAAAGAAAACAGAAGCAATACAAATTAATTATCAGACAAATGTTTTGAAATTTGGTATAATACAGTTTGTGAATTCAATTTCATTTTTAAACGTTTTCCAAAGAAGTTTATAATTAAAAGTAGTGTTTGAATTGAATGCGTTAATTACTCTGCATTTGTACACAGTGAAAGAGGCTGTTATTAAGAGGTTAACCGTGTCGAAATTAATATCATTAATATTATAGCCTACCACTATATCTTTCAACTTAATGTCATGCTTGATGTGTAAGTTAAGATTCATGAGATAGCCACTATTGTTCCAAAATTGTTTCAGAGACTTACAGGAAAACAAATAGTGCTTGAGGTTGTCAAGTTCATTGCATATACAGGGTGTCCCAGAAAAAAGGTAATTCTGACAATAAGGGTTAATTTTGACAAAGTATGCTTTTTATGGCTATTAATCATGTTTTACCATAAAGTAGGAGCAAAATGCTTTCCAGTGGTATCTTGATCGCATTCCTCTGGTCATGCATCACTGAGCACCATTGTTTGGAAAATGCTATGTGAAAACCCTTTTGGGACAGTTCATGGTCAGACATGAGCAGCACATTCAGATATGGCCCGAGGGAAATCTAACCGTTTGAAAGCATGTGATACGTACAAGATGTTTATCAATTGGTGATATTTATTCAGTACTGAATTATGCACCAACACCTTCCACGTGCCCACCTCCTCTTTCGATGCAAAGTCCACAACGGCGGCGCATGTCAGCCACAGCTCGTCTCACCATTGCAGGATCATCACGTATGTTGAATGCGGGCTTGCAAATCCTGAAGGTTACGTGGTGGACTGGTGAACACTTTGTTCTTCAAATACCCCCACAAGAAAAAGTCACAAGGAGTGAAATCCGGCGACCTGGCCGGCCATTCCACAGCATGTCTGACCATGAACTGTCCCAAAAGGGTTTTCACATAGCATTTTCCAAACAATGGTGCTCAGAGATGCATGGCCAGAGGAATGCAATCAAGATACCACTGGAAAGCATTTTGCTCCTACTTTATGGTAAAACATGATTAATAGCCATAAAAAGCATAACCTTATTGTCAGAATTACCTTTTTTCTGGGCCACCCTGTAGAACAACTGGACGAGTTACCGGTACTTAAATTCCATTTAGTCAGATTAATTTTATTTGGGAGAATGTTGTATATTAATTTAAAACTGAATTCTTTATATTTATTTATAGGTAGTTTTTTAACAAGAATATTATACACTGTCTTGGATTTCAAATTGTTCAGGTCAGTTGTGTGATTATCCCTATTCAGAACTTTTTCATTTATAGAGGGAGCAATGAATTGAGTCAGTTTGGCAGACGCTAGTTTCTTGATCCAATTGTTAGGTATATATTGCATTTCTGACTTGATACGTCTCGGCAATGTAGTTTCTTTTGTTGATGGGCTGATATATTATTATGATATTGATAACTTCAAGTTATGGAGATATTGGCAAATCGCGATGAAAAAATATATTGTGATGAAAAAAAATCCTTGATTGTTAGTCGGGTGAGAAATTCTATGAAAATACTTAAGGAAGTGTTTTCAGGTTTCGGAAGTGAGAAACAAAAGCGAACTACTTCTGTGGTAAGCCGACTGTCATATCACAGGGCATTGTTTAAAATCCACTGCCACTCAAAAATATCCATTCAGACGGAGTATTGGGGATTGAATGGGGTATTTGAACTAACAATGTGTAGACAATGTTTACATCTCACTGTCTATCCATGGTGGTCTGTGATTCTGGTTGCAGCACCACGTGCGAGTATATTATTCATGCATATTGAAATATATATGCAGAATATGGGCGTTACCTTAACAATCGACAACAAAATAATGTTTGCAGTAAATGCAGGTGCTCTGTGCTCATATTAGTTACGAAATAAAATGAAAGCATGGATCGACAGTGGCTTGATCAAAGTTGGAGAATTAGGACACTATCGTATTACACTTGGCCCCGTCCATGGCTGTATGAAAAGGACTCCAAGATCTAAGGGCTGATATAATATCATTTATAATTATTTGACAAAAATCGTTTAGAAAATGAACTTCAGCAAGTTATGTTATTTATACCAAATAAGGGGAAAATCAATTAAATGTACACTACTCAAAAAAATTAAAGGATCAAACTTGTCTACTAATATTTTTCAAAAAAAGCATTGACATTGTAACTCATGAGTGCCATTTTATTCAGTTATGTTCAATACAATACAATACAATACAATGAAGGCATTTATATAGCGCTCTTACATGCATGAACGGTATCACAGCGCTTTACAGTGAGATGCAAGTACAATTTAAAAATACACAGTGCCTAAAATAAATGAGTCTTGAGAGATGTTTTAAATTGACTCAATAAAGAAGCATGACGGATACCAGATGGTAGTTCATTCCAAATGCTGGGTGCAGCAGTATAGAAACCCTTGTTAGCCGCAGTTAAATGTGTAGTTGGCTTTTTGAAGATCCGGGACTCAGAATATGAACGGAGTCCACTGTGGTTAGGTTGGTATGGTGTAATAAGCTCACAGAGATAAGATGGCGCAGAGTCAGTAACACATTTATAGGCAATAGTCAATGTTTTGAAATCAATCCGGTCTTGAACGGGAAGCCAGTGAAGCTGTCGTAGGAGAGGGGACACATGGTCATACGTTTTAGCCTTGAAAATTTATTTTGCAGCACGA
Organism: Zoroaster sp. YZ-2022; assembly: GCA_029582265.1. NCBI lineage: Eukaryota > Metazoa > Echinodermata > Asteroidea > Forcipulatida > Zoroasteridae > Zoroaster > Zoroaster sp. YZ-2022. Next base: position 23,289,690 of record CM055836.1, read on the forward strand.
TTTTGAAGCCGTTGAAGATCCTTGGAGAAGTGAATTTGCATAGTCCAAACGTGCTGTGACCAGAGCACGAACTGCATGATGACAAGTGATTTCATCAATAAAGATACGAACTTGCGACAGATTTCTTAAATGAAAGTTAATGGTTTTGCATATTGAAGATACATGGTTAGACATACTGGTGTCAAATTCCGGTCGTACTAAACCTCGTGGAAAGAGAGGTGGTCGTCGTAAGCGTTGGCCCATTCCAGATGCTACCGAACTTGACAACTGCCTCCATCGTATTCCTGTTCATACATGTATCCCGCCACGCATTAAACATAATTGCCATGATCAACCAAGAAAAGCCAATTTGTCTAACTTGAAACCTGTTCTCCGTGAAAAATATGACAAATTGAATGTGGCCTGCTGGAATGCCCATTCAATTAGAAATAAATCTTCTGTATTTTGTGATCATATTATGGACAAGAATATTGACATAATGTTCATTGTTCAAACCTGGCTACAGTGACGACCCAGTTGTTATATCTGCTTGTACACCACCGGGTTACACATTTTTTAATGTGCCGCGTGCAGGAAATGACTGTCATGGTGGTATCGCCGTCGTATTCAGATCTCCTTTGAACTTGTCCCTAACCAACATTGATATCGTACATACTACCTTTGAGATGGCCTGTGTCACCGACCCTTTGAAAAAAGTTTGCTTTGTTGCAATTTATCGTCCACCACCTTCTTCCAAGAATCGTCTGAAAACCAGTGATTTTTTAACTGAATTTGATGACTTCTTAGATAAAGTGACTCTCCTCTCTAGTAAACTTCTTTTGTTAGGAGATTTTAACATCCATGTGGACTCGCCTAGTAAGGCAGATGCATCTCATTTTGAAGCTGGACTACAACAACACATTACTGGACCAACCCACCAACATGGGCACACTCTTGATCTTCTCATCTCGCGCCCTGATGACGGCCTTATTGTTGAGAGTGGAGTCTCTAATATTCTGAACTCGGATCACTTTATTGTTGATTGCTCCATTAATTTCTCTAAACCCGACAGCAAAATGATCACTTCAAACTCGAGGAACTATCGCAGCATCACTGAAACCTTTGCTAAAGATCTTGAAATTGCATTTCAGGTTTTTCCTTATGAAAGCAGCCTTGATCTTCAGGTGTCATTTTATAATATGACCATTATTTCTGTTCTTGATAATCACTGCCCTGTTACTATTCGTACACAAATCACAACCGGCCTGGTACTCCAATGAAATTCATCTTGCGAGACGCAAATGGAAGAAGTCTGGCGATCCTAATGACCATCAGCTTTATCTTGACAGTACTCATGATTTTTCTCATCTTGTTCAGAAAGAAAAATCAAGATATTACACAAAACAACTATCCACTGCAGACACTAAAACAGTTTTTAAAACTGTCAATACTTTACTTAATAGAAATGTGCCCCACCCCCAAATTTCCAGTGCCCCCCCCCCCCACAAATTTCCAGTGCCCCCCCCCCAGGTGCCCCCACGAAAAATCCTCAGTGCCCCAAAAAACAGAAAAGAAAAAGAAAAGGGGGAAACCCATGCCCCTGGGCCCCCCCACTGAAAAGCAATTCCCCCTGTGCCCCCCCCCCCCCCGAAAAAGTCCTGGCTACGCCACTGATGAGCACAAAAGCAGAAGGAATTCAAATCGGAATTTTCAGTGTCTTAGCTGTCTTTTCTGTCATCTCAATACCGTGTGGGACCTCCACGGTTGCGAATGCACTCCCTGCAGCGTTGCGGCATGCTTCTGATGAGTCTGCGAATAACATCTTGGTCAATATCTTGCCAGGCCCTACGGAGTGCTTCAGTGAGTTCCTGCACTATCTGAGAAGGACGTGGCAGCCTTCGACCACTGCGCTGAAGCAGGTCCCACAAATGTTCAAGGGGATTAAGGTCGGTGGATCGTGCTGGCCAGTCCATTCGCTGAATCCCTTCCTCTTCAAGGAAGTTGTTCACCACCCTAGCTCTGTGTGTGGACGGGCATTGTCACCCATTAACACAAAGTTTTCACCTACTGCACCAGCATATGGCATAACAATTGGGATAAGGATCTCATTGAGGTAGCGCTGTGCATTAATCCCACCCCTAGGGAAGACATAGAGGTCTGTATGACCCCCAATGCTGATTCCTCCCCAGACCATTACTGAACCACCTCCAAAATGATCGTGTTCCACCATGTTGTCCACTTGAAAACGATGTCCTCTCTCTCTCTCTCCAGACTCGGACACGTCTATCCTTAGTCGAAACACAAAACCTGGATTCATTGGTAAAGGGAACAGGAGTCAAGTGTCTGAGCTGCCAGTCCACATGAGCGTTGGCAAAGTTGCGTCTGGTTCTGCGATGTGCTACAGTCAGAACAGGTACCACACTTGGTCTTCTGGCATGACGACCATCACCGTGAAGACGATTGCGTATGGTTTGGTCACAAACTTGCACTCCTGTTGCATTGTGGAAGGCACCACGCAGTTGGACAGCTGTATGGAACCGGTTCCTAGTGGTCAGAATTCTCAGGTTGCGGTCTTGGGCATGGGTTGTGGCCCTTGGCCGACCTTGTCCAGGTCTCCTATGGTACTGACCAGTCTCTCTGTACCTCTGTACACCTCTATACTAATGACACTCTGAGACGCTCCAAGTCTATCAGCCACTTGCCTCTGAGTCATCCCATCTTCAATCATTTGAACTGCTCTGGCAACTTCAACGTCAGTAAGTTGTCTCCAAACAGCACCACAAGTGACTACCACCAGAATTAATGTGCAAAGACACTGAAAGATGGCCATCTTGAAATTGTGCAATACCTGACCAATGCACATCACCAAATGCTTTTTGATCCTTCCAGTCAACTGGACTCTGAAACACATGACTGAGCAATTGCATCATGTGACATTCTCTGGTGCTTAACCAAGCATGAACATGTGCTGCAGTGTACAATAAGTAAAATCAATGAGGTATACACCTGGCTGAAATTTCCAAAGGCAAATGTTTGATCCTTTAATTTTTTTGAGTAGTGTACAAACTGGATGCTTATCTTTGATTGAAAGTGTTCCATCGTAAAATAGCAAAATTGTTATTTTTTCTTGACAGATGTGTTCATCGCATCTAGCTATAATCTAGCTATAACCACAGTGAGCCACTCATTTTCCAGACGAATTTTTAATAATCAAAATCAAGCACATAGCCTACTATTTGAAATTCACTTTGAAAAGCACCCGAACACGTCGCAGTAATTTGTTTTCATGATATTGCATCTGTTTTAGCGAACGATTTAACAATGTATAAATTACAAAAATGTACGGAGGACTAACTTTTATGAATGACTGCAATTCTGCCAAAATAAGGGGGGAAAAATTGGCATGGAAGAAAGATACACGTGATATTTTTTAACCACTTTTTTGGCTCAATTTCCGGACACTAAAGATGATTATTTCTGGTAAAATCTTGATTATTATATGCATGATGAACCAAACGACAGTAAAGCCTTAATGTACCTGTGTACACTGCATACTGTAATTTTAAGCATACTGTAATTTGCTATATAAAATTCACAGATTTAAGTTTTGAGGCTTTGCATGGTGGAATATCGATATCGTTTCGGTTTGCGGTAACACCACGTGTTTATCTCAACTAACGTGAAGCTGAGGTACAGGTTCTGAAAAGAACCGTATCGGACAACTCGTATCTCAACCTTCGTTAAGTGAGAAAGGTTCAAGGGAGAACCAATTTCGGGCAACTCGTTTTTCTCTACTGTTGCTAAGTGAGAAATATGGTTCAGGGAGAGCCATGGGGACTTCACGGGTTATTCTCAACGTTTCGATTAGCCTGCTCTAATCTCCTGACGAAGATTGTTGGTGTTAAAAACGACACCATTGGTGTTTATATTAGGCAACTCGCACAATATAAACACCATGGAAGAATAAAGTTGACACCACTGATGTTATTTTAACACCTCAGTTTTTGCAGAAAAAATTAAGAAAAAAATCATAATTTCGCCATTTTACGCATGCCGTTAGGCATGCCGTTTGTACAATGTGCATTGATATCCCGATTGGATAATTTGTATGCATTTTAGTTTGGGCTAATTAGTGGATCGATTAACTGGGGGCGCTAATAGATCATAGCTAGAGATGTGAACACATCTGTGAAGAAATTTGTTTACAAAATTTGCCATTTTACGATGGAACACTTCTCGTCAAAGATAGGCACGCCGTTCGTACATTGTACATATGGAGATCCCGATTGGCTAATTGTATGCATTTTTAATTAGTTCGGCTGGGCTAATTAGTGGATCAATTAATTGGGGTCGCTAATAGATTATACTAGCTAAAGATGTGATGAACACATCTGTGAAGGAGGGAAAAAATACGATTTTGCCATTTTACAATGGAACACTTCCCGTCAAAGTTGTGCGAATCGTCTTTGTGCATTTTACTGTGAAACTGTACGTTTACACCCAATGACGGATATTGACGGCCTTTGGCGGTAATTAAAATTCCGTGCCAGCACCAAATTTCGTGCTAGCACTAAATTCGGTGCTGACTTCAGCCTGGTGAATTCTGTGATCGTTCGTGTGTTTACAACGAATACAAAATGTACAGGCTGGAACCTTGTTGCAATGCAGAGGTACCAGTCTAAATACAATCTGCAATTGCCGTACAGGTTTCACGCTCGTGTAGACTACCGTACTGGAAATGCGTATACGCGACCTTTGACATTATTGTTGTTTTCAATTGGACATTTCTCGGTAATTACACGATACCCGGATTTTGTTTTTTGAAGAAAACCTTCCAAAAATGATTATCTATCATTCTATCAATCCCATTTTTTGTACTTTTAGGGCGGTGTGTACCTTTAAACTAGGACACTGATTCCATGCCCTGTTGAAAGTCTGCTCTGATCGTGATGATACTGTCCCTTTAATACATTGGTATATACTTCAGTTGCACACCTTGTATTGGATTTCATCTTTGATGAGTCTCACATTCTCATCACTCGCCCAGTAGTGAATCCTAGAAACATAAAGGTAGTTGGGGGGGGGGGGGGGGGGTTAAGCCCTTCCAGTCTTGAGTGTACCACTGGTATACTTTGATCCCAGCCAATAACCCTAACTCCTTATGCCCATTCGCTTACACATAACCTGAATCCTGCAAAATCCTTCAGTAGTAAAGCAAGCACTTTTGATGAGTTGGTCATAAATACTGGGCATTTTGTAACTATTTATACGGCATATATACCGACGATAATGGTACATCTTGTAGCGTCCCTTTAATTATGAAATATTAATCGTATCATGCCAAAACCACGTATCAAGGCAAGCTCTGTTAAACTAGCTGGAATAAAAGTTTTGCTTTTGCTTTAAGATTGAGGGCGCTAAATTTCCCAAGTATAGACTTCGCGGTTTATACATTTTTTAGAAACGAAAATAAGTTCCTGGAGGGTCGGTGGGACGCAGTGGCATAACTGGTTAACCCGCTGTCAAGTAGAAACCTAAGATACCCCAGATGGGTTCGAGACACATAGCGGTCCTGAGTCCACAGTCAAGGCAAACTAGCATAATAAACTATTTTTTTTCTCCGAGAGCGGGGGAGCGGCCCTACCAAATGCGCGTGCGACATCGGCTGCTACCGCCGGATTTGCCAAGACGGTTGAATTTTGGTCAGTGGGTCGTCGACCAGCTGCAGGCAGATGTGCGATTCGTCTATCATCTCGTCATTGGCGATAAAGCTGGATTTTCTCTCGACGGAAAAGTCAACTCACGCAATGTTCGATTCCTGTTCGATTCCTTTAATCCGTCTATGAATAGTGTAACCACGGTTCACCAGTGTACAATAAAGAAAAATGAGAGTCACTCCCTTGAAGAGGCTTTGAACACGAATTCTCTTTTCAGTGATAACATGTTTCTGGGTGAAATTTTTTTCATCCATAAGAATATTAGTTCATAAAATATTGTTTAAGGACGATGCATGGCTGCAATGCGCTTGCGCAAAACAGAACTTTAGTGTAGTGTGCACCGTACACGGTTCACCGCGACGGTTCACCATGCCATTTTGGTCCATAAGTTCCCAAAAGAGAGTTAGTGTTCAACGCGATAAGCGCATTAGGATACACAAACAACATACAAGCCTGTTCAATTTGTTTTCATCCCCTTATTCCGTTATTTAGACGAAAAATCCAACGGTGATCCATCAAACCCAAAATAGAAAGGAAGGGAGTGACTCTCCTTCTTTATTGTACAGTGGTGAACCGTGGCTACATTATCAATCGACAGATGAATGAGATCGAACTGGGGTTTTGTCAGCGGATACCACGGTGGTATAGTAGATAAGACACCTGCTGTGGAATGCGGGGATCGTAGGTTCGAGTCCCACCCGAGTACAATTATTGTGTTTTTGTCCGCAGCACTCAGGAAACACAGAGTATACAGTGCTTATTACACATTATGGTAAAATCAACAACAATATTTTATTATTTTGTAAAAATATTGTTGTCTTTTTCCCCCAATGTTCTTTAATTCAACCTTTGCCTCAACTTCAGCGGGTACCACGGTGGTGTAGTGGCTAAGACATCTGCGTTCGGAACGCGGGGACCGTAGGTTCGAATCTCACTTGAGTAGAACGTTTGTATTTTTTGTCCGAAACACTCTGGAAACACAGAGTATATAGTTCTTATCACACGTTAGGGTAAAATCTACAATAATATTTTATTTTTATTCCCCCCCCCCCAAAAAAAAAAGAGAAGTTAATTCAACCTTTAATTCAACCTTTGGACGCCATTTCATGTTTGGGAAACAAAACCAAACACCCTTCCAGGGAAAACATAGCCTAATACTACTGTAATAATCAAATAAAATAAACTGAAATAAAATAAAATTCACAAAGACAGACAATAAGCGCATGGCCTATGGATAAAATTGGCATGTCGCTCACATATACTACAAGGGAATTCAGACAATCCCGGTCAAATCTCGCTGCCCCCCCCCCCCCCGGCCCCCTGACAATGTTGGCTCTCATTGCGCTGTCTGTGCTCCGGAGATAACAACATTGGTGGAGGTGGGGAACGAGGAGGGAGATTTGGGAGCAGAGGACAGGGAGGTATGTTTATTGTAACGTGTCCAAACTATTTTGGCCGCGATTGTAGCTTAAAATAAACTAGCTGGAATAAGAGTTTTGCTTTTGCTTTCAGATTGAGGGTGCTAAATTTCCCAAGTATAGACTTTGAGGTTTATATATTAATTTTTTTTTTATTAGAAACGAGAACATGTTTCTGTCGGCACCCAGTGGCTAAACTGGTTAACCCACTTTCAAATAAAAACCCAAGATCACCCAGATGGGTTCGAGACCCACAGTGATTCTCAGTCCACATCCAACGCAAGCTATAATAATAAACGTCTAGCTGGAATAAGAGTTTTACTTTTGCTTTCAGATTGAGGGCGCTAAATTTCACTAGCTGGCTTATTAAAAAGCTGGCTTATTATTAAAGGGACTCTAGAAGATGTATCATTATCGCCTGTATATGCCGTGTATATATACCGGTAGTTAGACAATCATATGCCGAGTATTTATGACCAACTCATCAAAAGTAAAAACAATTTGTGCCCCCGTTAATGTTCATTTTTGTTAACGAATTATGAAGTTGACATTTCAACTTAGGGCATATCATGGTTTTGGCGTGTTGCGATTAATATTTCATAATTAAAGGTAGCTAGAAGATGTACCATTATCGCCGGTATATGCCGTGTACATATTACACAGTTACACAATGCCGACCATTTGCGACCAACTCGTCAAAAGTTAAAACAATTTGTGCCCCCTTTAATTTTAATTTTTGTTGATTTTTGTTAACAAATTATGAAGATAACATTTCAACTTGGGGCATATCGTGGTTTTGGCATGATACGATTAATATTTCAATTTTAAAGGGACGTTAGAAGATGTACCATTATCGTCGGTATATGCCGTATATATATAGTTAATCAATGCCGAGTATTTATGACAAACTCATCAAAAGTTAAAACCGTTAATTTGTGCCCTTTTAATGTTAATTTTTGTTAAGGAATTATGAAGTTGACATTTCAACTTCGGGCATATCGTGGTTTTGGCATAATACGATTAATATTTCATAATTAAAGGGACTCTAGAATATGTACCATTATCGTCGGGGATATAATTATGGCGTGTATATTTTACACAGTTACACAATGCCGAGTATTTATGACCAACTCATCAAAAGTAAAAACAATTTGTGCCCCCGTTAATGTTCATTTTTGTTAACGAATTATAAAGTTGACATTTCAACTTAGGGCATATCGTGGTTTTGGCATGATACGATGAATATTTCATAATTAAAGAGACGCTAGAAGATCGTCGGTATATATGTCGTATAAATAGTTACACAATGCCGAGTCTTTATGACCAACTCATCAAAAGTTAAAACAATTTGTGCCCCCTTTAATGTTAATTTTTGTTAATTTTTGTTAACGAATTATGAAGTTGACATTTCAACTTAGGGCATATCGTGGTTTTGGTGTGTTGCGATTAATTTTTCATAATTAAAGGTACACTAGAAGATGTACCATTATCGTCAGTATATGCCGTATATACATGATTAAACAATGCTGAGTATTTATGACAAACTCATCAAAAGTTAAAACAATTTGTGCCCCCTTTAATGTTAATTTTTGTTAATTTTTGTTAACGAATTATGAAGTTGACATTTCAACTTAGGGCATATCGTGGTTTTGGTGTGTTGCGATTAATATTTCATAATTAAAGGTACACTAGAAGATGTACCATTATCGTCAGTATATGCCGTGTATATATAGTTAATCAATGCCGAGTATTTATGACAAACTCAAAAGTTAAAACAATTTGTGCCCCTTTAATGGTCATGAAGTTATGATATAATGATAGGAAATTACACTCAATAGCGTGCACTCGTTTCTGTGGCCGTGTGGATATACGCCGTCTATAATTGAGGGCGCCAACCTGATCGTGGTTTTCGAATTCATCCGGATTTTAACCCGCAGCGTTGAATCTGGTTGAATCCGCGGTTGAATCCGCGGCTGAATCCGCGGTTGAATCCGAGGCTAGCTTGATCTTGTTAAATCCTGTACTAACGTTAGACAACCAAGATCAAGCTAGCCGCGGATTCAACCGCGGATTCAGCCGCGGATTCAACCGCGGATTCAACCGCGGATTCAGCTGCAGGTTTTCTCACGGATTTAACCGGATCGGGTCAGTTTAAAAACTGGATAGATGTAAATTTAATACCCACGATCAGGTTGGTCCAGTGCGTGTGAATACTGCACTCAATACGGTGTTTCCACACGGCTGGGCGCAGGCGAAATGAAATGATGATTGCGCCCAGCCTCTGTCGTTAAAAGCGTAATCGTATAACGCCAAAACCACGATATGCCCTAAGGTGAAATGTCATCTCCATAATTCGTTAACAAAAGTTAACAAAAAATAACATTAAATGAGGCACAAATTGTTTTAACTTTTGACGAGTTGGTCACAAATACTCTGCATTGTTTAACTATATACACGGCATATACCGGCGATAATGGTACATATTCTAGAGTCCCTTTAATTATGAAATATTAATCGTATCATGCCAAAACCACGATATGCCCTAAGTTGAAACGTGAACATCATAATTCATTAATACAAATTAACAAAAAATGACATTAAAGAGGGCACAAATTGTTTTAACTTTTGACGAGTTGGTCACAAATACTCTGCATTGTGTAACTATAGCCTACACGGCATACACCGGCGATAACGGTACATATTCTAGAGTCCCTTTAATTATGAAATATTAATCGTATCATGCCAAAACCACGATATGCCCTAAGTTGAAATGTCATCTCCATAATTCATTAACACAAATTAACAAAAATTAACATTAAAGGGGGCACAAATTGTTTTAACTTTTGACGAGTTTGTCACAAATACTCTGCATTGTGTAACTATAGCCTAATGTTAATTTTTGTTAATTTTTGTTAATGAATTATGATGTTCACATTTCAACTTAGGGCATATCGTGGTTTTGGCATGATATCATTAATATTTCATAATTAAAGGGACTCTAGAATATGTGCCATTATCGCCTGTATATGCCGTGTATAGGCTATATAGTTACACAATGCAGAGTATTTGTGACAAACTCGTCAAAAGTTAAAACAATTTGTGCCCTCTTTTATGTTATTTTTTGTTAATTTTTGTTAATGAATTATGAAGTTGACATTTCAACTTAGGGCATATCGTGGTTTTGGCATGATACGATTAATATTTCATAATTAAAGTGACTCTAGAATATGTACCATTATCGCCGGTATCTGCTGTGTATATAGTTAAACAATGCCGAGTATTTGTGACCAACTCGTCAAAAGTTAAAACAATTTGTGCCCTCTTTAATGTTATTTTTTGTTAATTTTTGTTAATGAATTATGAAGTTCACATTTCAACTTAGGGCATATCGTGGTTTTGGCTTGATACGATTAATATTTCATAATTAAAGGGACTCTAGAATATGTACCATTGTCGCCGGTATATGCCGTGTATATATAGTTACACAATGCAGAGTATTTGTGACCAACTCGTCAAAAGTTAAAACAATTTGTGCCCCCTTTAATGTTAATTTTTGTTAACGAATTATGGAGATGACATTTCACCTGAGGGCATATCGTGGTTTTGGCGTTATACAATTATGCTTATAACACGACAGAGGCTGGGCGCAATCATCATTGCATTTCGCCCGCGGCCGGCCGTGTGGAAACGTACCGTATTTTATTTTTATTTTATTTTTATTTATTTATTTATTTGGACTTACACTTTTACAACAGTGGCACTCGGCCAAAAGGCGGTGCGTCCGACACACATACCATAAATAATACAAAACACATTTAAAAGCAAATTAACAAGATACAAAAATGTGTGATGATACACTCTCAGCTTTGACGTCGTAGGTGTTGTCCAGAACAAGGGATGCACGCGCGACACCAAATCTGAGGGTGTACCATCAATCATATAGCTATCAATGCATTGAGTGCAGTATTCACACGCACTGGACCAACCTGATCGTGGGTTTCAAATTTACATCTATCCAGTTTTTAAACTGACCCGATCCGGTTAAATCCGTGGGAAAACCTGCAGCTGAATCCGCGGTTGAATCCGCGGTTGAATCCGCGGCTGAATCCGCGGTTGAATCCGCGGCTAGCTTGATCGATCTTGGTAAAATAACGTTCTACATGACAAAATGCAGTGGGAACTTGACCATCTAGCAGTAGCATATTCGGTCATTTCCCTAAAAATATTTTATCACCTTTCAAGACCTTTTTTTCACCAATGTTGAAATGATTGAGTGGTTTTATTATCGCAATAAGTTGTGTAAATTACAGCGCTGAACCCAGGAGACTCACTTCTCGTTTTGCTGCGACATTTGAGCAAGATGATTCGAGTTTTGTCGGGCAGGTTCGGGTGAGTTTTTTATTTTGTTATATAATTTTTAATAACGTCGTTAGAAAGTTAAATTGCAATTTTTAGGACTCTTTTAACTTTACCGACTTTACCTGTTCCCCGTTAGTCCTTAGCTGAAGAGGAATTATGTATACATGTATGCAATAATTAAGGTTAACTGTTACATTAGTGTTAGATTACCTAGGCCTAACATTAAACATAGGCAGTTACTGGTAAAATGTCAACTAAATTTTTAGTTCTGTCACTTGTCAGCAAGGTCAAGTTTTTTATAAATGCATGTGAAATAACACTAAATGGCCGGTTGATACGGGAATGTCAAAGTGAAAAATTGGGAAAGAACGTAGAAAACAACGTCTTGATTACTGGATGTGCATACTTTCATTGCTCAAAAACTTCCAAAATATCATTTCCAATCCTCACTTGACTACACTTTCCTCTTTAATTAAGTGTGTCCTCTATCATTGTTTAACCCTCTTCTTACACATGGAGGCCACTCCAATCCACTAAATTCTGTTCTTGAGCAACTTTCAGTACATACATGTATAAGCCTGCTGTCCTTTCCAATAGGCCTGGGCGAATAGTAAAATTTACTATTCAATTAATCGCGCGGCAACTTTTCGCGAATAATCGGCCAATTTTTTCCCGCGGTTTATAAATACTAAAACATTAAAAACAATTGCTTTGATAGTAATTTTTGGCCTATTTGTAACATTCAGACAATAAACAAACACATACATTAAGCTCTTTAATGCCTGTTGTTGTTTTTTCTTTATTTCTTGCAAAATTGTACTCAAAATAATACATTTTTGTAAGTGAAAATCCAATCGCCGTCGAGTTATTACTCTGGCAGCGTGGGAAACTTCCAGCACAATTAGCATTAACAGTGCACATTGAGCACATGCTAAGTCACGCGCAGTTACGTTCATCACATATCAACAGAGAGAAGTCCACCTAAAGCCCATAAAATGAATGCATTGAAGAGATCTTGTTTATATTTAAGTCGCCGTTAAGAGAAATACCAATAAGTTAACGGTCCCCCCTGTTATTTCAAATCGATTAGCCTAGTCCTATACACAAAATATAAAATAACCATGCAAGCAGTATGTGTTTATGCTCATGCAGGGGCCACTTTTTAGACGTATTCGTTGTTTACGTCCAAAGCTTCCGCAGTGTGCCCTGCACTATGCTTAAAAACCTTTGGTTCAGGCACACACGTGGTGCGTGTACCCTGAACTGATTTTGTACGACGGCCTATGCATTTTGTGATTGACTTATGCTCACCGCAAATTACGTTATCATTATTGGACAAACTTTTCTTGGGAACCAAATGGGGCGTGGCAAACAATAACATAACGTCATGCAATAAGTGGATCGGTGGGATTTATCATTACTCATCAGTAGACCTTACATTACCTGCAAGTGCAATGGCAATTACACCCGCAATGCGAAAGGCCACTGCCAATAGAACCATGCTTTTCGTAGTTAAAAATTTATGAAAATAAAATGACATTTTCAAACAAATCGATGTGTAATAAATAAACAACATGAAACATTCAAGTTAGTGTAAATTAATCGCAGTTGTTTAATCATCAATTTGTCATCCCCAGCTTTTTTGTAGTGTTCAAATTTAATTACTATTAGCACAAGTTTATGCTACAAAAATATGAAGTATGTTCATTCAGCACTCTGCAAGTACCCCCCGCGGGTGCAGAATTTAGAGAAAAAAATAGGTCACTGTTTGAGACTGCAGTATTCAAGTATTGATATTCCCCCAGAAAAAGTGGTGCAATCCCTAGTTCCCCCGAAAATTGTTCCCTAGTTACGCCACTGCTCCAGTTGCTGGCAGTGATGAAGTGATTTATTAATATAAATGTATTACACTGTATTACATTTATTCTTAAGCGCTTTAGACATCAGCAAGGCTATGAACAGAAAAATGACAAGACAGTTACTTAGGACAAATGAGTGCACCGTTACTTAGGACAAATGAGTGCACCGTTATCATCATTCAGCAGATAACAGTCGCTGCAGTCACAGCCATCCAGCCTGCCATGTCGTCTTCCTCAAAGGCATTATTATTTGCAAACTAGGCTTGGGCGGTTCCACAATTTCTGGAACCGGTTCGGTTAAAAAAAAAAGACTCGGTTCCGAGTCGGAACCGGTTCCAAGAGATTCAAAGAAAAACATAAGGATTACAGAAAATAATAAAACATACGGTCTATTCAAACTTCGTTGTGTCCCTGATACGAAACGAAGGAGTTTCAATTTTCAACCGTAAATGCAGTGATGATAATGTTGTTTAATTTAAAATATGTTTCAGAAACTTTAAAGAATCTTTTTGGAAACGTTAAGCTAAATTAGAGATTTGCTTCCATTATCCTACCGTTAGCAAACAACGTTACAAGCAGTGGTAGTACATGCCATGGCTTTGCATGCACATGCTTCAGGGGTTGGAGCAATTAAGCAATTACAGTATACCACCCCCTATGCACAAGGTACCATACTACCGTCCATGCTTATTGAAATTACATTATAAGAACACTAGCAACATGACTAACTTCGTCACAAGATTATCCATATTACGGGGCCACCTTGATCATCCACTTCTCATGACACGTACGTGCTGTCAACATTTTAACATCATCATGACCAAAGTATCCATGTTAGGGGGCCAATTTATAAACGGGGGTTAGTGCAATTAAGCAATTGTACCACCCCTATACACAAGGTACCGTACTTCTGTCCATGCCATATTGAAAGTACATAAAGAACACTAGCAACACGACTATTAACTTCGTCACAAGTTTAATCCATATTACGGGGCCACCTTGATCACTCCACTTCTCAAGACACGTGCTGTCAACATTTTTAACAAAATTGTTAACATCTCCATGACCAAAGTATCCATGTTACGGGGCAAATTTATAAACAACTCGGTGACACACAATGCATACTACGAATGCACAGACATTGCGGTTTGCATCAGTTGTGTGTGTGGCGCCTTCACAAGTTTGCTGCAGTCTACACATTTTGTCGGTCACTCATCAAAGAGAATCGGGTATTTTGACTGGAGCCGGTTCTCGGCTCTATAGAGTTGGAGCTCAGAAAACTGCGTATTTCAATTGGAGCCGGGTTGGTCCTCAGAGTCGGGTATTTTGCTGGAGCCGGCTCTGACTGGGACTCGGCTCCCAGCCGGCTCTGGAAACCGGGTATTTGAAGGACTCGGTTCCGGAACCGACTCTTGCGAGTACCCGGTTCTTTAAAAGAGTGGAACCGCGGTTCCGATTCTCAATTTGGAATCGGGTAGAACCGGGTACCCGCCGGAACCGCCCAAGCCTATTGCAAACACTACAAGTACAAAGCTTACCACCATGACTAGACAAAACGGTGTAATTGCCAGCTTAATAGGATTACTTGGGAATAGTATTCGTGAATAGTAAGCAAACACTTCACGGCCGCAAGTTATGAATGGTTCATAGGCAATTGATAATTATTCGCGAATAGTTGCAGGTATTCGCGCCTGCGCGATTAATCGAATAATTCAAAATCCGCGAATACGAGTACGATTAGCAACAACTATTCGCGAATATTCGAATAATCGAATTATTCGCACAGGCCTACTTTCCAAGTAATCTTACAAAATCAACTGTGTGCCACCCAAGGCCACTGTAAATGTTTGAACATATTACTTATTAGTATGGCCTGCAATGTATCGATGGGAGACCACTTTACTCTGCAATCTCACTGGTGTGACAGTGCACAGAAGGGTAACCATAGGAGGCCACTGGCAACAGCTAATGGCATGGAGTGGCCTGAATGGGTTGTTTCAAAAATTGCACTGATTGTAGGAGGGTTAATGGAAAATGTGTGATACGTATCATAATTTTGATTGAAAAGTGGCAGTTGTATTCGACATTCTTTCCAAAAATTGTTTATTTACAACATGCGTTGCTGTCTGCGACCTGAAGATCAAATTTCACACGCCCTCCAGAAGTGCGTGTGAAGTTCGATCACTGGGTCGTAGATGGCAATGCGTGTTCAAAATTGCCCCGTGAAAAACATGGTGCATAATTATTATTATCACCGTGAAAGTGTCTATGACAAGCATTAACATTACTGTGATGTTAACAATGAAACCATGCTTGCGCACTGTTGTTGACATCACTTTGCTTTTGCATTCACATGACGTATAAACTGGCTTTTACTGACTACTTTTAATAGTTAATTGTTGTTTTAATAGTTAATTGTTGTTTTTACTTGGTTAAAAAAAAATCGCAGCCAACACTGTGGTCGTCAACTGAGGCAGTCCGTCCACAAGAGGGCGCCAGACCGTCAAGTCGCCAAGACAACCCTGTCTGGCAGTCCAACAGCCCCGCTTCAACTTCTTCCGAGCTCGAGGAACCTCATACACATTCAAACGGCAAACTACTCCGGGTTCTCCCGGATGTACGTGTGCATCCGGCCGTGTGTGTTTATCAACAACGCCAACGGCAGGGCGATGTCGTCGATGGCTAGGGTGCAGTCGCTGCTCAAGGTGTTCAAGATCAGATATCTGGTGATAGGCGGGGCCGTCGCCGGAGGAATAAGTCTGAAGACGGTGAGTTGCTCACTCTTCTAATTGTTTAATTCTGAAGTTTGAGAAGAGGGTGGGGAAGGTCATTATTATAATGGCACAACTGCCATTGAACTCACTGTTTACCTCAAATCATGAAAATACATTAACCCTAGGCCCATTTGCTTACACAAAACCTGAATCCTCCAAAATCCTTCAGTAGTAAAGCAAGCACATGACATGTATGCACACATGTGTTTCTAATCTGTGATACATGTACATGGCCAGGGACCCTCCCTGCATGCATGGAGCAATAAACTGTGTCCACTGACCCAAGCACTGACCTTGCAATCACTACAACAAACATGGATGTACATGTACCATGGAACGGCAAGTATGCTTAATAACCTC
The DNA here is from genome assembly GCA_029582265.1 of Zoroaster sp. YZ-2022. Classification (NCBI taxonomy): domain Eukaryota; kingdom Metazoa; phylum Echinodermata; class Asteroidea; order Forcipulatida; family Zoroasteridae; genus Zoroaster; species Zoroaster sp. YZ-2022. The sequence goes on from CM055836.1 coordinate 23,306,156, forward strand.
AATCCTCCAAAATCCTTCACTTTAGCAAAGAGCATGTAGCATGTAACCTGAATCCTTCAAAATCCTTCACTTTAAGCAAAGAGGATTTTGGAGGGTTAGGGCTGAAACTAGAAACTAGGAAAGGTCAACTCAAGCCGGTTTTCTGGGAGATCTTTTACTTGTGCATCTCGATTCAAAGAGAGTAAGCACAGTAGAAGTAAGGTTTGTGGTAGCACCGTGTAAACAATCTCTTAACCCTCCTACTTTAAGTAAAACTTGCAGCTTTGCATGGTGAAGAGGATAAGCAAGACTAATTGCGGTGACACCATGTGAAATTCTCCATTGAGTAGTAATTAGTTCTGAAAAGAACTGGAGGTTACAACTCGATGTTTCGATCAGCACGCTCCTGAGGACGATCAGAGCATACTGATCGAAACGTCGAGTTGTAACCTCCAGTTCTTTTCAGAACTAATTACCACTCAATGGAGAATTTCACATGGTGTCACCGCAATTAGTCTTACTCCTCCTACTCTAGCTGCACGTTAGTGGCAAGTAGGTATAGAGGTAAAAAAAATCAGTCAGCTGCCTGTTTTGACTGTTGACCCAAATGTGCACACAGGGGCATTTGTGACTGGTTTTTACTGTCATTTTGACCACCCTGAACAATACCAGCCAATGCTTTTACCAGTAAAAAACGGTCAACTCATTTTGACCTGTAAATGTACTTACTACACGTAAGGTTTGACAGTGTTTGACTTTTTAAGTGCACTAGATATACCTTGGCAAGTATATCAACATTTTGACTGATTTTGACCCTTATAGTAGTAGGAGGATTTTAAGAGATGTCAATCAATGTTGTACTTTTCCTTTTAAGAATTTTTGATTAAAAACATTTCTCCCTGCAGACATATAATTCATGGATTGACAGTCTCCCAGATATCTCCTGGATGGAGAAATACACCCCAGACAATGCTTCCTTCAGACATGCCCTCGCCGAGATGAAGAAAATTGCCAGCCACATACACCTACCGGAGAAGGGCTGGCTGAAGGGTACGCTCCCCACGAGGGACTCTGTCCGATCCTGGATGCCTGAAATGCCCAAAGGTTTGTACATATTACATTACCAGATGGGTAATGCCTACACAGAGTCTACTCCAAATGCATCTACACACAATGAGTGTTGTAAAAAGTTTGGCTACCCTTCCAATTGTGCTTTGGAATGCCATACACTTAAGGGATGGAGGGCCAAAGTCATGGTACAGCCAAGCCTTTGAGAAGCCCAGCTAGGCCCAGGCTTTGCTCAGGCCTACAGGCCTATATGAGCCCTAGCTGAGCACAAAAGACCCTCTACTAATGAATAGATCTCATATAGCTCAGGTACTGTATTGTTACAGGATTAGGACTCACAACAGACAGATTAGGAGGCCAGGTAGCCTGGGCCTGGCCAGGCTTCTCAAAGACTTAGCTGTACCACGAGTTTGCCTCTCCTCCCTAAGGGAGGAGGGCCAAAGTCATGCTACAGCCAAGCCCTTGAGAAGCACAGCCAGGCCCAACCTTTACCCAGGCCTACAGGCCTATATAATCCCCTAGCTGAGCACAAAAGACCCTTTACTAATGAATAGATCTCAAATAGCTCTTATTGTTAATGCAGACTTGACTGACACCTCAGCTGTCTTTTGTCTACAACTGCAGCCATTATAATGAGCTCTACTTGGCAGGGCTAGGCCCTCCAGAAGCTCAGCTTATGTTGATTGGCAGGTACTGTATTGTTACAGGATTAGGACTCTCAAAAGACAGATTAGGAGGCCAGGTAGACTGGGCCTGGCCAGGCTTCTCAAAGGCTTGGCTGTACCATGACTTTGGCTCTCCTCCCTAAAGTTGTCTTTGTGTTTGTGAAACAAGGTCAGGGAAAGTAATATTGATAATCAGTTTTTTTATAATCACATTGATTGTGGTATCATATCAAAGGAAATTGAAAGAGAAACAAATATTTCATTGGTAAAACTTGTAGCTTTGCATGGTGAAGAGGATAAGTAAGACTAATTGCGGTGACACCCTATGAAATTCTCAATTGAGTAGTAATTAGTTCTGAAAAGAACTGAAGGTTACGACTCGACGTTGCGATCAGTATGCTCTGATCGTCTACAGGAGAATATTTCATTGAATATCTATTTCTACACCGATTTCTTCATGGTGAAAAAAAAAATATTAGAGCTTTGATAATGTACCTTGAAGTGGATGCACACTGTTGTGCAATAATATCTGATTTTGTTTGACTGGGCAAGCAATTGGGCAAGGTATGTCAAATGAATACTGGAAGATTAGAATGTGCTTGTTGAGTATTCAGGAGCTTGGGAAGTGTGTGTGATCATTGCGTGTTCTTTTAAAAACAATTTTGCACATTTTGGGTCAAAAGTTTAATATTCGGGTGACATGGTCCATTGATTCAAAGCTAAATGCATTCCTTGCATGCTATATATTGTGTTGATGCGCATAAAATAGTTATTTTATGAGTGCGCATAGTTAATTAGATGCTGCTTGTGAGATTTTCTCTGCCTTCGTATGGTACATGAATAGAGGACATTCACTTCATAAGCAACAAAGTTTTGAAATGTTTTTTTTGTTTCACTGCCAGCCATCAAAGTTAACTTTTTGCAACTTTTCCCTTTATATGAAGGAACCCTCCCCCCAAAAAATAAAGTAACTGAATTAAAGTTTAAGGGAAGGTACACCATTGGTATGTTGTTAAAACTAATTTTTGGAGTGTGCTTAAAAAAATGCTTATTCTCTTTGAATCAATACATTGATTCATATGCGAAACAAACATTAACCCTCCTACAACAGCTGCACTTTAGTGGGAAGTTGCTATAGAGGTCAAAACCAGTCAACTGCCTGTTTTGACTGTTGACACAAATGTGCACATAGGGGCATTTTGACTGGTTTTCACTCTCATTTTGACCACCCCGAACAATACCAGATAATGCTTTTACCAGTCAAAAACGATTGACTCATTTTGACCTGTAAATGTACTTACTACACGTAAGGTTTGACAGTGTTTGACTTTTAAGTGCACTAGATATACCTTGGCAAGTATATCAACATTTTGACAGATTTTGACCCTTGTAGTAGTAAGAGGGTTAAGTGCACTGGATACACCTTGGCAAGTATGTCAACATTTTGACAGATTTTGACCCTTGTAGTAGTAAGAGGGTTAAGTGCACTGGATACACCTTGGCAAGTATGTCAACATTTTGACAGATTTTGACCCTTGTAGTAGTAGGAGGGTTAAGTGCACTAGATATACCTTGGCAAGTATATCAACATTTTGACTGATTTTGACCCTTGAAGTAGTAAGAGGGTTAAGTGCACTGGATACACCTCGGAAAGTATATCAACATTTTGACAGATTTTGACCCTTGTAGTAGCAGGAGGGTTAAGTGCACTGGATACACCTCGGAAAGTATATCAACATTTTGACTGATTTTTGACCCTTGTAGTAGTAGGAGGGTTAAGTGCACTAGTTTCAGTTTATTATGTTTTTTGTCATTTACAAGAAAATTTAGAAAATACATTCAAATTGTTATTGTATTCAATCTTAAGTGAAAGAGTACTCTTTCCTATTGGGCCCTAAAAAAAAATAGTCTGGTCATAGGTGGTTTCATGATTCGTGATACGTATACATGCGATTATTGGAACCAGACCAAATTCCCCATACACAAAGTATCCTGGCTAAGAGAGGCCACAAAAATCGGGCAAACATTCATACATGTACCCCTATAAAACACAGCACGGCAGAATTGCAATTGATCCAGCAATTTTGGCTGATAAGAAAAACCAAAAATGTCGATGAGTGCAGAGACCAGAAACATAAAATCAAACTGGAAATTATTTCATTTATAGCTTTTAGTGACAGCACCTCGAACAAAATTATTTCTAGGGAAGATAGATGCCATCATCAGCTTACCACCAAGTCAATTTCACATTAAACCCTCCTATGACTGCAAGGGTCAGATTCAGTCAAAAATGTCGATATACTTGCCAAGGTATATCTGGTGCACTTAAAAGTCAAACACTGTCAAACCTTACGTGTAGTAAGTACATTTACAGGTCAAAATGAGTCCACCGTTTTTTGACTGGTAAAAGCATTGTCTGGTATTGTTCAGGGTGGTCAAAATGACAGTAAAAACCAGTCAAAAATACCCCTGTGTGCACATTTGGGTCAACAGTCAAAACAGGCAGTTGACTGATTTTGACCTCTATAGCTACTTGTCATTAAAGTGCAGCTATAGTAGGAGGGTTATAAGTTTGGTTATTTTTTTTTAATTACCAATGCTATACCTTACCTTTAAGGAGTTTTAAAAGGGAATTGCAAAAGTGGTTAAAAGGCTTCAAAAAATTAAATCAAAACCCAAGATCCATTGAAATGAAATGTATATAAGATTTGTTCAAATTTTACTGTTCCAAGGTAATATTTGTCATTTCAAATTTGGGAAATTAAATTTAGCTTTTTAATAAGTGCTTGCCATCATTTACCCTCGAGTGTAAATATTGACATTTTCACAGTGTGACATCTAATCCATTGTTATTCTTTACTAACCAAAGCACACACAAATATGGCCACCAAGATCATGTATCCAGTAAGCTTGGGTGATATATCGTCAAACATATATTGTGATTTTCGAGAGTAGCGCGATTAGTTTTTTCCATTCACGCACGATTGCTTAAGAGCCGATAACCATAGGTATGTATCACTTTACTCTTACAGAGTGTCCTGGCCGAGCGGTCTAGTGCATCAGATTCAAGTTCTGGTGGCGTCAGAATGTGGGTTCGAATCCCGGCCTGGCCGGTCGCTTGCGTCCTTGAGCAAGACACTTAACCATAATTGCTTTGTCCTTTGGATGGGACGTTAAGCCGTAGGTCCCGTGTACTATAAAACATCAGTGCACGTCAAAGAACCCATAATGACACTCATCGTACAAGAGTAGGGGTTTACCCCGGTGTCTCTGGTAGCTAATTGATGGCCCATTGAACATCATCTAGGCTATAGGTCACACGGTTACCATCACTAAATAAAGCTTTATTATTATTATTATTATTATTATTATTATTATTATTACTACTACAAGTGTTACAATAAATTGCCAGCGCTTATAGCTGAGAGACACCTACAATCACGCCAAACGAATGCACCATGGACATTGGCAAATTCGTTTGCACGGTGTATGTACTTCTGTAGGCCTGTGTATGGCGGCTCCTTTGTGATCTGACAGTCAGCTAACCACTGAAGTAGTTCGCTTTTGATTCTCACTTCCGAAAGCTGAAAAGACTGGCCTAATTTATTTCCATGGAAATTCTGATTCGACTAACAATTGCGATTTTTGTATTTCAATCGCGATATATTTTTTAATCGCGATTTGCCGATATCTCGATAACTTGAAAAGGTTCTCTATATCTTAATCAAATAAAAAAAAAGGTATCGCGATATTCAATATTATCGCCCAAGTTTAGATTCCCGTATTGAAAACATAAAAAATGCATCAAATCCTTGCTTTAAAATCTTCCTTAAAGTTTGCTTTCTTTTTGCGTTTTTTTTTTCTCTTCATTTATTTCCTTTACATTATCGCAGATGCCTTGCTTGAGTACATGTACCAAGGGTTGCCTGAAGGCAGAGATAATATCACAAGTTTTAAAGGTAAAAGTCTTTTGAGTGCCATTTCGAATGAAACAAAAGTAGAAAGTATGGTTTATCTAAATTATTATATTTTGGTTAGGCAATTTTTTTTCCTCATAAATTTGATTACGGACTCACCGCCCGAAAATCTCAGATTTTGGAGAATAAAAATAAAAGCAGGCCTGTGACTTCTCCGGATTTTTCCTGATTTCCGGATTTTTCCTGATTTCCGGATTTTTCCTGATTTCAGGATTTTTACAAATCTCCCTTTGCTTCATATTTTTTCTTGAAAGAAGAGAAGTAGCCACCATGGAAAGAAAGAAGTAGCCTGTATTGTGTCCAAACCTCTAGTTTCTTGTTTGTTGGGATGTGGAGAGTCTGTACATCTGAGTGGATTTTATAATAACACTATTTTTTAAAGGATTTTGTTTTTTCTTTTTTTCATAGTAGGGAATAAAGAAGAAGGGATACTAGCCTCTTTACAAGCCCAGGAAGAAACAGATGATGGGTCTACTGGGTTGCCCAAAGCACCGCCAGGGGTAAGTACGTTTTATACACACGTATGAGTTTTTTTATTGATTTATATTGATTTATATACATGCACGCCGGCCTTTTTAGGCAAGTATATCAACATTTTGACTGATTTTGACCCTTGTAGTAGCAGGAGGGTTAGCTGTAACCATCCCAAATCCATCAAAATCCTCCAAAATCCTCCAAGGGGCACTTTTTTTGGGAAAATTCAGCACTGTTGGAAACTGGTACTTTTTTGTTGCTATGAAACGATGTCCAATTGCAGCCAAAATTGCTGGATCGATTGGAATTCTGCCGTGCTGTGTTTTAAACGACTTTTTTTCACATAGGGGTATGATCATTTGCCCGCTTTGTGTATGGGAAATTTGGTCTGGTTCACGTATTTACGGAGCCCCTAAAGGGACATGATAAAACAAAAATTCGAGAGGGAAAAAACTAATTTTAGTGAAAAAAAAAAATTTCGAGAGGGAAAAAAATAATTTTCAAGAGGGAAAAACAAATTTGAGAGGGGGAAAAAAAAAATTTGAGAGGGGAAAAAAAAAATTCACTGATTGAACGACTCAACTTACGTGTCATAGATGATAGATTTCGTCACACCAACTTGACCCACAGCCGGTTATCTCGTTCGCACGAGACAATATTATTTTTTCGCTCTAGATTTTTTTTTCACTCTCAAAAATTTTTTTTTTCCCTCTCGAAAATTTTTTTTTTTCACTCTCGATTTTTTTATATTTTTTATCATGTCCCTTTAGGGGCTCAGTACGTATTTCACTGATTGGCAAAAAAAAAAAATTATTACAAAAAAAAAGTGTCACCACACCGATTTTGAAGCTGACCTATGACCAGAAACCGGAGACTTTTATTTTTGGCCTTAGATAGGCCAATTCATCTTATTCATCTTAGATCTTAGGGTTAGCCATCTTGGGTCTTATTCCCTGAATACAAGAGGTTGTGTACCTGTACATGCTCACTATAGTGACCTGCCTAATTGTGTCAGTGTGCAATGGCAACCACGCTTTCAAATGTCATTGAATTCCAACTAAATTAATGGAAATAGCTACATCCATTTATTGATTCCTTATGTCAGGAATGAACTTTTCTGTGGAACTATCAGATTATTGGGCCTTCTCGCTGGTGCATGAAGCATGTAAGCTACAGAGTGTGGTTGTGAGAATTACAGCCTCACTTTCGTATTTCCTGCATTATGATTGGTGCAGTTGGTATCCATGCTGATATGTTTTGCATACCGTAGTGACGCATATATGTTAACATGTATCCAGAGCAATATAACTTTTTTTTCACATTTTGTCTGTTTCAGTCAGCGGATAAGGAGAAGTTGGAAAAAGCAACGGAAGACTTTTTAGAAACCCAGGTGAGATATTAAACTGACCACATTCTCCAGGTTTATACAGTACGTAGACTCAAACCTTTATATAGTGGACACCCAAGGGACTGACAGAAAGTGGCCACATTAGACAAGTGCCCACAGTGTCCAGGTTTATACAGTACGTACACTCTAACCTGTGTACAGTGGACACCCAAGGGACTGACAGAAAGTGGCCACATTAGACAGGTGCCCACAGTGTCCAGGTTTATACAGTACGTACACTCTAACCTGTGTATAGTGGACACCCAAGGGACTGACAGAAAGTGGCCATATTAGACAGGTGCCCACAGTGTCCAGGTTTATACAGTATGTACACTCTAACCTGTGTATAGTGGACACCCAAGGGACTGACAGAAAGTGGCCATGTTAGACATGTGCCCACAGTGTCCAGTGTCCAGGTTTATCCTCAAAACTGGATCTCTAAGGCAAATCTTCAGGCAATGAATTTCATTCAAATAAATGTTCTTTATTCGTTGAAAACTTTGCCTTTTCATAGCTGAGGTACCAGCGGGAGATAGAACGTCTCGAGTTGGACAATAGACGACTGAAGAAGTCTCTTCTGCTTCGAGGGGATAAACATACAACGAACCGCAAAGAGAAGGTAACAATACTATGTCCGCATCAAGATTTGAAGGGGGATAAAAACTTACAGCAGGAAAAATTACAGTATCATACTTAAAGTCTGTTAAATAAAACTCCATTTTTGTCTGGTCTCCTGACTGTCAATTACAAATCACCATGCTTTGAAAAACACCAGTCTGTCTAAGATGTGAGCCTCGATTTCATTGCAGTAGACGTGTATTAGATGTGTATTAGAAATCCAAGATGGCCACTTACTGTACTTGCGGTTTATGAAAAACTGCCTGGTATTTTGTGAAATGTACCTAATTGTTATTCATTAATGTCTTTATATAATTTGCATATAATTTGCATATAATTTACATATAATTTGCATCATGTATACTCTAATTTATCTGAACATTTAATTTTTTTTCTTCATGAATTTATATGCAGATGTCACTGATTGACATGTACTCTGAGGTTCTTGACGAACTCGCTGGCTTCGATGATTCCTACCATATGCAGGATCATTTACCAAGGGTAATTATTCATAAACAATTTCACAGAGGCTGTGGCCTCTGTTGCCCTGTTCTAATAGCATTGTTGCCCCTTCAAAATGTTCCCATGTACATTTTGGTTTTCTAATAGAAATTCCCCTTTACTCGGGAAAAGTGGCCTTGCCCCTTAGGGAGGGTGGCCAAAGTCGTGGTACAGCTAAGCCTTTGAGAAGCCTGGCCAGGCCCCGGCTACCTGGCCTCTTAATTTGTATTTTGTGAGTCCTAATCCTGTAACAATACAGTAGCTGAGCTATATGAGATCTATTCATTAGTAGAGGGTCTTTTGTGCTCAGCTAGGGGATTATATAGGCCTGTAGGCCTGGGCAAAGGCTGGGCCTGGCTGGGCTTCTCAAAGGCTTCTCAAAGGCTTGGCTGTACCATGACTTTGGCCCTCCTCCCTTAGGGAGGGCCAAAGTCATGGCACAGCCAAGCCTTTGAGAAGTCCGGCCAGGCCCAGGCTTTGCCCAGGCCAACTGAGCACAAAAGACTGAGCACAAAAGACCCTTTACTAATGAATAGATCTCAAATAGCTCTGATTGTTAACACAGACTTGACTGACACAGACTTGACTTGGCTAGGTCATCCAGAAGCCTACATGTAGGTTATGTTGATTGGCATGTACTGAATTGTTACGGTGTAAGGACTCACAAAAGACAGATTAGGAGGGCAAAATTGCCTAGCAAACACTGCCTGCCGTCTTGGTCATCGGTCTTCAAGCTTCTGTCCTATTTCAAAATTCCCGCTACATTTCTCCCTCACTCACTCAACCATATTGCGTTGCAAGAGATTATATAAGTTCTTGTTTACCTATATAAAAAGAACTGTTGAACCACGGCTATAAATATAAAGGATATGTGCAAATTAGATAATGGACAACGAGAGACTGTTGGACGAACAGACAAATAGACTTGACAGAGTCTGACACTTGGTTTCTCTCAATTCTCTGAAAGGCAGTAATTTTATTATTATGAAAACGGAAAAATCAACAGCGATTCGGACATCGGGAGTATTTATGTGTTTTTACAAAATTGTTTACGGGTACCCGGATTTCCATTTTCGGGTATCCGGTTCCCGAAATAACTGAATATGCACAGCCTTGGTACTGCCCCGGGAACAGATCCACCTCATGGGGTTAGGGCAGACAGAACAAGATGACGGCCTACTTCAATCTTTCTAATGTTGTGAATATGACTTGGAATTCTATCAGGTTGTTGTAGTCGGAGACCAGAGTGCCGGCAAGACGAGCGTCCTTGAGATGATCGCCCAGGCAAGAATATTCCCAAGGTATCGACACTCGTTGGATTCAGCTCTCCTGTTTTCAGAAGTTCTTCCCTTACAGATTTTCAGATACATTTTAGACAAAAATAATTTGGATTAATATATTTTTCACTGAAGCATGTTCATGTACTGTTTCTGCCAGTTTTTTTTTACACCATTATTGATAAAAATAAAGCAGTTCTTAACCCTAACCACCCCAAATCCATCAAAATCCTCCAAGGGACACTTTTTGGGAAAAATTCAGCACTTTCAGAAAATGGTACATTCACCTCTTCAAATCTTCAAATGAAGATATCGGCATGTTTCAAAAAGTGCACTGATGGATTTTGGAGGATTCTGGAAGGTTCCTAGCCAGAATACCTAGGGGGTTTAGGGATAAAGAAGGTTCCTAGCCAGAATCACTATAGGGGGTTAGGGTTCAGGAAGGTTCCTAGCCAGAATACCTAGGGGGTTTAATAGTGTTAATGTCACATAAACATCTCGTGTTCTGTACATTAACCCTAACCACCAGGGCAGGATTAACACCTCTGAGGGCCCCTGGGCACCTGAAACTCCAAGGGCCCCCCCACGGGCACGGGTCGTTCGCGTGCGGCCGCGAGGCAGCCGTGCGCAAAATTTTGAGTTTTTTTTTTCATTTTCCTCTAAATATTCACAATTTGGTGATTGTCAATATTTAGATACCTTATTTGTCCAACTGACAAATAAGTCCTCAACTATACAGTCATTGTAGTCCTGCTTCCTGCTTTGATTTTAGCGCGTTCACTAGTGATAACACCTGACCTACAGAACCACCTGCCTCTCCACCTGACGTCACACGGCCCACCCACCTTGCGCTAGATTGGCTCAGATTGGCTGTTTGATGTTCAAGGTCCTTGAACATCAAACAGCCAATCTAGCCCATTGTTACTGGTTTAACACACAATCGGCACTTTCCAGCAGCATTCTCACCAACAATAAAACACTCATTTTGACTAATTTATTTCGGGGGGGGGGGTGGACGGATTCGGATTAGATAACTTTTTTTTATCTATTAGATAAATAAAATAAATTAGATAAAAACATTTTTGGGAAAAAAAAATTTTGGAAAAAAAATTTTTGGAAATTTTTTTTTTTCAATTTTTTTTTTCGACCACCATGGAGGGCCCCCTGATGCCCAGGGGCCCCTGGGCACGTGCCCAAAGTGCCCATATGGTAGATCCGGCCCTGCTAACCACCCCAAACCATTCAAACTACAACAGCAGGGTTTGTTGTATTTTGATGGACTTAGTACTGTATAGCCCAGACAGGGATACTTTGCATGGGGGCCGGGTGTCCCAATTCCAGCTAAGTCCAACAGTTGGGTGGTAGTGTTACTGCATGGTGTTGGATTTTGATGGACGGCTAACAAGGGTTTCTATACTGCTGCACCCAGCATTTGGAATGAACTACCATCTGGCATCCGTCATGCTTCTTCATTGAGTCAATTTAAAACATCTCTCAAGACTCATTTATTTTAGGCACTGTGTATTTTTAAATTGTACTTGTATCTCACTGTAAAGCGCTGTGATACCGTTTGTGTAAGAGCGCTATATAAATGCCTTCATTGTATTGTATTGTATTGTATTGTATTGTATTGTACTGTACTGTACAGCCCAGACAGGGATACTTTGCATGGGGGCCGGGTGTCCCAATTCCAGCTAAGTCCAACAGTTGGGTGGTAGTGTTACTGCATGGTGTTGGATTTTGGCAGATTCAGGAAGGTTCTTAGCCAAAATAGCTAGGGGGTTAGGGTTAAAGGGACAATATCGTCTCGAACAACAGGGCATGGAATCGGAGTGCTAGTTTTAGATTAACTCAGTGTTACTGAAAATAATACCCCACATGATAAGGTCATATTACCGTTGCGGCTGCAGAAATGAGCCAGTAATTTTCAGTCATCTTGTGTTCATCTTGAACTAGGACACCGATTCCATGCCCTGTTGAAAGTCTGCTCTGATCGTGACGATACTGCCCCTTTAAGGTGGGTTCATACATCATGTGAATGCAATTTTTGTGAGGTTTACGTTGAAATCTCCCCCTCCGCCCCCTACCCTATTGATGAAGCATGAAACTTGATTCGCATTCGTGTAGGTATCAAGTTGTCACCGGCCTGTAGGTTGTGTTGTGTCCTCTCAAGTACATGAGCAAGGCAGTGTCTATTTTTGACGTCCTAACCAAATGGTGTGTATATTCTGCCGTATATTCATCTTATTCCAGGGGGTCGGGCGAGATGATGACGAGGTCGCCGGTCAAGGTCACGCTGAGTGAGGGACCCCAACATGTCGCCCAGTTCAAGGACAGCAATAGGGAGTTTGATCTCACCAAAGAGACAGAGGTAAAATTTGTGTGTTCGTCCAGTGTTTGTCTGGAAGTCGGTTGGCCTATTTGTAAGTGTGTTTGTCCGTCTGTTGGTCAGGCTGTCTAGCTGTCTGTCTGCTGAGCTCAGCCGTTTGGTAAATTTCCGTCGCGACTTGGTAGTTTATAAATTCCTTCGGTTTTAAGGTCATTTGGTGTACATGTACACTGTACAGCTACCCATATCCTGATGTTTATTTGGATGAAAAGGACAGATCTACGGGCTTAAAGTCAAGTTGGTTTTACATTTCGTTGCCTAATTCATGGGACTGCCCATTTGTTTGTTTTTTCCCCATTTCCAAAACTGAAATGTCTTCCTCATCGTCTTTCATTTCAAAGCTGGGCCATTGAGGGAGAACATTGATTGAATTACTCAGGGTTAGATAAGATTTGTAAACCTGAAATGATGATGGGCAATTCCACGGATACTCGCATTACATTTTTTGTGGTATTGGGCCCACTCTTAGTGCCATAAATTCCTTACACTCATCGGTTTTTTTTTCAAAGAAGTTGCATTATATCCAGACCAAAATAAAAAAAAATTCAGAAATAATAATTCCAAAATAATAATTTCAGAAATTTGTTATAAGTATGCTAAATAACAGAAAATTACTGGTTAACCATGTTACATTTTTTAACGTGCATAAACTGTTGCTTTTTCTCTTATAGCATACATATAATAGGGCCAGTGATTTTCCGCAATCGCGGAAAACGGACGGAATTCGCGGAATTTGCTCCTCGAAACGGAAAACGGGATTTGAATCTGAAGGAAATAACTTCTGCAATTTTTATTGATAAAAAACATAATTTTGTAAAATTTATTGGTCCAAAACGAATTGTTGATGATCAATTCAACCAGATTCAACAGATGAGCCACATAACAAATGCGCATTGGCAAGATTAGAGCAACAAATCATGTTACGAATCACCGTTAGCGAGCGTGACAGACATGGGGGAGACCCAACATGTACGCCGTAGCTTTCGGTCAGCGCATGGGTGAAAATCATCACACTTACGGTACGCTCTCGCAGGTGTCTTTTGCAACATCGGCAGGTTTATTTTTCTCCGTTCAATCATCAACCATTCTTTTATATCTAACTTTGGCTCTAGTGAAATGCATGTTGTGCTTATTCACTTATACAGGTCCAAAAACCTACTGTAAACTATCCTATTTTGACACTAGTTTACGTGAAAAATATGGCGGACATAAATTTCGCTTCAGCTACAACAACACGTGATGTGTGTGTGACGTCTGGCGTATACGGTTGTTGCATGTTTCTTATGTGTGTGTGTGGTGGCGGTGGCGGTGCAGTATTAATGACTGAGGAAGTTAAATACTACGTCTGTAAATAGATCGGCCGTTGATAAAATAGCAATATTTTTTTGGCAATTTTCCCACGTTCCAACCGAACGACTATTTCATTATCGTCTTAGAATTGTGACCCTTTGCTAGTTAATTATTAAACAATGCATTATCCTTTAACATTTACAATTTTATGTACTGTCTGTATACAGGGTGTATGTTTAAATGCACTTTTATGTATTGAAAAAATGTGAAACGGAATTTTTCAGCCTGAAACGGAATTTAAGATTTTTGAAAACGGAATTTGCACTTTTCTGAAACGGAAAATCATTGGCCCTAATGTAATACGTTTCTGAAATTATTATTTTGTGCTGAGTAAGGTCTGGGTATAATGCAACTACTGTGACAAAAACTGATGAGGAAATAGGGCATTAAGAGTGGACCCAAAACTTCAAAAATGTAACGTGAGTAACCATGGAATTGTCCCGATGGAGATTCTTGTTAATGTATTTGATATTTTTTCCATTAATCGATACAGCTGAAGGCATTGAGACAAGAGATTGAATTGAGGATGAAGAACAGCGTACAGCAGGGAAAGACTATTAGCACAGATGTGAGTTACTTGATTGATGGTGGCAGTAATTCCTTCATCTCCTACCTCTGTGGACCTGGGTTCGAGTCCCACTCAGACTCATGTTTTTTTTGTAATTATGTTTTACAAAATGTTACCATTCAATAAAAACAATATAAAAGTACTTCAGATGAAATAATTTCACAGGGCGATTGAACTAACTTTAAACCCAATAAGTTTTTTGAAATAGTTCTTTTGTTCTGTAATCCCCCGAGCTATTTTGGCTATTAACCCTCCTGCTACTACAAGGGTCAAAATCAGTCAAAATGTTGATATACTTGCCAAGGTATATCTAGTGCACTTAACCCTCCTGCTACTACAAGGGTCAAAATCAGTCAAAATGTTGATATACTTGCCAAGGTATATCTAGTGCACTTAACCCTCCTACTACTACAAGGGTCAAAATCAGTCAAAATGTTGATATACTTGCCAAGGTATATCTAGTGCACTTAACCCTCCTACTACTACAAGGGTCAAAATCAGTCAAAATGTTGATATACTTGCCAAGGTATATCTAGTGCACTTAACCCTCCTACTACTACAAGGGTCAAAATCAGTCAAAATGTTGATATACTTGCCAAGGTATATCTAGTGCACTTAACCCTCCTACTACTACAAGGGTCAAAATCAGTCAAAATGTTGATATACTTGCCAAGGTATATCTAGTGCACTTAACCCTCCTACTACTACAAGGGTCAAAATCTGTCAAAATGTTGATATACTTGCCAAGGTATATCTAGTGCACTTAACCCTCCTACTACTGCAAGGGTCAAAATCAGTCAAAATGTTGATATACTTGCCAAGGTATATCTAGTGCACTTAACCCTCCTGCTACTGCAAGGGTCAAAATCAGTCAAAATGTTGATATACTTGCCAAGGTATATCTAGTGCATAACCCTCCTACTACTGCAAGGGTCAAAATCAGTCAAAATGTTGATATACTTGCCAAGGTATATCTAGTGCACTTAACCCTCCTGCTACTGCAAGGGTCAAAATCAGTCAAAATGTTGATATACTTGCCAAGGTATATCTAGTGCACTTAACCCTCCTGCTACTGCAAGGGTCAAAATCAGTCAAAATGTTGATATACTTGCCAAGGTATATCTAGTGCACTTAACCCTCCTGCTACTGCAAGGGTCAAAATCAGTCAAAATGTTGATATACTTGCCAAGGTATATCTAGTGCACTTAACCCTCCTGCTACTGCAAGGGTCAAAATCAGTCAAAATGTTGATATACTTGCCAAGGTATATCTAGTGCACTTAACCCTCCTGCTACTGCAAGGGTCAAAATCAGTCAAAATGTTGATATACTTGCCAAGGTATATCTAGTGCACTTAAAAGTCAAACGCTGTCAAACCTTATGTGTAGTAAGTACATTTACAGGTCAAAATGAGTCGACTGTTTTTGACTGGTAAAAGCATCGTCTGGTATTGTACAGGGTGGTCAAAATGACAGTCAAAACCAGTCAAAATGCCCTTGTGTGCACATTTGGGTCAACTCGAGCATTGTCTTGTATAGTTGAGGGTGGTCAAAATGACTGTGAAAAACCAGTCCAAAATGCCCCCCGTGTGCACATTTGGGTCAGCTGTCCAAACAGTCAGTTGACTGGTTTTGACCACTATAGCTACTTGCCACTCAAGTTCAGCTACAGTAGGAGGGTTACACAGGCAATGTACTTACTCTCCTGTAGTCTATTCCTGATGACGCATTCCATGAATTGTATGGCGGAATCCCACCGTCGCTTGTCATGGACTGGCAGTTGACTGATTGTGATATCCGAAGATTTCCAATTTCGGGTATCCGGTTCCCGAAATAACCCGAAAACACACAGCCTTAATACTTGATGTTCCCCCCCCTTCTTGGAATTCTTTCCTCAGGTGATTTCTCTGAGTGTCCGAGGGCCTGGTATCCAGAGGATGGTTCTGGTTGACCTACCTGGCATTATCAGTGTAAGTAAATCAGGGAATAAAAGGGAGTCTGTTGCCAGACCCAAGCTCTAGGCAAACCACACAGATCTCAAACTCCAAACATGAACCAAAACTGACGGGGGTGATAAAAAAAAAAACTAGCCAAAAAACCAGGTTTCAGCTTCTATAACAGGCATGCAACTTTTCAGCTGATCAGCTGATTTCCTCTTTTTTCTTTAATAATAGTGCTATAGAAAACTGAAAAACACTGTACAAAGTTTTGTGTACTCGGCCATTTCCTCTTTTTTTTGCAATTACAAAGTTGCATGTCTGCTATAAGGAAGAATTTTAATTTTAATTTTAATTAATGGAGAATTAGCTGTTGCAAACTGCTTACCAACCTAAAGGACCTGTAGTATAAATGCAAAATAAATTTTATTAGCCTTACGTTTCGAACCTTGCAGGTTCTTTCTCAAAGGCAAAGAGAAAGAACCTGCTAGGTTCGAAATGTAAGGCCAATAACATTTATTTTGCATTTGAATTTTATGTATTTGTTCATTTGTATGTGTTGTCAATCAACTTTTCTTCATTTAATTTGATTGTAAGATATTCAGAAATTAACTGACAAATCATTCCGCTTGTAAATCAAGAGTTTAACTCTGATTTAGTGTATTTTTTAAGTTAAATATTCTGTTCATGTTTTCTTTAATTTATGTTATATTATGTCAGAGTTGACCCGGAAGTACTTCGTGGTGAAATTACATCTTTGAATGTTGTTTTTGTAGAGTACTGAATTGACTTCATTTGGATAGTTTTCCTTTGTTTGCAGACCGTTACCACGGGAATGGCCCCTGATACAAAAGACAGCATCCAGAAACTGAGCAAAATGTACATGAACAACCCCAACGCAATCATTCTGTGTATACAAGGTAAAGGACAAGGGCCAAAGTCATGGTACAGCCAAGCCTTTGAGAAGCCCGGCCAGCCCCAGGCTTTTCCCCTGCCTACTGTCCTATATAATGAGCTCTGCTTGCCTGGGCTAGGCCCTCCAGAAGCCCAGGTTATGTTGATTGGCAGGTACTGTATTGTTACAGGATTAGGACTCACAAAAGACAGTTTAGGAGGCCAGGTAGCCGAGGCCTGGCCGGGCTTCTCAAAGGCTTAGCTGTACCATGACTTTGGCCCTCTTCCCTAAGGCCAGTTGGGGATGAAAGCAATGCCCAACAGCTTGGCGCCTTCATTTTTTTTCTCGGATTCTTTTGGATTCTGAAGAAGGAAACAGTTCAGTTCCAGAAGCTAGCATTGGTTACAGTGTTTGTTTACTGCATAAGTACCAGGCCTGGAATTCCAGAGAGGTCACGGAGGCCATGGCTTCTGTTGCCCTGGTCTTGGCCTTGGTGCCCCCTTAAAAATGTTCCCATAGACATTCTGATATTCTAATGGAAGTGCCTTTTACTCGGGAAACGTTGCCTTGCCCCGACAAGAATGAAATCCCAGACTTGAAGTACATCATGCACACTGCTGTTTTTAGGGCCAGGGATGACCAGAACCTCTAGGTTTTTTACCCAATGCTGCGTGACATTATTAACTTTTTTTACGATTTTGGCACAATTCTGAAACTAGACCGGAGAGTATGTTTCAGTTTTGTGCTTATGGTACTGCGTGCTGTTGGAATTTAACCCTAACCCCCTAGGTATTCTGTCTAGGAACCTTCCTGAATCCTCCAAAATCCATCGGTGCACTTTTGGAAACATACCCTTGTCTTCAAAATGCGCCATACACTTTCGTTGATCTTTCACATTCAGCACTTATGGCCTGTACTTCTTGCCAGGTAGTAATTTTGTCCCATTTGAAGAGGTGAAAGTACCAGTTTCCAACAGTGCTGAATTTTTCTCCAAAAAGTGCCCCTTGGAGGATTTTGGAGGATTTGTGGTGGTTAGGGTTAATGGACTTAAAAATGTTCCGAGCCATAATGCCTTGGATGTTAAGGTTAAGTTGCCCTCCAGATTGGACCCCTATCCCTGCCTAATCACTCCTCTTGTGTAATCTCTCCAATGATGACAGATGGTGCGATAGATGCAGAGAGGAGTATAGTAACGGACATAGTGAGTGACGTCGACCCCCAGGGGAAGAGGACCATCTTCGTCCTGACCAAAGTTGATCTCGCTGAGAAGAACTCGGCCAACCCCAGCAGGGTTAGTTGAAACAAGGCTTTCCTGTTGTTTATTGTCCATTATCTTGACTGTCCAGGATTCAAGGCTGACTTTTATATGTTCAAGTTGAGTCTCTGTTATCAGTATCAGTGTAATCATTATTCCCAGTATCATCATCATCATCATCACCCATGTCTTAAAAATTATTGTTGTCATCATTTTATGACCACCACCACAATCATAATCATCATCATTACTATTTTCATTGCCGTCATTTTCATAATCATTGTCATCGTCTTCATTATCATTTTAATCCGGATCATTGTCGTCGTCATTATCATCATTTTTTATCATTATCATCGTCATCATTTTGATCATCATCATCATTATTGTTATCATCATCATCATTGTTATCATCATCATCATTGTTATCATCATCATCATTGTTATCATCATCATCATCATTGTTATCATCATTGTCATCATCGTCATCATCACTGTTTTCCCTCATGATCATCGTCGTCCTCATGATCATTATGATCATCATTTCGATCATCATGATCATCATCGTCATCATTTTGATCATTGTGATCATCAGTTTTCTCATGATTATCACTGTATTCATTACCACCATAATCATTGTCATCATCGTCATCATCACTGTTTTCCCTCATGATCATCGTCGTCCTCATGATCATTATGATCATCATTTCGATCATCATGATCATCATCGTCATCATTTTGATCATTGTGATCATCAGTTTTCTCATGATTATCACTGTATTCATTACCACCATAATCATTTTCATCATCATCAACATCCTTCTAATCTTCCATCTTATCATGATTATCCAGTTACTTGAATGTATCAGTTACTTGATAATACGGTTGTATTACATGTGCCTTTAATATCCTGCTGGAGCTGTTTATCTTCAATACCGCTAAACTGATTGCCCATTGATTGTGACTATATTGATTTTGTCCATCTGATCCTAGATCAAGCAGATTCTTGAAGGGAACCTTTTCCCGATGAAGGCGCTCGGATATTTTGCAGTGGTCACTGGAAAAGGTAAGTCATAATTCCATTTCATTTCTCTCTATTTCATTGTTAACCAACAGTGTGTGGTCGGATTGAGTAGCAGTGTGACATTGTCAAGAAGGCAACTATTTGTTATGCTTTCATCCTACTAGGTAAGCCGTTGCGGTTTGGGTGTATACGCACCGTCAATGAACTGTTGAGGGCACATGTTGTTAGGTCACTGTTGATCGATAGGGCTGCGATCGTGCGTTGGGTTTGACGTATTTAAAGTTGCTGTGTGTTTGCACGTAGTATCTCCTGCGATCATTCGCGCATGAAGTGTGTGCAAAATGCTCACTAAGCTTGGGCGATAACATTATAACATCGAATATCGCGATATCTTTTTTTTTGGCGATTACGATATCGAGAAACTTTTTAAGTTATCGAGATATCGGCAAGTCGCAATTAAAGAAATATATTGCGATTCAAAACAAATGGCCATTGTGAGTCAAGTCAGAAATTACATGGAAGTGAGAAACAAAAGTGAACTAGGGCTACTTCAGAAGTACGTACACGCTCTGATATTCATTGGAATTTGCGATTTTTTTTTTGTGATGCTTGTAGAGGGGTACATACCTGTGGTTATCGGCTCTAAAGCAATCATACATGAATGAAAAAATAATCGATAATAATAAAACGATATTATCGAAAATGCCGATATATGTTTGCAAATATCGTGGATGAAAAAGAATCGATATTGCCCAAGCTTAATGCTCACTTGACGGCAAAGTGGCTATCATCAAGACACTGGGTACAATTTTACCACTAGAGGGCTACGATGCGCACAGAATGGATACAGCACTGTATGACACAGACACAAACGCAAACAGTACATGATTGCGATTAAACCATGTACTTGATTACAAATTTTTAAAGTTTTTTTTTTCCCCGTCTAATTCCCAAGGTAATACAAGCGACAGCATTGCAACCATCAAGCAATACGAGGAGCAGTTTTTCAGGGGCTCGGCACTCTTCAAGTAAGTTCAGTTAAAGGGAAAGAATAACATTGGTAGGGCAAAAATTGAATCAATTGTTTAACGACCGACACAAGAATTTCATCAAAATATAAATATCGCGGCACCCGCTACTGTACAGGATTCTAGCCAGCCAATCGTCATCGGGCAAGCTTGGTGGTCGAGAGGTTCAGACGTCGAAACCCAGGAGGTCATGGGTTCGAATCCCGCCCGAATCGTTTTTTTCCCACAGACACTCGGAAAGCACTGAGTATGCAGTGCTATACACACGTCGGTGTAGGGCAAAAATTTAATCAATTGCTTAACACCCGATGCAAGAATTTCATCAACATATATCATCAACATCGGTATTTGGGGAAGCAGACGGTTTTGTACACCATTGTAGATAAAACAGAATAGAAGTTTCCACATGTGTTAAATCTTAATACTTGTTGCATCCTGCAGGTCTGGTACCCTGAAGCCCAGTCAGATGACAACACAGAATCTTAGCTTCGCCGTCTCGGACTGTTTCTGGAAAATGGTGCAAGAGTCGGTCACACAGCAGGCTGACATCTACAAAGGTAAAAAAAAACTTTAAAAAAACAGGAATTGCAAAAATCTGGAATATACCATTCCAAATTTCATTTTAGAAATTTGAAGCTTTGCTTTTAAGCCACACTTGAACGAAAAGTTCTAAAAGAGTTTTGAACCTTGTTTGTTATATATTCTACTCAAAACAATTTAGGGAACACCGGAATAATCTCAGTTAAAGCAAGATCATTTATTTCAGATAAACACAATGTTTCACAGAATTGATGAGAAACAACTGCACAATGAAACAGATGATAAAGGATGCATGTAGTGATTACACATTTCATGACATGACTACTGAAAGAGAGAGGGGGGTTGCAAATGAAAATCCCGGTTCATGGAACATTTCAAACCTATTTGATGTTAAAAATCCGGTGTTCCCTAAATTGTTTTGAGTAGTATATTAGGTATTATTTCATTGTTTATATGATGTTTTTACGCTCATGTTTTTTTTTTTTCAATTTGGATTGAAAAAAATTGGGCCTCATTCTTTGGTTTGTGAAAACCTTTTTCCGCTCCCGCCGTTGGCGGTGTGCTTCCATGCGACCCTATGAAATCAACACTGAAGCACCAGCGGCCAAGAAAACCAGTGTAAAAGTCCCGGATGTACGACTACACGTGATGTAATCAGAGTCGTGTAGCCAGCCATAAACCCAGAAGTGGCCATCTTTTTCCATTGTGTTTACGGCTCACAGGCAACTTGCCTTTGCGGGAGGGCACCTCAATGAAAAATGTATGAAACTGACGACGCAGTGAGGGAGATGCAGAATGCTGGTTTTAATGATGGTTTTTTTAAATTAAGGAATTATCTTTATTGAAGGTTAACTTAAATATAGTAATCATTAAGCATATATTGAATGAATTTTGGCGAGAATTAGCCGTGCCCAGTGACGTTCAAGTGTGGCTTTAAAGGTTCCAGCTCGGACAATTTCTTGAAGACTCTTGAATTTTCTTCTTGTTTTACAGCCTCTAGGTTTAATCTGGAAACAGAATGGAAAAACAACTTTGCCAGGCTACGAGAGTTGGACAGGGTATGCGTTAATTGTTTAAAAACAATTGTTTTAATTTAAAAGCAGTCTTGAGGTAATGCTTATTCGAAAGTGAGATCTTCAGTTTTTAAGGGGAAAATATTGCAGGCCTGTGATTTCTCAGGATTTTTCCTAATTTCGGGATTTTTTTATTTTATTTTATTTTTTTATATATAGAGTGCGTATCAAAAAAAAGGTAATCCGAATTCAGGGGGTTAATATGCCAAGGTTATTTAGTTTGACAATTTACATGTAGTTTACCAAAGAAGAGGAACTCCTCAGCTTTCCATTGATACCTTTATTGACCCATTGCTGTCACACATGACCGAGTACATTGTTATTGAAAATGACAAATTCAAATCGCATTTTTGCAAGTTTGGCTAATCAGTGCAAGGCAGGATAATCAGTGAAAGTCAGTATGATAAACCAGATTTTCTTTAGGAATGACTGGACATTATTCAAGAAGAATCTCTTCTAACATTGCCCTTATATGCACCCACACCTTCAACATGTCCACCTCCCTTCGACACAAAGCTGGCAGCGACGGAGCATGTCCTGCACTGCTCGTCTCACCATAGCCAGAACATTGCGTAAAGCATCCACTTCATTTCGAATACAGCCCTGCTATTCATCAAGATCACGGTGAGGAGTTGCATACACCTTGTTCTTCAATTTTCCCCAAAGGTAATAATCACATGGTGTGAGGTCAGGTTATCTTGGTGGCCATTCCACCTCATGGTTGACGGCGATGACTCGTTCGCCAAAGACTTCCCTCAGACGATCTCGGACAGCGATAAGGCGATGTGCTGGGCGCCGTCTTGGGCCCACCCTTAACTTGACTAATTTTCTTGCTAGCCCTCACCTTGAGTGGCCTTTTGGCCTTGTGATGGGCGACTTACATAAAAAAATAAAAACAGAGCTGCCTGATGACCCCACTAACCTGTCGCTCAAAGTGTTCCTGCAGCTGCGGTAAACGTTATCATTGAGCATCTGCAGATACATGTTACCATTGACATTCCTTTGAAAGAAAACGGTCCGATCAGCTGACCACTTCCACAAAGTCCTAACCAAACAGTCCACTTTTTGTCGACTCATGTTAACCTCAAAATTGAATTCTGGGGTGTCTTGCTGGTGCATATTCAAGAACATTATGTTTATTGACCTTGCCGTTCATGGAGAAAGCAGTCTTGCCGATTACGAGATTCCGCAGAAAATTGACATCTCTCTCGGCACCGCTATCAACCATCTGGCAAACGCCAGCCTTCTAGCAAAATCTCCTGGCGTAAGTTGATGTCGGATGTGAACGATATGGATGCTGGTGGAGGTCCAATCTCGTGATTCTGTTGAATGTCGCAGCCCATTTCGCCTTGTGCTGGTGTCCCTAGGATGCTCCAAAAGTTGCTGCCTTACTGCTGAAATGTTCCCTTCTGATCGCCCTGTGCGCCTCCTGCCAGAATTCCCCTTGTTGCGGTTGAGGCTAGTGCCATACTCTTGATATTTTCTAACATTCGCCCAGATGGTTTTGGCTGCTGGGGGCTCCCGCTCTGGGAAACATTCCCTGAAAGCATCGCGAGTTTGCTGAAATGTTGTAACCACGAAAGTTCGCTGTTCAGTCATTAGTTGTACCATCTTTCCAACTACCTGTCCCTAAACCCAGGCCCTTCTTAAATACCCAACTTGAAGAAAAGGATGTCGTAACGGACGATTACCGCACCAGCTTAAAAATCTTAGATAATCAACTAGGTAGTCAAGTGATGCGTCCATTTCAGACTGCCTTGAACTGATTACCCAAACTTGCAAAAATGCGATTTGAATTTGCCATTTTCAATAACAATGTACTCGGTCATGTGTGACAGCAATGGGTCAATAAAGGTATCAATGGAAAGCTGAGGAGTTCCTCTTCTTTGGTAAACTACATGTAAATTGTCAAACTAAATAACCTTGGCATATCAACCCCCTGAATTCGGATTACCTTTTTTTTGATACGCACTGTATATATATTTTTTTTAATTTTTTAATTTTTTTTTATTTAATTTTTTTTTTTTTACAAAATCTCCTTTTGCCTCAGATAGAAAGAAGTAGCCTGTATTGTGTTCCAAACTCTAGTTTCTTGTTTGTGGGGATGTGGAGAATCTGTGAATCCTACAAAATTGAACATCCAGGAGGTTCAGGGGGCTTTGTCCTCTAGACCAAAGGGAGACCCAGGCCCGCTACCCATTTTTCAGGATTTTTTACTTCTGTCAACAACACCCCAGATATTGTTGACATTACTCAAAATTGTACATCATGAAGTTTGAAGAAGTATGCATTTTTGTTTAAAAATTCATTCTAAGAAATTTGGAGTAATACAAGCGTAATTTAATTTGTTCTTTATTTGTGCCTTATTCTTGAAGGATGAATTATTTGAGAAGGCCAAGGGAGAGATCCTTGACGAGGTTCTATGTCTGAGTGAGATTCCTCCCAAGAGATGGTAAGTCGGCATCTAAAAACAATTCCTTCAGTATGTTTAACCCTAACCCCCGAGGCATTCTGGCTAGGAACCTTGCCGAACCCTAACCCCCTATAGGTATTCTGGCTAGGAACCTTGCCGAACCCTAACCCTCTATAGGTATTCTGGCTAGGAACCTTCCTGAACCCTAACCCCCTAGGCATTCTGGCTAGGAACCTTCCTGAACCCTAACCCCCTATAGGTATTCTGGCTAGGAACCTTCGTGAACCCTAACCCCCTAGGTATTCTGGCTAGGAACCTTCCTGAACCCTAACCCCCTATAGGTATTCTGGCTAGGAACCTTGTGAACCCTAACCCCCTAGGTATTCTGGCTAGGAACCTTCCTGAATCCTCCAAAATCCATCAGTGCACTTTTGGAAACATGCCCTTATCTTTAAAATGCACCATGCATTTCCGTTGATCTTTCATATTCAGCACTTACTTACTTCTTGCTAGGTAGTAATTTTGTCCCATTTGAAGAGGTGAAAGTACCAGTTTCCAACAGTGCTGCGTTTTACCCCCCAAAAAAGTGCCCCTTGGAGGATTTTGCAGGATTCGGGGTGGTTAGGGTTTATTAAGGGAAGGTACAAAATTGGTAATGTTTAGTGTGACGTTACCTGCTGCTATATAGGATTCCAGCCAGCCTGTCATCGTTGGGCAAGCTCAGTGTTGGAGAAGTGAATACGTCGGCACTTATAGTCCTTGGAGTTACCGGTTAGTTCACTATTAACTGTTTAACTGAAACTTTTATGGTTAGTTTACCGGTTAACCGAAAGTTAACCCGACGGCCACACACACTAGGGAGTCGGCAAATGTGTATACATTTTCAATCAAAAAGCATCAATAAATGATTGTTTAATAACCAATGCGGCAAAAACAGAAAGTCTAGAACAACAAGTCGTGGCCGAGCAGTCAAGCTTACCGGACTCAAGTTCTGGTGTTAGCAGCAGAATGTGGGTTCGAATCCCGGCTGTGACACTTGTGTCCTTGAGCAAGACACTTAACCATAATTGCTTATAGGGGCGGAGGCAGTTTAACAACTGCCTTGTTCTGGACTAGTTATCCCTCCCAGTCCTATTCTCACCGTGAAGAGGCTGGTTATTAACTTGTCTTGTTTCGGTGCGAGGGGCTGGTTTCTTCAGTGTGGAGTCTTTGTAACAACTCAATGACTTAGTAGCCCCACCTTGGAGTGGCCATTGGCCTTGTGTGGGGCGATTTGCATTAAAAAAAAAAAAAAATTAAAAAAAAAGCAAATTCTTCCAAAAAATGTTTTTTTAGTTTTTTTTTTAGGTGTTCGGTTGTACACCGAACACCTATTGAAATTGTTCGATTTATTTTTTTATTTATTTATTTATTTATTTTTTTTTTTTAAATTATTGGTTTTGGTTAGCCGGTTAGCAAATTTCTAAACGGTAGTGCAGTTTCGTTTGGTTAACTGGTTAACAATAATACCTTCCCAAGTCAGAGTTCACAGACTTTGAACACATTTTTTGGATATTATTTGTTTTTACCAAATAATAATTTTCTTAATTTTTCTTTCAGGGAAGAGGCTTTATCCAGGGTGCTCTGGGAGCGGATGTCCGGCTACGTCTTTGAAAATATATTCCTTCCTGCGGCACAGTCGCCGGACGCTGGGTAAGAACGACAGAAATCGATTAACCCTCCTACTATAGCTGCTCTTTAGTGGCAAGTAGCTATAGAGGTCAAAAGCCAGTCAACTGCCTGTTTTGACTGTTGACCCAGATGTGCACACAGGGGCATTTTTGACTGGTTTTGACTGTCATTTTGACTACCATTTTGACTACGCTGGTAAAAACCAGTCAAAAATGCCCCAGTGTGCACATTTGGGTCAACAGTCAAAACAGGCAGTCGACTGATTTTGACCTCTATAGCTACTTCCCACTAAAGTGCAGCTATAGTAGGAAGGTTGATATATTGAAATCCGCCACTGGGCACATACATAAAAAAACAAATAACCAAAACTAATTTGCAATTTACGTTATCTCACCAGCTTTCAATTTTGTGTGTTTTTTTTCACCTTTTTACCAACAGGACCTTCAACACGACAGTAGACATCAAATTAAGACATTGGGCCGATCAGCAGCTCCCTAAGAGAAGCGTAGAGGTTAGTATCATATAAAGCAGTTAATTAATTGTTCCAATATCGTTCTAGTAATTACCCAAGTCCTGCATTTATTAAATTAGCAAATATGATCTTAAGCAAATATAATGTTTATAACGTAATTTATTTTTCCAAGGGAAGGTACAACTTTGGTTATAACCAGCTTAGGCCAAAAAAGAAAGTCTCTGGTTTCTGGTCATCGGTCGGCTTCAAAATCGGTGCGGTGACGCGCTTTTTTTTCTTTCGGCCATCGTTTTTTTTTTTTTTTTTTTTTTTGCCAACAGGGAAATATGTGATACATTGTATATGCGGGGACCATACAAAGTATGGTGGCAAAGAGAGGCCTCACAAATTGGGCAAACGTTCATAACCCTATGCAAAAAAACAGTCCTTTAAAATACAGCATGACAGAATTCCAATCAATCCAGCAATTTTGGCCGCAATTGTACATCGTTTCATAGCAAAAGAAAAAAAGAAAATTAAAAATGCCGACTGGTGGGTCTGAGGCGACGCGCGGGGAGACCAGAAACCGGAGACTTTTTTGGGGGGGCCTTAACAATTTAACAAATTATTATCTAAAAAACTTGTTTGTCTTAGAAAAAACAGGAATTGGTTTGTTGTAGTACAAAAAGTTACTGAATGGCAAAGTTTCACAGGTTAGCTTCCTTGGTTGAAATGAGCGTAAGTTACCAGATGCCACTGTTCGTACCTTCCCTTTTAACTGTTTCTACCCACCCCCCTGGCCTGTTCTTGTTAAGGTCGCCCTTGAGACACTTGTAGAGGAATTCTCCAAGCTGGTGGACAAGGACAAGACCAAGAGTAACCATGACCCTCTCTTTGATGACGTCAAGGTGGCCGTCAAACAGGAAGGCATCAACCGACACCAATGGCAGGAAAAGGCTGCCGATAGTCTGGTATGAAAAACTAGAACCAGTATCATTGTTAGAGCTTACCAAATCGCAAATTCCTTTCCATTGAAGATTGCATCACCTGTGTTTTACCGAAATTTGTGATCTTTTAATATTTTCATTGGAGCATTGATAATCTCCTTTTTGAAAGAAAAACAAATGTTTTCAAATCATATGTTTCACAAAATAGGCTTCAAAAAGCTTGGTTTAATAGTAAAAAAAAGTGCCCAAAACAAAAGATCATGACGAAACTCACCATTTGAATTTGACTTTCTTTCTAGGTAAAAAGCAGTGTACATTTAGAAAATAAACGGCAAAAAGCTTGGAATATATATACAGTATTTTCATGGCGATGGTAAATTCTTTAGATCTCAGAACACTCTGAACACAGATCAGATTATCTCCAAGAATTAATCAAGGAGAGTCACTCTACAAGAAATCTTCACTCCAGCTCTATGGCCAAAAATAAGGGTCTCTGGTTTCTTTTATTTTGCTACATGTGTGAAACGATGTCCAATTGCAGCCAAAATTGCTGGATCAATTGGAATTCTGTGTTTTAAACGACTTTTTCACATGGGGGTATGAACGTTTGCCCGATTTGTGAGGCCTCTCTTAGCCACCATACTTTGTATATGTGAAAATTTGGTCCCCGCGTGTAGAATGAATGTATCACGTATTTCCCTGTTGGCAAAAAAAAAAAAAAAAAAAGACTACCAAAAAAAAAAGAAAAAAAAGAAAGTGCGTCATCGCAGCGATGACCAAAAACCAAAGACTTTTTTTTGTTGGCCTAAGGGTCTTCTCACTCCTTATTGCGTTCTGATGAAAAACATACAGTCAACGTGCTTTTCAGTTTGCATCGCCTGAACTATGGAACAATCTTCCAAACCATATAAAAAAAACAGTCGCACTTAAAACTTCACCTGTTTACCTCCAGATGCGTACTGCTTATTATTATTCCAACATGGTAGACAGGTTGGTGAAATTCTTGCGTCGGGTGATAAACAAATTGATTTAATTTTGCCCTACACCGACGTGTGAAATAGCTGAGAATACAGGGCTATACACACGTCGGTGTAGGACAAAATTAACCCTCCTACTTTTGGTACCTTTTTCATACAAGTTGATGCACCATTTGAAACCATTCGGCTATGGAAACACACCAAGGTGTAGTGTATCCACCATTCAAAACCATTTGAATGATTTATAAGCCACTGTGTAGTACATTCACCATTTGAAACCATTCGGCAATGGAAACGCACCAAGGTGTAGTGTATCCACCATTCAAAAACCATTTGAATGGATTTGAATGGTAGTAAAGCTTGCTTCCAACACTGTTCAAATGGTATCACCATGTGTGTACAAAACCAATGGGCATTTTTGAAAGTGGAAATTTTGAATGGTTTCAAATGGTCTATCAGTAGTAGGGTTAAATCAAACGATAACAGACAAGTAGTTTTGTTGACAAGCATGTTGTTTTTAATTGATTTAATTTTGCCCTACACCGACGTGCGTATAGCACTGTATACTCAGTGCTTTCCGAGTGTCTGTGAAAAAACTACACAGGCGACTCGGGCGGGATTCGAACCCACGACCTCCTGCTTACTAGTGTAGACGTCTTAACCTCTCGACCACCGAGCTTGCCCGATGACAATTGGCCGGCTAGAAGTGTATAGCACTTTATACAGTGCTATACACACGTCGGTGTAGGGCAAAATTAAATCAGTTGTTTATCACCCGACGCAAGAATTTCACCAACCTATATATATCGCGGAACCCTCTGCTACATGGGATTCTAGCCGGCCAATTGTCATCGGGCAAGCTCGGTGGTCGAGAGGTTAAGACGTCTGCACTAGTAAGCAGGAGGTCGTGGGTTTCGAATCCCGCCCGAGTCGCCTGTGTAGTTTTTTTCACAGACACTCGGAAAGCACTGAGTATACAGTGCTATACACACGTCGGTGTAGGGCAAAATTAAATCAATTGTTTATCTCCCGACGCAAGAATTTCACCAACCTATAAGCATGTTGTTTGTTTTTGTGTCATGTTCTGTATACAGCGAGTGATGCAGTTGAACACTCTTGAGGACAGGTCAGTCCATGACAAGCAACAGTGGGATTCCGCCATACAATTCATGGAATGCGTCCTCAGGAATAGACTACAGGAGAGTAAGTACATACCGGTAGACCTGTATAAAGTAGACTTCGGATTTAGGGCTGTGCTGGATATCTGGGTATCCGGATACCCGACCAAAACGGTCATTACCTGGTTCCATTTTTCGGTTCCAATTTCCCGTAAACGACTTTTTAAAATTCGGACTTAACATTTGAGCAGTGCGAACAGAAATCTGTGACTCTTGAACAATGTAATGTTTACACTTTTACAGACAATTATCTTTAAATTCAAGAGATTGCACTCCAATAAAGAAAAGATCGATTTAAGTATGGTATCCTCTGTATTATAAAAGTCAATTTGTTACCGGTACTATTTACAGTACATGTATTTGTACACCACCGGAGGCATGTTTTCAACAAAAATGAAAACGGGTATCCGGGTATCCAAAGTTGCCTGATTTCGGGTATCCGGTTCCAAAAATATCCGAAAACGCACACCCCTATTCGGATTCAGACCCGAGCTTGAGTCACACTTGATTTCAAATTCTGGTGACTCAACGGGAACGTACAACATCAACTGCAAAATTACCCAATTATTATATGTGAAGTTGGTTAGGGTACCAATCTGTCTGAAGTGTTTTCATTTCACACGAAGAAGAAAACAATTTTACCCAATTATTTACCGAAAGCTAGCTTGATTTGAAGTACACCAGTATGTTTGTATATCGTCCGTTTTGCCTTTGTTTGAGAAAGAACCTGCTTGGTTCGAAACACATAAGCCTGGGCCTGGCCGGGCTTCTCAAAGGCTTGGCTGTACCATGACGTTGGCCCTCCTCCCTAATAATTAAGATGCCAATCTGTCTGAATTTCTACATTTCCGAGAAAACCCCAAAACATTTGCTCCTTTTCTAAACAGTTCTAAAACTTAAATAACTCTTGAACAAATTGAGATAACATGAAGCTTCATTGTCCCTTTCCTTCTATCACAACAACTTTTGCTCAAGATTTGTTGATATCGCAAACAGCACACAGGGACCGAGATACTGATGATTAAGAAGCAAGAACCTTGCAGCAAGTAACTTTGATAATTATTTTTCAGCCGATGGTCGAATCCAGGAGTTAATCGGACCGGGTTCAACAGAGCGGTGGCTGTACTGGAAATCACTCACACCTGAACAAGTGAGTTACTTAACGAGTGACTAGTTTAACCCTGACCCCCTAGGTATTCTGGCTAGGAACCTTCCTGAATCCACCAAAATCCATCAGTGCATGCCCTTATCTTCAAAATGCACCATGCATTTTCATTGATCTTTCATATTCATCACTTATGGCCTGTACTTCTTGCCAGGTAGTAATTTTGTCCCATTTGAAGAGGTGAAAGTACCAGTTTCCAACAGTGCTGAATTTTTCCAAAAAAAGTGTCCCTTAGAAGATTTTGCAGGATTTGGGGTGGTTAGGGTTAATGAGTTATTAGTAATAAATGTACACTTATGGCCTTGTAATCTGCATTACCGGATGTTAAAGGGCTTATGAAGTAGGAATTTGTTTACTTAAAAAACATCATGGAAAACTCATCTTTGTATCCATGTTGACTTCGCTTTTCTACCCTTAAATTCCCAATGGGTGGGTGTTTTGAATATTTGAATATTCATGAGAAAATCAGTGATGTCACAGTGGGATCAGATGCAACATCGTGGTCGATTTGTACATAAAAGTTGACTGGATTCCTTGCTTCTCAAAAGTCAGTTCGCACAATGTTTGCATGTACTTGCACTGCAAACCGACCGAGGACTTATAACAAAGGGAGCAATAGGTCCTCGGTCGCAGGTTCTTTGTTTTCAGAGGTCTTCAGAAAGACATCGCGTATAAACACAATGGGGAACGCTAGAAAGGAACAATATAGACTGGTCTCCTGTCTTTATCCTATATCAAGGACATAGACAGGTTCCAGGCGTACCGTTCAAGGGGTTTCATTGGATACGTTTTGCTGAAGATCTGATGTCACGCTTCGAGGCTCGCATGCGAGCTACCAACCAAGGTCAACGTTGAACATCGGGGGAAAATATGGCGGCTGCACGACCAGGATCTGGCGTAATTCACGCACCTCTAGCTCAAAGCGTGACATCAGATCATCAGGCTAGGAACAATAGAGGTCGTCAGTCACTTGGAAAGCACGACCGGGTGTTGTCTTGTTTATTGAAAAATTAGTTACCAATCGGTAAACTTGTTGAGATAACTATTGGTTTCTTGGGCAAGGTTTGGGGTTTTGATTGTATGCATATTCAGTGCTGCTGTGACACTGAGTTCACATTGTGTTCTCAGAAACAGCGCCCTCATGTGTCAAGGATAAGCATGGATGTTTTCATCCCTTGGCTCGTTATTTATCCATTAACCCTAACCACCCCAAATCCATCAAAATCCTCCAAGGGGCACTTTTTTGGAAAAATTCAGCACTGTCGGAAACTGGTACTTTCACCTCTTCAAATGGGGCAAAATTACTACCTGGCAAGAAGTACAGGCCATAAGTGCTGAATATGAAAGATCATCAAAGATGCATGGTGCATTTTGAAGATAAGGGCATGTTTCCAAAAGTGCACTGATGGATTTTGGAGGATTCAGGAAGGTTCCTAGCCAGAATGCCTAGCGGGTTAGGGTTAACTTGACAAACTTATTGAAGAGTCATACAAGATAAAATATCTGGCATGCTAGGAATTTACTTCACTATCCAATAAACTCGTTTAGCGAGCAACTAGATTAAACAAATGTGAAATTTGTTGATTGGTTTACAGAATAACAGGAGACAAGCACGAGAGGAACTGGAAAGACTACTTAAAGCATCAGAGGTAAGGCCACAAAAAAAAGTATTCAGTTTCTGGCCATAAGTTGGCTTCAAAATCGGTGTGGTGACGTGCTTTTTTTTTTAAATTTATTTATTTATTTATTTTTTGGCCAATCACTTAAATTCAAATTGATCCAGCATTTTTGGCTGCAATTGCATATCGTTTCATAGCAAAAAAAATTCAAAATAAAAATGCAAGCGCACGGGTTTGAGGCGACACGATTAGCCGGCTAGAATCCTATATAGCAGCGGGATCTGCGATATTTGATGAAATTCTTGCATTGGGTGATAAACAAATTGTAACTTATAGGTTGATGAAATTCTTGCGTTGCGTGATAAACAATTGATTTAATTTTGCCCTACACCGACGTGTGTATAGCACTGTATACTCAGTGCTTTCTGAGTGTCTGTGAAAAAACTACACAGGCGACTCTGGCGAGATTTGAACCCATGACCTCCTGCTTACTTGTGCAGACGTCTTAACCTCTCGACCACCGAGCTTTCCTGATGACGATTGGCCGGCTAGAATCCTATATAGCAGTGGGTTCCGCAATATATAGGTTGGTGAAATTCTTGCGTCGGGTGATAAACAAATTGTAAATTGTTGTTCATGCTCTTACAGAAACACACACCAGTGCTATCCAGCGATGAAGTGACGACCGTCAAGAAAAACCTAGAGACAAAGGCAGTCAATGTCGATAGTGAATTTGTGAGTATCCATTTGAAAACTTCCTGGGTATAAAAAAAAAATAATAATTATGTTCAGAACCATGTTTGTATTTGACCTGTGGTAATTTTAGCTCAATGTTTGTCGAGAGTGAATTTGTGAGTATATCTGACTGGCTCTAGCAAAACCCTAAACTTGGACCCAATTTTCAAACGTGAGATTTTGGTATAGTTTGATTCTCTAGATTTTCCTCTTTCATTTGATATCAGATTTGTAGAAATCAGAAGAAAAAAATTCTTATAATAAAAAAATATATAAATATATAAATATGATAATAAAAAAAATAAGAAAAAAAATTCTAGAGAATCAAACTATGCCAAAATCTCCAAAATTGGGTCAAATATGTCCCAGAAAACTTCCTGGGTTTAAAAAAAAAAATCAAAATTATGTTCAGAAACATTATTTACAATTTTTGATCAAAAATGTTACATACTTTTAGTAAGAATGTCTGCAAATGCATCCATACTTTATAAGAATCAAGAGAGATGTACAGAAACCAACCGATGTCTGTAAATGCATCCATACTTTATAAGAATCGAGAGATATGTACAGAAACCAACCGATGTCTGTAAATGCATCCATACTTTATAAGAATCGAGAGATATGTACAGAAATCAACCGATGTCTGTAAATACATCCATACTTTATAAGAATCGAGAGATATGTACAGAAACCAACCGATGTCTGTAAATGCATCCATACTTTATAAGAATCGAGAGATATGTACAGAAACCAACCGATGTCTGTAAATGCATCCATACTTTATAAGAATCGAGATATGTACAGAAATCAACCGATGTCTGTAAATACATCCATACTTTATAAGAATCGAGAGATATGTACAGAAACCAACCGATGTCTGTAAATGCATCCATACTTTATAAGAATCGAGAGATATGTACAGAAACCAACCGATGTCTGTAAATGCATCCATACTTTATAAGAATCGAGAGAGATGTACAGAAACCAGCCGATGTCTGTAAATGCATCCATACTTTATAAGAATCGAGAGATATGTACAGAAACCAACCGATGTCTGTAAATGCATCCATACTTTATAAGAATCGAGAGATATGTACAGAAACCAACCAATGTCTGTAAATGCATCCATACATACACAAATTTGACTAAACAGTAGCTCTCAAGAGGTGTTTGATTCCATCTTCAACTTTACACCAAGCAAGTTTGAGTTATCTGTGATGAGTTGAGATTTTTTTGAGATTGCCAGTGGCTTTAAAGGGACAACATCGTCACGATCAGAGCGGACTTACAACAGGGCATGGAATCGGTGTCCTAGTTTAAGAAGAACACTGACTGAACTTTACTGGCTCGTTTATGCAGCATTGTGTTTGTAGTACATCCTTTCAAACGTAACATTCAAAGACACTAGTCCAGTCATTGTGTACACAGATCTCAATCCACTGTGGCGTGAATCAATAAAAAGTTCAACAAAAGCCACAGGTTCATGAGGAGAAGTCCAATGTTGCAAGGTTATGATTTTCAACGGGGCATGGAATCGGTGTCCTAGTTTAAGATGAACACAGTGACTGAAAATTGCTGGCTCATTTATGCAGCAGCAATCGTAACATGACTCATATCATGTGGGGTATTATTTTCAGTCACTGAGTTAATCTAAAACTAGCACTCCGATTCCATGCCCTGTTGATCGTGGTGGTTGTGTCCCTGTAAATTTGATATTTCGTTCCCTCCTGTTTTAGATCCGAGAGACCTGGCACCCTCTATACAGGAAATACTTCCTACAGAGGGCCATCGCTAAGGCGCAGGAGTGTCGTAGAGGGTTCTTCCACTACCAGAGAGGCTTCAGCGATTCCGGAGTAAGTGGAAATAAAAGATACTTCTCTTCCTGACAAATAGTAACACTGGTCAGTAACTCCAGCCGTAATCTGAATATCCAGCGCACTGAGTTTTCTCAATTGCCGGACACAGATCCTGGAATTCTCGACTATTAGTAGTAGGCCTCCGTCGGTCGGTGGTCAACCATGGGTAATGCGCCCTAGAGGTTCGTCATGCTGCGGCCGAAGCAGCATCAACTGTGACTGATGTGGCCAATGCGGGAGTGGCGGTCTATGCCGCAGTGGTCGCATCTGTGGCTTGTCTCTGTGTTGTTGGGATTGCAGCACGCCTTTCGTTGTGCTCTTTTCTCTTCGGCCATGCTCTGGAGCTTTTCTTCTCCCCTTCCTGAGCTGGCAGTGGAGAATTCCTCGCCATCTGGTGCGATCATCTGCAGCACTCGGTGTTGATGTCCAGTGCCCACATTCTCTACTAAACAACATCCATAACATCAATTCCGTCAATCATAAATCCCCCTCAAACATTTTTTCTTTTTTAAATCAATACAAAATTAATCAAATCATTTATATTTTCAAAACTTTCTGATTGCCAATCCTTAAAAAAATCTAAATAGAGAGTTAGTTGTTGCAAACTGCTTACCAATCTAAAGGACCTGTAGTATGAATGCAAAATACACGTAGTAGTAATTGGCCTTATGTTTCGAACCTAGCAGGTTCTTTCTCAAAGGCAAAATGCCTTCAAAGAATCTTCTATTAAAAATGTTTCAAGCCATCAGAATTTAACAAATTAACGCTCCTATTACTACAAGGGTCAAAATGTTGATATACTTGCCAAGGTATATCTAGTGCACTTAGAAGTCAAACACTGTCAAACCTTACGTGTAGTAAGTACATTTACAGGTCAAAATGAGTCGACCGTTTTTGACTGGTAAAAACATTGTCTGGTATTGTTCAGGGTTGTCAAAATGACAGTAAAAACCAGTCAGAAATGTCCGTGTGCACATTTGGGTCAACAGTCAAAAACAGTCAGTTGACTGATTTTGACCTCTGTAGCTACTTGCCACTAAAGTGCAGCTATAGTAGGAAGGGTTAAGCTTAATAATAAGAGACTCAGCTCAACACCGAATTATAATTTTTGAGTAATTTTGTTGTTGTAATGTTTTGTTGATTTTTCCAGCTTGAGTGCCATGATGTTGTTCTGTTTTGGAGGATACAAAAAGTGTTACAACTCACCAGTAATGTCCTGCGACAGCAGATCATGAACACGGAAGGTATGTTAAAGATGTACCAGACACAAATGGCTCGGTCAGTAGTGCTCCGGCATGTTTACCCAGAGGTCGCAGGTTCAAATCCTGCTGTATTAACCCTAACTCCCTTGGCCCATTTGCTTACACGTAACCTGAATCCTTCCTAACTCCCTAGGCCCATTTGCTTACACGTAACCTGAATCCTTCCTAACTCCCTAGGCCCATTTGCTTACACATAACCTGAATCCTTCCTAACTCCCTAGGCCCATTTGCTTACACATAACCTGAATCCTTCCTAACTCCGTAGGCCCATTTGATTACACATAACCTGAATCCTTCCTAACTAGTCCCATTTGCTTACACATAACCTGAATCCTTCCTAACTCCCTAGGCCCATTTGATTACACATAACCTGAATCCTTCCTAACTCCCTAGGCCCATTTGATTACACATAACCTGAATCCTTCCTAACTCCGTAGGCCCATTTGCTTACACATAACCTGAATCCTTCCTAACTCCCTAGGCCCATTTGATTACACATAACCTGAATCCTTCCTAACTCCCTAGGCCCATTTGCTTACACATAACCTGAATCCTTCCTAACTCCCTAGGCCCAGTTGCTTACACATAACCTGAATCCTCCCTAACTCCCTAGGCCCATTTGCTTACACATAACCTGAATCCTTCCTAACTCCCTAGGCCCATTTGCTTACACATAACCCGAATCCTTCCTAACTCCCTAGGCCCATTTGCTTACACGTAACCTGAATCCTTCCTAACTCCCTAGGCCCATTTGCTTACACGTAACCTGAATCCTTCCTAACTCCCTAGGCCCAGTTGCTTACACATAACCTGAATCCTTCCTAACTCCCTAGGCCCATTTGCTTACACGTAACCTGAATCCTTCCTAACTCCCTAGGCCCATTTGCTTACACATAACCTGAATCCTTCCTAACTCCCTAGGCCCAGTTGCTTACACATAACCTGAATCCTTCCTAACTCCCTAGGCCCATTTGCTTACACATAACCTGAATCCTTCCTAACTCCCTAGGCCCATTTGCTTACACATAACCTGAATCCTTCCTAACTCCCCAGGCCCATTTGCTTACACATAACCCGAATCCTTCCTAACTCCCTAGGCCCATTTGCTTACACATAACCCGAATCCTTCCTAACTCCCTAGGCCCACTTGCTTACACATAACCCGAATCCTTCCTAACTCCCTAGGCCCATTTGCTTACACATAACCCGAATCCTTCCTAACTCCCTAGGCCCATTTGCTTACACATAACCCGAATCCTTCCTAACTCCCTAGGCCCATTTGCTTACACATAACCCGAATCCTTCCTAACTCCCTAGGCCCATTTGCTTACACATAACCCGAATCCTTCCTAACTCCCTAGGCCCATTTGCTTACACATAACCCGAATCCTTCCTAACTCCCTAGGCCCATTTGCTTACACATAACCCGAATCCTTCCTAACTCCCTAGGCCCATTTGCTTACACATAACCCGAATCCTTCCTAACTCCCTAGGCCCATTTGCTTACACATAACCCGAATCCTTCCTAACTCCCTAGGCCCATTTGCTTACACATAACCCAATCCTTCCTAACTCCCTAGGCCCATTTGCTTACACATAACCCGAATCCTTCCTAACTCCCTAGGCCCATTTGCTTACACATAACCCGAATCCTTCCTAACTCCCTAGGCCCATTTGCTTACACATAACCTGAATCCTTCCTAACTCCCTAGGCCCATTTGCTTACACATAACCTGAATCTTCCCTAGGCCCATTTGCTTACACATAACCCGAATCCTTCCTAACTCCCTAGGCCCATTTGCTTACACATAACCTGAATCCTTCCTAACTCCCTAGGCCCATTTGCTTACACATAACCTGAATCCTTCCTAACTCCCTAGGTCCATTTGCTTACACATAACCTGAATCCTTCCTAACTCCCTAGGCCCATTTGCTTACACATAACCTGAATCCTTCCTAACTCCCTAGGCCCATTTGCTTACACATAACCTGAATCCTTCCTAACTCCCTAGGTCCATTTGCTTACACATAACCTGAATCCTTCCTAACTCCCCTAGGCCCATTTGCTTACACATAACCTGAATCCTTCCTAACTCCCTAGGCCCATTTGCTTACACATAACCTGAATCCTTCCTAACTCCCTAGGTCCATTTGCTTACACATAACCTGAATCCTTCCTAACTCCCCTAGGCCCATTTGCTTACACATAACCTGAATCCTTCCTAACTCCCTAGGCCCATTTGCTTACACATAACCTGAATCCTTCCTGACTCCCCTAGGCCCGTTTGCTTACACATAACCTGAATCCTTCCTAACTCCCTAGGCCCATTTGCTTACACATAACCTGAATCCTTCCTAACTCCCTAGGTCCATTTGCTTACACATAACCTGAATCCTTCCTAACTCCCTAGGCCCATTTGCTTACACATAACCTGAATCCTTCCTAACTCCCTAGGCCCATTTGCTTACACATAACCTGAATCCTTCCTGACTCCCCTAGGCCCGTTTGCTTACACATAACCTGAATCCTTCCTAACTCCCCTAGGCCCATTTGCTTACACATAACCTGAATCCTTCCTAACTCCCTAGGCCCATTTGCTTACACATAACCTGAATCATTCCTAACTCCCTTGGCCCATTTGCTTACACATAACCTGAATCCTTCCTAACTCCCCTAGGCCCATTTGCTTACACATAACCTGAATCCTTCCTAACTCCCTAGGCCCATTTGCTTACACGTAACCTGAATCCTTCCTAACTCCCTAGGCCCATTTGCTTACACATAACCTGAATCCTTCCTAACTCCCTAGGCCCAGTTGCTTACACATAACCTGAATCCTTCCTAACTCCCTAGGCCCATTTGCTTACACATAACCTGAATCCTTCCTAACTCCCTAGGCCCATTTGCTTACACATAACCTGAATCCTTCCTAACTCCCCAGGCCCATTTGCTTACACATAACCCGAATCCTTCCTAACTCCCTAGGCCCATTTGCTTACACATAACCCGAATCCTTCCTAACTCCCTAGGCCCACTTGCTTACACATAACCCGAATCCTTCCTAACTCCCTAGGCCCATTTGCTTACACATAACCCGAATCCTTCCTAACTCCCTAGGCCCATTTGCTTACACATAACCCGAATCCTTCCTAACTCCCTAGGCCCATTTGCTTACACATAACCCGAATCCTTCCTAACTCCCTAGGCCCATTTGCTTACACATAACCCGAATCCTTCCTAACTCCCTAGGCCCATTTGCTTACACATAACCCAATCCTTCCTAACTCCCTAGGCCCATTTGCTTACACATAACCCGAATCCTTCCTAACTCCCTAGGCCCATTTGCTTACACATAACCCGAATCCTTCCTAACTCCCTAGGCCCATTTGCTTACACATAACCCGAATCCTTCCTAACTCCCTAGGCCCATTTGCTTACACATAACCCGAATCCTTCCTAACTCCCTAGGCCCATTTGCTTACACATAACCTGAATCCTTCCTAACTCCCTAGGTCCATTTGCTTATATGCATAACCTGAATCCTTCCTAACTCCCTAGGCCCATTTGCTTACACATAACCCGAATCCTTCCTAACTCCCTAGGCCCATTTGCTTACACATAACCTGAATCCTTCCTAACTCCCTAGGTCCATTTGCTTACACATAACCTGAATCCTTCCTAACTCCCCTAGGCCCATTTGCTTACACATAACCTGAATCCTTCCTAACTCCCTAGGCCCATTTGCTTACACATAACCTGAATCCTTCCTAACTCCCTAGGCCCATTTGCTTACACATAACCTGAATCCTTCCTGACTCCCCTAGGCCCGTTTGCTTACACATAACCTGAATCCTTCCTAACTCCCTAGGCCCATTTGCTTACACATAACCTGAATCCTTCCTAACTCCCTAGGTCCATTTGCTTACACATAACCTGAATCCTTCCTAACTCCCTAGGCCCATTTGCTTACACATAACCTGAATCCTTCCTAACTCCCTAGGCCCATTTGCTTACACATAACCTGAATCCTTCCTGACTCCGTAGGGCCGTTTGCTTACACATAACCTGAATCCTTCCTAACTCCCCTAGGCCCATTTGCTTACACATAACCTGAATCCTTCCTAACTCCCTAGGCCCATTTGCTTACACATAACCTGAATCATTCCTAACTCCCTTGGCCCATTTGCTTACACATAACCTGAATCCTTCCTAACTCCCTAGGCCCATTTGCTTACACATAACCTGAATCCTTCCTAACTCCCTAGGCCCATTTGCTTACACATAACCTGAATCCTTCCTAACTCCCTAGGCCCATTTGCTTACACATAACCTGAATCCTTCCTAACTCCCTAGGCCCATTTGCTTACACATAACCTGAATCCTTCCTGACTCCCCTAGGCCCGTTTGCTTACACATAACCTGAATCCTTCCTAACTCCCCTAGGCCCATTTGCTTACACATAACCTGAATCCTTCCTAACTCCCTAGGCCCATTTGCTTACACATAACCTGAATCATTCCTAACTACCTTGGCCCATTTGCTTACACATAACCTGAATCCTTCCTAACTCCCTAGGCCCATTTGCTTACACATAACCTGAATCCTTCCTAACTCCCTAGGCCCATTTGCTTACACATAACCTGAATCCTTCCTAACTCCCTAGGCCCATTTGCTTACACATAACCTGAATCCTTCCTGACTCCCCTAGGCCCGTTTGCTTACACATAACCTGAATCCTTCCTGACTCCCCTAGGCCCGTTTGCTTATACATAACCTGAATCCTCCAAAATCCTTCAGTAGTAAAGCAAGCACATGACATGTATTCACACATGTGTTTCTAATCTGCGATACATGTACATGGCCAGGGACCCTTCCCTGCATGCATGGAGCAATAAACAGTGTCCACTGATCCAAGCACTGACCTTGCAATCACTACAACAAACATGGATGTACATGTACCATGGAAAGGCAAGTATGCCTAATAACCTCAATCCTCCAAAATCCTTCACTTTAGCAAAGAGGATTTTGGAGGATTTGGGAAGGTTAGGGTTAATATTTTCTTTCTCTTTTTTTCACTCCAAACCCTTGTTTCTTGACTCACTCTTGTGTTTATGTATCTATCTATCTATCTATCTACATGTATATCGTCCATTTTTGCCTTTGAGAACAAATCTGCTAGGGTCGAAACTAGGGTTGTGTCAGGTATCTGTATACCCGACCGAAACTGTCATTACCCGGTTCCATTTTTCGGCTCCGATTACCCATAAACGACTTCTGAAAATTTTGACTGAACATTAAGGCCACACAAATGGAAGTCTCCGATTGTATTGTTAACATTTTTTTGTGTTGGGAATGGGGATGCTA
Organism: Zoroaster sp. YZ-2022; assembly: GCA_029582265.1. Taxonomy (NCBI): domain Eukaryota; kingdom Metazoa; phylum Echinodermata; class Asteroidea; order Forcipulatida; family Zoroasteridae; genus Zoroaster; species Zoroaster sp. YZ-2022. Next base: position 23,347,795 of record CM055836.1, read on the forward strand.
TGAGTCATTTTTAATATAGAGGCAGGAAATTATTACAGTAAGTCCACATTTATTATGACTCTAATAAAACAAGATAAACTTGTGTTCATATTGGTTATTTTATACATTCGGGAGTATTTACGTGTATTTACAAAATTGTTTATGGGTACCCGGGTGTTCGAAAATTTCCAATTTCGGGTACCTGGATCCTGAAATATTCGAAACATAAGGACAATAACCATTATTATAATCTGTGTTTTAAATTGCCACTAAACTAATAATAATAATAATAATAATGTGTGGACTTATATAGCGCACGTATCCACCAACTAAGTGGTGCTCAAGGCGCATTATATTATTACCCCTGCTCATAAGGCTCATAAGGCTCATAAGGCTCATTCCTGAAACCATCTCAGCTCCCTGGGGAGTATACAGCTCAATTGCTGCCATTACAGCGCATATAGGGCTAATCAACCAACTCTGCCCTCACAGGTACCCATTTAACCCCTGGGTGGAGAGAAGCAATTATGGTTAAGTGTCTTGCTCAAGGACACAAGTGTCACGGCCGGGATTTGAACCCACATTCTGCTGCTAACACCAGAACTTGAGTCCGGCAAGCTAGACCGCTCGGCCACGACACTCCAAAATAGACAAGTAATTTTGGCAGTTTATTACTGAAAAACCATAAATTCCTTTTTTTGGTGCAAAATTTTTAAATTGACGCCCCTTTGGTCAAGCAAAATTTACATTTGTACATACAGACATTCATTGCTCAGTGAGGAGACCAGAAACCGGAGACTTTTTTTTGTGGTCTTATTGAAAACATACATTTTTTTTGGTTTTTCACCGAGATGAAATTAATTTCTGGAAGATGGTTTTTTTTTTATAGTTTTTACCTTCCATCTTATAGTGATTTCTTTTCTTGTGTAATTACAGCTAGCAGACTGGAGAAGGAGGTTAAGCAAGTCCTGGAGGATTTCGGCGACGACCCTGCGCTCAAGACCCGGCTACTGACGGGAAGAAGGGTAGATCTTGCCGAGGAACTGAGTAAGTCGAATTTCTATTTTTCCTGTTCTCTCCGAGGTCAAGCAGTTCTACAAATTGGACAGTCGTGTTAGATTTTCTGAGTTTTTATCCCTCTCAGTACCGAATTGTTTTGACATAAACAACCACTGGTGACCGCATTGTTTGACCACTCAAGCGTGAAGCACACATTCTTACACAACAGAAAGCTTGTGTTCAAAGGCCAATTTTACAAACTCTATTATCACCTTGAAGATATCGTTTTACAGGAAAATAATGAATAAAAAATATCTTACTTATTGAATTGGTCAATAAATGTCCAAGTTCTTGGTCTTTGTTTCCTGATCTGTAAACTCAAACACTTTTTTGTACACAAACACATGGCGCTCCGTAGGTGTTTGGCATTTCGAATCTTTCCACTCCAGTTTGAAGGGATTGCATATTAAATAGCAACCTTATTTTATTTCACCATCAATGGAAAGATCTGATCTTGCTCTTTCCAACTATTGCAAGCTTGGGTATGGAGGGTGAACATGGACAAAACTACAGCTTTATAACAAATGGCCTTTGTGCTCAGGCTTGAGTGCTTTTTTGTGTGAAAGCTTGGTTGACTAAAGTCGCCTATGGTAAGGAAGAGGGGGTATGAGTGCAGTCGACTAAAGTCGCCTATGGTAAGGAAAGGGTTAATAAGGCGTGGTCATTAACCTGCGGTGAAGACCAAACGTCAAACTGTTATTCCCATTCATAAATATCGATATCGATTTTGATTCCAAAAATGTAAAATATTTAAAATTTTTGTCGATTATACATGTATAAAGACAAATATACATGGGCAAATTCACGTTTTGGGGACACACGAAACGCTTCCAAAGTCAGGCGTGTGCCAATCTTTGTCACTCTGATTGGTTGAAATCCGCGTCGCGCGTCATAAAAAACAGCTGGTGAACAGCTGGTGAACAGCTGGCACATACACGCTGCTCTGATTTTGATAAAGCCATGTCTTGACCATTCATTAAAACACCCCCACGTGATAACGTTTTGTCCAATCAGATTGTCTAAACTGTCTAGGGTATTTATGAATGTGGAATAAGGTTGGCATTAGGCTTGGCATTTTCCGTTTAATTTGCCAAAAATTTGTACACATTTTTACACAGACTGTGGTACACGTGTAAATGATCATTGCAGGCCTGTGAATTCTTAGGATTTTTCCTGATTTCAGGATTTTTACAAATCTCCCTTTGCCTCAAAATTTTCTTGAAAGAAGAGAAGTAGCCACCAAGGAAAGAAAAGAAGTAGCCTGTATTGTGTCCAAACCTCTAGTTTCTTGTTTGTGGGGATGTGGAGAGTCTGTAAATCCTCCACAATTAAACATCCAGGAGGTTCAGGGGGCATCGTCCTCTTGGCCAAAGGGAGACCTAGGCACGCTACACATTTGTCAGGATTTTTATACTTTTGTCAAATCACACCCTGTCACTGTTATCACCAATAAATGTGACTGGCTCTGGCAAAATGCTAAACTTGGACCCAATTTTCAAAAGTGACCTCCCAAATTTATCGTGAAAATTAACAATGTTTCCAACAACGTTTCAGGATTTTTCTTTTTCCATCAAAATCTAGAGAAAATGCTCTACATGGTGACATGAAAACTGGTCCCTCAAACTGGTCCCTGGGGTCAGTTTTTGACCTTTTCATGGCTGTTACGCATTATAGTAAATGCCGAGAAGTTTCGGGTTTTGCCAGAGCGGGTCATGAAAAATGGCCGTTTCCTTTTATGAATGGAGACTCGTACTTGTGTTTTTCCAAATCGAGACTGGACATACACATTGTCTATGTGTGTTGTAATCTGGTCAGCGGGGATTCATATCAAATTAACGTCTGTGTACCAGATATATAAATGAACTGCACTCAAACGGGTTATTCATTCATTCATTCATTCATGACGCTACAAGCCGTTTTGCCTTAACTTGTAACAACTCTTCCCACTCAAAAAAAAAAACAAAAAAACCTTTCATTCACACTACAACACAAAGGACTTTCCTTTCATTGCAAAGGGAGAAAAAAATAATCGAAATATTTAACACGATTTCATATCTCGGTTTCGATCTTATCTGATTTTGTTATTGATCCGCGGAAGCCGGGATTGTTATTTTTCTGTAACTGTAACTTTGTCAGGTTGACGGTTTTCAATCAAGCTGTCTGTACCAGGCTTACCTGTGGTGAAGCTTAATAGGAGAGCCGATGGCGTGGTATTAAAGTTTAAAGCAATTGTCACTTTGGTCCGTACTTGAGTCCAATGGGAGACAGAACCGGATGTGAAGGCTGACATTTTTTAGGGAAGAATCTACCAGACAACAGCGCTGGTAACTCGGGAATTTTATTACTGGGGAAAAAAAAATAACCCTAACCACTCCAAACCATTCAAACTCCAACAGCAGGGTTTGTTGGACTTTGATGAACTTGGTACTGTATAGCCCAGACAGGGATATTTTGCATGGGGCCGGGTGTCCCAATTCCAGCTAAGTCCAACAGTTGGGTGGTAGTGTTACTGCATGGTGTTGGATTTTGATGGACTCGGTACTGTATAGCCCAGACAGGGATACTTTGCATGGGGGTCGGGTGTCCCAATTCCAGCTAAGTCCAACAGTTGGGTGGTAGTGTTACTGCATGGTGTTGTATTTTGATGGACTCAGTACTGTATAGCCCAGACAGGGATACTTTGCATGGGGGTCGGGTGTCCCAATTCCAGCTAAGTCCAACAGTTCGGTGGTAGTGTTACTGCATGGTGTTGGATATTGGCAGATTCAGGAAGGTTCTTAGCCAATATAGCTAGGGGGTTAGGGTAAAGCATGTGTTTTGACCAATAAGTTGTAAGCCAGGATTTGGAAACAGGGCGTCCAATTTTGTTATTTTTTTATTTTTTTAAACATGTCCAAATGTTTAACTTACAATACTTTTGAATGTGTATTACAAATAAAACAGGGTGTCCATTTAGCAAACTGTTACATTTCAGAAACCGAATGCCAGCCTTTGATGAACACATCTTCAGTGTTTATAATAAGTTTTCAGGTACTTTGTTGTATTTCATAACATTCATAACAAAAGGCCTAACAAATTATAAATTTGGGTGTTTTTTTAAAACAGTTTTTTTTGTATTTTTTTTGGTAACACTTCTACTAATTGCTGCACTTTAGTGGGAAGTTGCTATCGAGGTCAAAACCAGTCAACTGCCTGTTTTGACTGTTGACCCAAATGTGCACACAGGGGCATTTTTCACTGGTTTTGACTGTCATTTTGACCACCCTCAACAATACCAGACAATGCTTTTACCAGTCAAAAAACGGTGGACTCATTTTGACCTGTAAATGTACTTACTACACGTCAGGTTTGACAGTGTTTGACTTTTTAAGTGCACTAGATATACCTTGGCAAGTATATCAACATTTTGACTGATTTTGACCCTTGCAGTAGTAGGAGGGTTAAGTGCACTAGATATACCTTGGCAAGTATATCAACATTTTGACTGATTTTGACCCTTGCAGTAGTAGGAGGGTTAAGTGCACTAGATATACCTTGGCAAGTATATCAACATTTTGACTGATTTTGACCCTTGTAGTAGTAGTAGGGTTTAATTTAATAATGAACATAATGGGAATGAACAAATGGATGAATGCCACTGTCTCGTACTGCATTAGGCCTATACACTGCGTGAGGAATTATCAAGCCCGGCAGCACGAGGTGGAAAATCCATTTTGACCCCATTTTTTACGGGTACTCTGGAACCGGACCATTACGGCAGCCGGGTACCTGGTTCCAAAATCACCCATGGAGGATGCACAGCACTAAATATATTTGGACATTTGAAAGAGTACAAATTAGTCCCACTTGGCCTGGTTTTCATCATTGATTGTAGAATAAGTCTGATAACAATCTCTTGTTTCCAAAGTACAACAAAGGCATATTGTGTTTCCACATGCACCAACCATGTATAAGGCCCCCCAAAAAAGGTCTCTGGTTTCTGGTCATAGGTCGGCATCAAAATTGGTGCAGAAACGCTTTTTATTTTTTTTAAATTTTTTTTTTTAAATTTTTTTTTTTTGCCAACCAGTAAAATACGTGATACCTTACATGTATAAAACTATTGCGGCAAAAAATAAAGTTTAAAGAACAAAATGGGTGGCCAGTTCTTCCAAAAATGTTTTATTTTTTTAAATTTTAGTTTTGGTTAACTGATTAGCAAATTTCTAAGTTGTTAATTCAGTTTTGGTTGGTTAACCAGTTAAACGTCCCATCACTGGTAAGAAACTCTTTCCATTCTGGTCTCTGGTCATACCGTGTATAAATGTGATTGTCCAGCGGGATCAGAATGCTCCCATTTGTAGTTTGTATGACCTAGAATGCCCAGGGAATTCCTTTGATGGTTAGCCTCAAAAGAAAACCTCAAAGTATCCAGATATCACTTCTGACAGATGCTTCAAACAGTCGGGCATTTTCTTGATGTATTTCTGTTTTGCTGTGGCATTATGACCTGTTCGCGTTCAAAACAAGCCTCAACAATGGCAGTTTGTTTGATAAAATATTTGCTCATGAAAAGAAAATGAAGCCGAGATGTGATTGGAATTTCTCTTGCCAAGCATGGCCGTGTTTGTTCTGTTCCCGTTCCTATGATTGATGGCATTTTTTTGTGTTTCAATGGTACAAATTTTGCAAATAATAATTCAATCAAAATACATGTAATTGAGAAATATGAAGTTATTTCAGAGACACAAAGGTTTTTTTTATTTATTGAGATCACGTCTTTCTGTGTGTGTCCGTGAACTCTGATAAGAAGGAGGTTGACTCTTTCAAGAGAAATATAATTTTTGTTATGATTTAAGTTTTCGGTATGACAAAATAATAATAATTTGAACAGTTCTTATATAGCGTGTAATACCTTTGAATGAATGTCTCCATGCACTTATATTTCCCCAGGTCACTGGGCCAATATCATTCATAAAATAATTTTCAACTCCCTGGGGAGTATACAGCCCATTACAAAAGTGAACTCATTAATCGAATCTGTCTACATTCTCTCAGTTATTTATTCCATTGATACAAAATTCACAGTAGTATCATTTATGAATTATTTAATTCTCTTTTAGTTTTGATTATTATAAGCCCTCCTACAATAGCTGCACTTTAGTGGCAAATAGCTAGAGTGGTCAAAACCAGTCAACTGCCCGTTTTGACTGTTGACCCAAATGTGCACACAGGGGCATTTTTGACTGGTTTTTGACTGTCATTTTGACCACCCTGAACAATACCAGACAATGCTTTTTACCAGTCAGAAACGGTTGACTCATTTTGACCTGTAAATGCACTTACTACACGAAAAGATATAGATTTACGATCCGACCACAAAATACATTTTTGAAATGTGAAAAATGTATTTTTGATATTTAGATGTGTAGTTGTGTGGTGGTGTTGCTAGGTTGTCACTATGGTAGGTTGGCACTATGGTAGGTCTCTGGGTAGGGATAGGTGAGTATGAGATTAAAAAAAAAAAAAAAGGTGTGTGACTAGGTTTGCTTGAAAGTTGAAGTGAAAAAAAAAGATATTGATTTAAAAAAAAAAATGCGAAAAAACGATTTAAGATTGTGTTGTTGAATAGATAAATAGAGTGTATGGAAAATAGAAAATGTAAAGTAATCGTTCCATGTAAATGGCTTTTAGTTGGAAAAACGGACAAGTGTTGTATACTTAGCGTAGCAGGAGGTGAATATTGTGCATTACATGAGTGGCGAATTCGATGTGGAAAAAGTATGTCAACCATAGTGCCAACCTACCATAGTGACAACCTAGCAAAACCACCACACAACTACACATCTAAATATCAAAAATACATTTTTCACATTTCAAAAATATATTTTGTGGTCGGATCGTACATCTATATCTTTTACACGTAAGGTTTGACAGTGTTTGAGTTTTTAAGTGCACCAGATATACCTTGGCAAGTATATCAACATTTTGACTGATTTTGACCCCTGCAGTCACACAAGGGTTAATCGAATCTGCCTACATTCTCTCAGTTATTTTTCCGTTAATGCAAAATTTAATATCATTTATTAGTTACTTAACTCTGTTTTAGTATCTGTATTATTAGTAATACCAGTGTCAACCACTGTCGATGCTTCCAAAATCCACAGTTCTTTCCCCGTTGGTTTACTCAGACATATGCAAGTAATTGGGCCCACTGAGATGCAATTAACATAATTGTGCAAAATACAACTGTAAAATTGACTGCAGAATGTTGACATTTTGTCAGTAATTTGTGAGCACGCATCGATAGAATGTCTTCCATTTGGTGCAAATTTCGGATTGAATTAGATTGTTGCAGGATTCACATGTGGTGATTAACTTGAGCTCAATGCGTCTGGCTCTCGCAGTCAGCATTTCGTTTTTTTTCTTAATGGTTAGAATTTACAGAAATCTGAAGTGGTTAACAGTTTAGCCACCCTCTCTCTTCCCCCCTCCAAGAGCAATCTACCGGGGGTCTCATTAACCGTAGCTAAAGGTGTGCGAGTCAAATGTCAACAGTGTATATATCAACAGTACTTTTTTATTCGGATGGGGGGGGGGGGGGGGGATCAAGATCAAGAGAAAGAGAAAGAGAAAGAGACTGGTTACTTTGAAGCATCCATTGATGGGAATTACTGTATCAGTGATATTGAGCAATTAACCCTCCTATGATAGCTGCACTTTAGTGGGAAGTTGCTATAGAGGTCAAAACCAGTCAACTGCCTGTTTTGACTGTTGACTCAAAATGTGCACACGGGGGGCATTTTTTGACTGGTTTTTACTTCTCGTTTTCACCACCCTGAACAATACCAGACAATGCTTTTACCAGTCAAAAAATGGTTGACTCATTGTGACCTGTGAAAGTATTTACTACACGTAAGGTTTGATAATGTTTGACTTCTAAGTGCACCAGATATACCTTGGCAAGTATATCAACATTTTGACTGATTTTGACCCTTGTAGTAGTAGGAGGAGGAGGAGGAGGATTAATGAAATGAGACATGACAAGATGGCAGTTTATCAATGGATATCTGTTCACATTCCCTTGAAAATGCCGAAAAGCAACATTTATGTCAAATTAAATTACATATACATGTATGCAAAGCATTAGTTGATGGAAATTCTTGGTCAGGAATTGAACAATTGATGAAATGAGCCAGAGAAGAATGACATTTTACCATTGGATATATAATACTTTCCCTTAATTAATAAAAATGTCTTAACCCTAACATTCCCAAATCCTCCAAAATCCTCTTTGCTAAAGTGAAGGATTTTGGAGGATTGAGGTTATTAGGCATACTTGCCTTTCCATGGTACATGTACATCCATGTTTGTTGTAGTGATTGCAAGGTCAGTGCTTGGGTCAGTGGACACTGTTTATTGCTCCATGCATGCAGGGAGGGTCCCTGGCCATGTACATGCATCGCAGATTAGAAACACATGTGTGCATACATGTACATGTCATGTGCTTGATTACTACTGTAAAAAGATTTTGGAGGATTCAGGTTATGTGTAAGCAAATGGGCCTAGGGAGTTAGGAAGGATTCAGGTTATGTGTAAGCAAATGGGCCTAGGGAGTTAGGAAGGATTCAGGTTATGTGTAAGCAAATGGGCCTAGGGAGTTAGGAAGGATTCAGGTTATGTGTAAGCAAATGGGCCTAGGGAGTTAGGAAGGATTCAGGTTATGTGTAAGCAAATGGACCTAGGGAGTTAGGAAGGATTCAGGTTACGTGTAAGCAAATGGGCCTAGGGAGTTAGGAAGGATTCAGGTTATGTGTAAGCAAATGGGCCTAGGGAGTTAGGAAGGATTCAGGTTATGTGTAAGCAAATGGGCCTAGGGAGTTAGGAAGGATTCAGGTTACGTGTAAGCAAATGGGCCTAGGGAGTTAGGAAGGATTCAGGTTACGTGTAAGCAAATGGGCCTAGGGAGTTAGGAAGGATTCAGGTTACGTGTAAGCAAGTGGGCCTAGGGAGTTAGGAAGGATTCAGGTTACGTGTAAGCAAATGGGCCTAGGGAGTTAGGAAGGATTCAGGTTACGTGTAAGCAAATGGGCCTAGGGAGTTAGGAAGGATTCAGGTTACGTGTAAGCAAGTGGGCCTAGGGAGTTAGCATTAATGTACATGTATGTCAGATGAAATTACATGTATAAATGACATGCATGAGCCAAAGAAAAATGACATTTTACCAATATGTATCATCGATATTGAACAATCGATGAAATGAGAAACGGCAGAATGACATTTTATCAATGGATATATGCTTTCCCATAAAATATCCACAAGAAACATTTATGTCAAACCAAATTACATATATGAAACATTAGTTGATGGAAATTCTTGCTCAGGGATTGAACATTTGATGAAATGAGTCACAGAAAAATGACATTTTACTGAAAATACAAATGTATGTGTCATTGATATCGAACAATTGATGAAATGAGAAAATAGCACAATAGTATTCAGTCAATGGATATATACTTTCCCTTTAAAAATGTCTGAAAGAAACATTGTAAGTCATAAAATATTACTAGATAAATTACATAAGTACGGCATTTGTGGATCAGTTTTAAACTGGTTTCATTCATATTTAAGTAACCGATCACAAAGGGTTATCTTTCAAGGCTCCCAGTCTAACTGGGCACCAGTTCACTCCGGAGTGCCCCAAGGGTCAGTTCTCGGACCTTTGTTATTTAATATCTTTGCATTTGACCTTCTTGTTTGTGTTCAGTCTCACCTGAGGCAATATGCTGATGATACAGTCTTGTACAGGGCTATTAGACATGAGGCAGACTCAGTTATTCTTCAAAATGATTTAAATAGCATAATGACATGGTGTAATCTCAATCATATGTCTCTTAATGTAAGGAAATGTAAACTTATGACAGTAACACGGTCTAAACATCCATTTCAACCTATTTACAAAATGGGGTCTGATACTCTTGAAATTGTTAATAGTTATAAATACCTCGGTATCATTATTTCATGTGATCTTGACTGGAAACCTCACATTAATAGTATTGTATGTAAAACATCCAAATTATCTGGTTTTTATTAGAAGGGTTGTTAAGAGCAAAGATCCTGACATACTTGTTAAATTATATTGTTCCCTTTGTCGGCCAATTCTTGAGTATGCAGCCCCTGTTTGGTGTCCGTGCCTTCGCACCCACCAGGAAACTTTAGAAAGAGTTCAAAGGCGTTTTACTCGGTCTTGTCTTGGACTTCTAAGAAGAACCACTATTAACCCTGATAATGAAATAAGTTACCCAGCTAGATGTATTCAATTAGGATTACCGTTTTTACTTAACAGAATTCATTTTCTTTCTATTTCATTTGTTATAAAGAGTTTGTACCCTCACTGGCCATAAGTATTGCAACACACACCAAAGTTCAGTTTGGAGAACTGTGTCACAATAATTTATTTTGTTTTATTTACACTACTTAATAATAATAATAATAATAATGTGTGGACTTATATAGCGTACGTATCCACCAACTGAGTGGTGCTCAAGGCGCATTATATTATTACCCCTGCTCATAAGGCTCATAAATCATTCCTGAAACCATCTCAGCTCCCTGGGGAGTATACAGCTCAATTGCTGCCATTACAGTGCATATAGGGCTAATCAACCAACTCTGCCCTCACAGGTACCCATTTAACCCCTGGGTGGAGAGAAGCAATTATGGTTAAGTGTCTTGCTCAAGGACACAAGTGTCACGGCCGGGTTTCGAACCCACATTCTGCTACTAACACCAGAACTTGAGTCCGGTAAACTAGACCGCTCGGCCACGACACTCCACATAAGACTTCTTGAAAGTGCCTGTGTTTTGAAGTCAATGTTCTTTTTTACTGTTCTTGCTCGGAAATTATGTAATTCACGATCGATGAAATCAGATTAAATGATCATCTCACCTGTTACTGTAAAGTGCTATTTTAAGCATGTTGCAATACTATTGGCCAGTGAGTGTATAAATTGCTTTGATATTGATGTTCACAGGTATATATACCTGTGAACATCAATATCAAAGCAATTATAATAAAGTTAACACTAGACATGTCAAAACTATTAAATTTCATCACCAGAGATCAAGAACAAATGCTTTACATCATTATTTCTATTATTTTTTTAATTACCCTAAAATTTCTATCAACAAATGGACGGAAATTTGAGGGTGAAAATAAAAATTTAAAAAAAATAAAAATAAATAAATCAACTCAAATTAGTTCTAGTATAAGCCTGCATGTCCATTCACATGTTGAAACACTTTTTGGTCGGTTTCAGGTACTTAAAAATAAATAACAACCATTGGAAAAAACTGCTAACGTGACGGATGCAAAGTGGCCCCCTTTATTGTGTTTTATGTCATATGTATCATTGATATCGAACAATTGATGAAATGAGAAACTAGCACAATGGTATTCTATCAGTGGATATACGTTCCCTTTAAAAATGTCCGAAAGAAACATTTATGTCAAACCGAATTACATATGAAACATTAGTTGATGGAAATTCTTGCTCAGGGATTGAACATTTGATGAAATGAGTCACAGAAAAATGACATTTTACCGAAAATATGACATAAAACACAATAAAGGGGGCCACTTTGCATCCGTCACCTTAGCAGTTTTTCCAATGGTTGTTATTTATTTTTAAGTACCTGAAACCAACCAAAAAGTGTTTCAACATGTGAATGGACATGCAGGCTTATACTAGAACTAATTTGAGTGGATTTATTTTATTTATTTTTTTTTAAATTTATTTTTTTACCCTCAAATTTCCATAAAAATTGGACGGAAAAAGTTACCTCACTTTTCCGTCCATTTGTTGATGGAAATTTTAGGGTAATTAAAAAAATAATAGTAATAATCAACTCAAATTATCTTTAGGATAAGCATGCATGTCTATTCAAATGTTGAAATTCTTTTTGGGTGGTTTCAGATATTTAAAAAAAATTACAACCATTAGAAAAACTGCTAATGTGACGGTAGGAAAGTGGCCCCCTTTATTGTGTTTTATGTCATATGTATCATTGATATCGAACAATTGATGAAATGAGAAAATAGCACAATAGTATTCAGTCAATGGATACTGTACTTTCCCTTTAAAAATGTCTGAAAGAAACATTTATGTCAAACCAAATTACACGTTTGAAACATTAGTTGATGGAAATTCTTGGTATGGGATTGAACAATTGATGAAATGAGTCACTACAGAAATATTAGTTTACATGTACCAATGGAATGTACACACCATCCCTTTAAAAAGTCCCAAAGTAACAGTGAAAGTTTATGGTTGTCATTCTACGGTGAAAAACAATTGTAGACCCGACATATCTGGAGTAGCCTTAGGGCCGAACTCTCTGTAGAGGGCCCGCAGGACCGGAAACGCCGCCGTGTCGGGGGGCCCCCATCTCCGACAACGACGCTACTTTCTGTTATTGTTCAAGTTGTCAGTGAGAGTTGAGACTGCCATTACTTTAGAAGGTTGAGAGGTAATTTGATGTTGATTAAGGGTGAATAAAAAGAGATTGTTTTTCAGTCTGGGCGGAGGACGCTGAGCAGGAATGGGAAACTGAAAGGACGTACTTACGAGAATCTCGGGAGGGTGAGGGGGAGGGGGGTGTAAGGGAGGCTGGAGAGGAATGTATACTGTTCTGTGTGTATTGGTTGGGGGCTTTATTTTAATGTTATTTTTTTGCTTCGATTTTGTTTGTTTGTAGTCAGAGGAGGGCCCTTAACACCTGCCCGTCTGGCAGGTTCAGGTTAATTTGCCGTTGGGCAGGAAAAAATGACAAAATTTACCGCTACGCTGGCAGGTAACGGCCACTGTGCCTAGCCAAATGCTACACTGTACATGTATATATGTACAAATGTACATGTTGTGTGAGTTTTTAGTTGCCATACCAAATATCATGATACTTATGTCTGGCTGGGGAAATTTCTGTCTGACTGGTGAATTTGTTTTTTTAGAGTTAGCTGACCGACTTAAAGGGCCAGGCATGTTTGTAGTTATTGATTTTGTTTATTTTTCCCCTCTTTCAGGTTTACTAATTTCTTACTGCACTGCTTACAATCTTATACATCTGAACATCAAAATTGTAAAAAAAAAAAAAAAATTTTGAATAGAAATTATATTACTGCGATCATTGTTGTTTCGTTGTGGTCATAATTATTTTTAAATAATTGATATAATATCGTTCATATACTTGGTGGCTGCAATTTATAAGTGTCACTGTCCAGTACCAAAAAAAAAGCTACTTGGGTGGGATTTGAACCCCATGACCCCCCTGTTTTGCATTTTTGTTTTTGTTTTTGTTTTCGTTTTCCGTTTTCGTTTTCGTTTTCGTTTTCGTTTTTGGCTCAAACTGAGTGAGTAGAAAGTCATGTAAACAGGAGGTCTCCACAGTTGTTCGTGAATTTCTTTTTCGTTTCCCGCAGACACTCAAAGAGACCGAGTGTACAGTGCTGAGCCATGTGGATATCTCAAAGAAAACATTTGGTTGTAATCTCGGTACATAATTTTATTTTTTTTAAATTTATTTATTTTTTATTTATTTATTTTTATTTTTATTTTTTATTTAAAAATTGTTTTAAATATTTTTTTTATTATTATTTAAAAAAAAATTGTTTGTATTCATGTTTTTAATTTGTTTCCGCGCCTTGAGCGCCCAGCAGGGTGGATATGTGCGTGTTACAAGTTTTTATTATTATTATTATTATGAATGCATTTTAATTCTAAATGTCGATTGAAATCTACATTTGCGCCACCGATACAAAGATGAACCTTGACCTTGCGTATACCGCATGATTATAACCGCAGTAGTTTTTGCTTAATATATATCAGGCCTGTAATTTCTCAGGATTTTTCCTGATTTCAGGATTTTTTACAAATCTCCCTTTGCCTCAAAATGTTCATGAAATAAGAAAGAAGTAGCCTGTATTGTGTCCAAACCTCTAGTTCCTTGTTTGTGGGGATGTGGAGAGTCTGTAAATCCTCCAAAATTAAACATCCAGGAGGTTCAGGGGGCTTTGTCTTCTAGACCAAGGGGAGACCAAGGCCTGCTACCCATTTTTCAGGATTTTTTATTTTTGGTTAAATCACAGCCATGATATATATGTATGTCAACAATGGGCACCAACAGACGCAAAGACATAGCGTGTGAGTTTCTCTCAAAGCGTGTAGCGCGCGTGCCCTGCTCAAGTTTAATCTTTTGGTTGACCTGCATGCGTGATGTCATTGTCGAACAGGCCTGTTACATGATTAAATGTCATTTTGTATACTTTTGATTATCAAGTTTTGAGTATTGCTTTGAGTAGCATTGTAACTTAAGGTGTGATCCCTGGCTACATGGCATGTATGGGTTTCATGGCTTCTGACAAGTCGGGGCCCCCCCCCCCCCCCCCCCTCCAAGAACAAATATATTGACACTTAGAAGGGCTTGTGAAATGGGTCGTCCAACGTCCTGGGACAACCAAATAATCCCGTCGGACAACCACAACTTACTTGTTGCAAGTCCGATGGGCAATAAGTAACTGAGCAACTGACAGTTTTTGACTGCTGAACCAACTGTGCAACACAGTGGGCATTGTTGACTGGTTTTGACTGTCATTTTGACCACCCTCAATATTACAAAAACAGTCAAAAACAAGTCAAAAACGGTCGACTCATTTTGACCTGTAAATGTACATACCACACAATATGGTTTGACAGTGTTTGTCTTTTAAGTGCACTAGATATATTCATTGGCATAAAGATTTGGACTAATTTTGAGCCTTGTAGTCATAGAAGGGTTTTAAATGTGATTTGAAACTTGTCCTTGTGGTTTGATTGGATAAGAAAGATTGTGTTTACCGTAACACCGTGTTTAATAATCTCTTTCTTGGAAGAAAGTGTTGTGGCTCTGAAGAATAGAACCGGTTGTGTGGATAGTTCCTAGATTGTCGACTGTTCTTTTCTTATGAACCTTTTAAGGGAATAATTATTAACATGTTCAAAAGTATTTTGACTTAATCATAAGTGCACTTTTCCTAATTTTTATGAGAAAAATTTTGGTAAATAAAGTCGAATTTAGAAAAATTGCAATAAAATGATAATTTATTTCATAAAAATTATGAAATTTTTAAAATTAAAATGAAAATTGATTTCATAAAAATCAGGAAAAGTGGACTTATAATTAAGTCAAAATACTTTTCAACATGAAAGTGAACATTACTGTATAGTTCGTACTTTTCCCAGAGGGGTGTTCGTGGGGGGGGGGGTGGCTTTGTATTGTGATGATAACATGTTATGACATTTTGCTGATTCATAAACTGTGATGTATTTGGCACTTGGTCGTTATTCCAGTCTTAAAAATTTTTACCAAAGTAGGGTTTCAGTCCGACTTTTGACTTGAGGGAATAAGATTTTGACAGGGTCTGTATTGTCGAAGGGTTTATTCAATTTGACAAGTTTGGAGGTTGTTATTTTAAATTAATGCTTTCATTTTCTCTCTCTCTCTCTCTCGCTCTCTCTGTTGTACTTTGGTTATGTCTCACTTTTTTTTTTACGAGAGGGATTTTGGGGAGATTGACGTTTGTGCGTGACATTTTCCCAGTAAAATAATGTGAAATGTCAATTGCCAGTACGTGAACCAAAGCTCTCTTGGTTTGATGTTGTTTGATGAAAAACATCCTTCCGGGCAAGCTCTCATTTTGGAGAAAATATGAGGAAAAAAGTCACAATTTAGAAGAAGAAAAAAAGGCACACTTTTCTCATGAGTTAGACTCTGCATTTTCACAGGTTGGTTGTTTAAAGGGACATTATTGTCACAATCAACAGGGCATGGAATCAGAGTGCTAGTTTTATAATAACTCAGTGACTGAAAATACTCCGTCATATTACCCTTGCTGCTGCATAAATGAGCCAGTAATTTTCAGTCTCTGTGTTCATCTTAAACTAGGACAATGATTCCATGCCCTGTTGAAAGTCTGCTCTGATCGTGATGATACTGTCTCTTTATGTTTATCTTGATTCAGAGAAAGAAAGCATACTCATAGAAGCAGTTTGGCCAACATTACCAATGTTGTACCTTCCCTTCAATGTATATCTTGATTCAAAGAGAGCAAGCACACTCATAGAAGCAGTTTGGCCAACATTACCAGTGCTGTACCTTCCCTTCAATGTTGTACCTTCCCTTCAATGTATATCTTTATTCAAAGAGAGTAAACATACTCATAGAAGCAGTTTGGCCAACATTACCAATGTTGTACCTTCCCTTCAACGTATATCTTGATTCAAAGAGAGCAAGCACACTCATAGAAGCAGTTTGGCCAACATTACCAATGTTGTACATGTACCTTCCCTTCAATGTATATCTTGATTCAAAGAGAGCAAGCACACTCATAGAAGCAGTTTGGCCAACATTACCAATGCTGTACCTTCCCTTCAATGTATATCTTGATTCAAAGAGAGTAAGCATACTCATAGAAGCAGTTTGGCCAACATTACCAATGTTGTACATGTAACTTCCCTTCAATGTATATCTTGATTCAAAGAGAGTAAGCATACTCATAGAAGCAGTATTGCCAACATTACCAATGCTGTACCTTCCCTTCAATGTATATCTTGATTCAAAGAGAGTAAGCCTACTCATAGAAGCAGTTTGGCCAACATTACCAATGTTGTACATGTAACTTCCCTTCAATGTATATTTTGATTCAAAGAGAGTAAGCCTACTCATAGAAGCAGTTTGGCCAACATTACCAATGCTGTACCTTCCCTTCAATGTATATCTTGATTCAAAGAGAGTAAGCATACTCATAGAAGCAGTTTGGCCAACATTACCAATGTTGTATGTAACTTCCCTTCAATGTATATTTTGATTCAAAGAGAGTAAGCCTACTCATAGAAGCAGTTTTGCTAACATTACCAATGTTGTACCTTCCCTTTTAAAAACCTCAGAAAGATTTCAAGCGATGTTTGATACCACCATCAGCTTTACAGCACATGTAAAACTGTGATTGGTCATAAATGCTTCCTTTGAAAACACCACGAAGGTATCAGTGCCTGTAAGCTAAATATGGGTATCTGTCAAATTGCATTCCCCAAGTTCAATGTCCCCTGGCTACTAATCCCCTGTTATGTTATCGTGCGGGTGGATCTCGGCAGAGAGAAAAGCCGTGGCCCGTGGCGGGTGTCCTGCAGGTCATGGGAAATTAGGGGAGAGCCACAATAGGACACAATTGGGCACTTTTAGGATTAGCAGAGTTAAGTAGCTTTGGACCAGTGGTTGGATAGTGTAACTTTATTGAGGGTGGGTATTTTCTGGGCCGAGGGTACATACATTATTCCCCCCTGGACTTTCTTATTCCGTGAGAAGGTAGGCACACCTGAGCTATCGAACGGGAATGACTGAATGGAAAGATTGGAGGTCTTCCAAGTTTTTTATTTTTATTTTGTTTGGGAGTTGAGGGGGGGTTGGAAAAGAGACAATTCCTGATGGCTTGGGTTGCTTGTTGGAACGCTTACTTGTTTACTGACTGGTTACTGCTGGATAACTTGTGTGGTTGTTTGCTTGCTTTCTTACATTCTGGCTTTCTAGGTGATTGGCTGGCTTTCTCGCTGCGTTGGCTAGCTTGTTGACTGGCTTGCTACCAGGTTGGCCAGCTCATTGGCTGGCCTGTGTGATTGCTTTTAACTGCTTCCTTGGCTCACTTGCTGTCCGGTTGGTTGGCTTGCTTGCTTTTTTTTCTTGTTTTTTTCTTTTTGCCTGCTGGCGGCTATGCTGGTCAGATTGAATGTGTTTACTGCCAGTTCTTTCGTTTTTATTTGTTTATAATGGATTACTTTTCCGGTTGCCTCTGGTTGGAGCTCAAAATTCCAACCAGTTAAAGGTGAAGGTGCAACACTTGTTTGCTTGCTTGCTCGTTTGCTCTCTCTCTCGCTTGCTCGTTTGTTTGCTCACTCGCTTGCTTGATCACTCGCTTGCTCGATTGATTGCTTGATTGCTTGCTTGCTTGCTTGCTTGCTTGCTTGCTTGCTTACTTGCTTACTTGCTCTCTGGTTGTTTTGCTGGCTTCATTGCATATTTTCTTTACAGTGTACTTGCTTGATGACTCGTTGGCTTTAATATTAAAATTTCAACCAGATTGAATGTTATTTTATTTTATTAATCAAAATTAAGTCATTGCGTAATTTGCAGGCCTGTGATTTCTCATGATTTTTCCTGTTTTCGGGATTTTTTTTACAAATCTCCCTTTCCCTCTTAAAAGAAGAGAAGTAGCCACCAAGGAAAGAAAGAAGTAGCCTGTATTGTGTCCAAACCTCTAGTTTCTTGTTTGTGGGGATGTAGAGAATATGTAATTCCTCCAAAATTAACAGCCATGAGGTTCAGGGGGGGCTTTGTCCTCTAGACCAAAGGGAGACCCAGGCCTGCTACCCATTTTTCTGGATTTATTTATTATTGTCAAATCACACTCCTGAATCTGATACTAAACAGGAATACAGGTACTGTACATGTAGTTCACTTCCACCCCCCCAAAAAAAAATTAATCAGAACCAATAATGTTAACAAAAAAATACAATAACATAATTAGTGGATTTTTTTCTGGCAAAATACAGGTAAAAGGATGTTGAATTAGTAAATTATTGTGGTCTTACCTTCTTAAAAAGATTACAAGGTGTTGATTTCATGTATATTTCATCTGCTGCCACCAAGCAAGGGGTTGATTGGGTTTCTAGGGGGCAGTCACCCTCCAGTTGCGTCCCTCCACCGCCCTTCCGCAAGAAATTGTTAATCCGCTATAAAAAGATTTGTGCATTGTAGCATTATCCGGGCTTAAACAACAATTCTTGCCGGTGGTCATTGTGCCTTTAAAAAAAAAAAAAACCCTGACTGGTATGACAGTCAACCGAACCGTGAGAAAGTGCCTGGAGACAGCGACGGAAAATTAGGTTCACCGGTGGAAAGGGTTCACTGTCTTGGCCCTTTCGGAAGCTGGTTTGGGGGAAACATTTTTTTTGGGGGGGGGGGGGGGGGATTTCAAAATAGCTTTGCTGTCTCCCAATTTGACACCTTTTGTTTGGGGCTACACCCCCTGGCACGATGCCCCCACAGGGGGTGGGACTGGGTGCCTCGTTGGGGTGTGAAGGGCTGAAGAGATTGTTAATAAATCTGGCGGTGTGGGAAACAAGAGATTGTAAGCGGTGATAAACACTCGGCTTTTTACCGTGTGCCACCGAGCGTGGGAAATATTTGATTACAGTTTCTATTTTCATTCTTTTTCTTCTGGGGTTTTGGGGAGGGGGAGGCTTAGGAGTGGACTAATGACCGCTCGTTCACAGACACAAGAGATTGCCGAGTTCATATCAATGGTGTTTCATGTGTATGGAAAATTTCTGTTCCATTATCAAGAGCTGGACCTAGAAAAATATGGAAATACATGGTTTTTTAGTTATAGATCTGGAACAACAGTTTTGAGACACTTGATAGCCACCACCTCCCCCAATTTCAGATATTTTAAAGGGGTGTACACATCATTGGTAATGACGTGAAACTTGCTTGGTTTATGATGGTAATGGCACTTAAAGGGACTATATTGTCACGATCAACAGGGCATGGAATCAGAGGGCTAGTTTTAGATTAACTCGGTGACTGAAAATAATACCCCACATGATAAGGTCACATTACGGTTGTTGCTGTATATTAAATGAGCCAGTCATTCTCAGTCACAGTGTTCATCTTAAACTAGAACACCGATTCCATGCCCTGTTGAAAGCTCTGATTGTGATGATACTGTCCCTTTAACATGCTGAGAAATCACGAATAATAAAAGTAAATAGAGAATTAGCTGTTGGAAACTGCTTACCAACCTAAAGGACCTATAGTATAAATGCAAAATAATGGTTATTAGCCTTACATTTTCAAACCTAGCAGGTTTGAAACGTAAGGCTAATTATCTGAATGCATTTACACTTTTTTTTATCCTTGACGAAACTTTCATCGGAAACTTTCGTGTTGGTTTCCCTGAGACCAGTATCTCAATGACTCTTATTTAGAATTGATGCATCAACAGACATTTTGCCGAAAGCGTCAAACCCTGTAACGTGTCTCTGCACGGCTGGCATTCCCCGAGAGAAGTTTATAAACCCCCTTGATGAACTACTTGCCCCACAAAGTTAATCAGGATCGCAGGAGCTTATCGGGGGATTATCCTGATTCCCGGAAGGATTTGGCCCTGAGAAGTTAATTCACGTGGTATTTTTGTATTTTCGTTTGAGGGTATCGAATTACTCATTCAAGTTGAAATGTGGATTCAGCTAGTTGGAGATTTTGTTTCCTTTTCTTGGTGTCATGTAAGCTAAAGCTTTAAAGAATTAAGATTACAAGTATTTGCTGAAAGAAAATGAGTGACTCTTTCCCTTTTCCAAAATTCTATTCATTAACCCTCCTAACTGTAGCTGAACCTTAGTGGCAAGTAGCTACAGTAGTCAAAACAGTAGTCAACTGCCTGTTTTGACCGTTGACCCAGATGTGCACACAGGGGCATTTCTGACTCGTTTTGACTGTCATTATGACCACCCTGAACAATACCAAACAATGCTTTTACCAGTCAAAAACGGTCAACTCATTTTGACCTGTAAATGTACTTACTACACGTAAGGTTTGACAGTGTTTGACTAGTTTTAAGTGCACTCTAGAGATATATACAACATTTTGACTGATTTTGACCCTTGCAGTCACACAAGGGTTAATTATGAATAATGGTTATCTTGAAAAACATAAATCTTGATGACAGCTGTTCATCAAACTCAGTGTCAAAGTTGATGATGGTATCACATTTCCCTTGAAATACATGTATTTGTGTCTCAGGTGCTATCGTGAAATAATATCCAAAATTAATTTGTTATCCAGAAATTCCACAGAAATTAAGACAGAAATGACACAATCTGAATTACGTTTTCACTTTTTTCTCGTTTTAATCACACAATGAAATAAGCTGTATACTCTCACAGGTCGGTTTTTATACATATCTTGATTCTTAGAGGAAATATGGATTTACAGACATTTAATCAAAAGTTTAGCCTGACTTTAAAAAGCGAACAGTTAGGCCAACCAAAAATAATGTTGTGTTTCCGGTAACCGGATTGACCCAATAATATTTGTGAACCGCTCCATCGAAATGAGGAATGTCCATGTTTCCGTGTAATGGGCTTCCAAAGTTCACAAAACTTACATGACTGCATTATTACATTATCAGTTTATCACATTATGGGGTGCCATGGCCGAGCGGTCTAGTGCATTGGACTTGGGTTCTGGTGGCTGAGTCGCCAGGGTGTGGGTTCGAATCCTCACCGCGACCGTGGTGCTTGTGTCCTTGAGCAAGGCACTTTACTGTAATTGCTTCTCTTCACCCAGGAGTATAAATGGGTACATGGCAATAGCTAGGGAAGTAACCTGTGATAGACTGGCATCCCATCCATGGGGAATAGAAATATTCTCAGTCGTTTCATGCCAACGAAACCGGAGATAAACACCGACCTGATGAGCCAATATGGCTCGGGATAGACTTTACTTTAATTTATCACATCTTAACTCAGGAATGAAATGAAATCAAAAATGAATGTTTGGTATCATCAGAAAGCCCATTAAATTCTCTTTTAAGTTGATATCCATATCTCAAAATGTGAAATTTGGGGGGCATTCCTCATTTCGATGAAGCGGGTCGTATTTGTGAAAGGTAAGAGTCGGGAATTGTTTCGGGTATTTATTTTTTTTCTATGGTGTGGGTTTTTTAAACACAGTGTTTGTGCATTATACAAAAGAAATAAGAACTCAAACTTGCACATTTTGCATACAGTATGTGTGTACATGCGTATGCATCAAATCCATATAAAAAAAATATTTAAAAAAAAATCCCTACCTACCCATAATTTTTGTGGACATGTTACCGGAGACGCAACATTTATTTTGTTTGGCCTTAAAAATGGTATTCAGATTATTTCTACTTTTTATATTTTTTATGTGGAATTGTACCACCGGACGATGTTCAATTTCAGATTTGAATTTTTTTGTTCATGTTTGATCGAAAATGTCAGACGGAATAACTCGTCAGGATGTTTGGTGCCATTACTATCTTTAAGACCAATGAAAAGATTGAGATGTTAATTTGCTTCTTTTTTTTTCCTGGGTTATTACTAATGGTCTGCAACCCCTTTAAATTAGATACATATACTTGTAGTATATACATGTATATCATAAAACCGCTTTGTTTTCATTTCTTGATTCGCAAAATGCAACACAATTACCCGAAAATTGGCTGGAATAAGAATGGGAAATGACCGGCAAATTCAATATGGATCAAAATTCACAGCTGACTTAATAGCAGCAGGAAAAATAAAACCATTTTGCCCTAAAGCACAGCGTCATTCCAACTCACACAGACCGAACACTGGGCTGGGACCTTTTTTGTGCTTAAAGGGATTGTAAACTATGGGTAGAATGGCTGTACATCCATACTCAAGAGAATCAAGAGAGATGTACAGAAACCAACCAATGTCTGTAAATGCATCCATACTCAAGAGAATCAAGAGAGGTGTACAGAAACCAACCAATGTCTGTAAATGCATCCATACTTTATAAGAATCGAGAGATATGTACAGAAACCAACCAATGTCTGTAAATGCATCCATACTCAAGAGAATCAAGAGAGATGTACAGAAACCAACCAATGTCTGTAAATGCATCCATACTTTATAAGAATCGAGAGATATGTACAGAAACCAACCAATGTCTGTAAATGCATCCATACTCAAGAGAATCAAGAGAGATGTACAGAAACCAACCAATGTCTGTAAATGCATCCATACTCAAGAGAGATGTACAGAAACCAACCAATGTCTGTAAATGCATCCATACTCAAGAGAATCAAGAGATATGTACAGAAACCAACCAATGTCTGCAAATGCATCCATACTCAAGAGAATCAAGAGATATGTACAGAAACCAACCAATGTCTGTAAATGCATCCATACTCAAGAGAATCAAGAGAGATGTACAGAAACCAACCAATGTCTGTTATGCATCCATACTCAAGAGAATCAAGAGATATGTACAGAAGAAACCAACCAATGTCTGTAAATGCATCCATACTCAAGAGAATCAAGAGAGATGTACAGAAACCAACCAATGTCTGCAAATGCATCCATACTCAAGAGAATCAAGAGATATGTACAGAAACCAACCAATGTCTGCAAATGCATCCATACTTTATAAGAATCAAGAGATATGTACAGAAACCAACCAATGTCTGTAAATGCATCCATACTTTATAAGAATCAAGAGAGATGTACAGAAACCAACCAATGTCTGTGAATGCATCCATACTTTATAAGAATCAAGAGATATGTACAGAAACCAACCAATGTCTGTGAATGCATCCATACTTTATAAGAATCAAGAGATATGTACAGAAACCAACCAATGTCTGTGAATGCATCCATACTTTATAAGAATCAAGAGAGATGTACAGAAACCAACCAATGTCTGTAAATGCATCCATACTTTATAAGAATCAAGAGAGATGTACAGAAACCAACCAATGTCTGTAAATGCATCCATACTTTATAAGAATCAAGAGATGTGTACAGAAACCAACCAATGTCTGTAAATGCATCCATACTTTATAAGAATCAAGAGATGTGTACAGAAACCAACCAATGTCTGTAAATGCATCCATACTTTATAAGAATCAAGAGAGATGTACAGAAACCAACCAATGTCTGTAAATGCATCCATACTTTATAAGAATCAAGAGAGATGTACAGAAACCAACCTGTGAAAGTGTCAGTTTATTTAAAGGGACAGTATCGTCACGATCAGAGCAGACTTTCAACAGGGCATGGAATCGGTGTCCTAGTTTAAGATGAGCACAGAGACTGTAAGTTACTGGCTCATTTATTCAGCAGCAATGGTAATATGTGGGGTATGTTTTCGGTCATTGATGAGTTTTAATGTAAAACTAGTACTCTGATTTCATGTTCTGTTGATCGTGACGATATTGTCCATTTAACTGTGTAATTAACAAGAAAAACACAAAATCAATGTTATTTGCCTTAAGTACGTTTCGAACCTAGTGCAGGTTCTTTCGCCTTTTTTTCTTTCGCCATTTTTTCTTTCGCCTTTTTGTCTTTCTCCTTTTTGTCTTTCTCCTTTTTGTCTTTCTCCTTTTTGTCTTTCTCCTTTTTGTCTTTCTCCTTTTTGTCTTTCTCCTTTTTGTCTTTCTCCTTTTTGTCTTTCTCCTTTTTGTCTTTCTCCTTTTTGTCTTTCTCCTTTTTGTCTTTCTCCTTTTTGTCTTTCTCCTTTTTGTCTTTCTCCTTTTTGTCTTTCTCCTTTTTCCACAAACATTTTTACATTTATTTTCCATTTGTTTTCCATTTGTTTTGATTGTTAGTTTATTTGTCCTGTCTGACTCATTGCTTTTCACTAATCTCATAATCTCTTCCTCCTGGCAAAAACTACTGGTACCTCTATTCATACCTAGGAAAAACTTGTAGCTTTGCATGGTGAAGAGGATAAGTAAGACTAATTGTGGTGACACCATGTGAAAATCTCAATTGAGTGGTAATTAGTTCTGAAAAGAACTGGAGGTTACAACTTGGCTTTTCGATCAGTAAAATCTGATCAGTATGCACTGATCTCATGAAGATCAGACGATACTGATCGAAACATCGAGTTGTAACCTCCAGTTCTTTTCAGAATTAATTACCACTCAATAGAGAATTTCACATCGTGTCACCGCAATTAGTTTTACTTATCTATTCACACAATAATCTCTGAAAAGAACTGGAGGTTACAACTCGACGTTTCGATCAGTCTGCTCTGATCATCTTCAGGAGATCAGTGCATACTGATCAGAGGATGTTTGATGCCATCATCAACCTTATGCCAAATATTTTTTTTTTGTAAATCTGTGATCTGTTATGCTTTGTTTAGATTACCAATAGTGTATGTGGCTTTAAAGTTAAAAAGTTTTGCACAACGCCGCTTTTCAGCTGACTGCATGGAAATAATCTATCCCAACAGAAAAAAAACTCAGAATACTTTAACCTGCAAAATCCACTTGGCTATATTCTTTTCCATCCCTTTGGACAGTCAAATAGATTGATTACTCAAAACAACCTCGGAGACGTGTCCCTGATTTCAAAATAGCTGGCCATATCATCATGCAGTGTGTCGACAACCCCTTTAAGAGAGGGGGGAAAATATTGCAGAGACTCCAGAAGAAAATCAGCAGTTAACCGCCTGAGGTAACGTCAAAGCCAATCATTCTCCTCATAGTACCTGTGAAATCTAGTGTAATAAATTGGATTTTTTTTGAGGGCATAATTTGCTGATTTTTTTGTTTTGTTTGGTTATTGATGGTACCGAAAACAGGTGGGAGAAATTGGGAGTTTCGGAAGCGGTGAGCTAATGATGCGTAACTGGATTTCTTCGGTGGTGGAGGTTTCTTGAGTTAGATTGCGGGGGAGATAAAGGGCTGCAGATGTTGTCCCCACGGAAATCAATATTGGTCAATGACTGACAGGCTAAGAGAGTTGGACATCGTCCTCGTTATGAGAGACTTGATATGATGTTATCCGGTGTTTGGCCATGCACCAGCGCTAGCTCGGGTCAGTGGTAACACTTTGAAGGGAAGTGATAATGTTGGTATTCTGTTCTGGGGCCAATTTCAAAGAGCTGCTTGGCAGAAAACAAAATTGCTTACCAGAAAAATTTGCTTAGTGGAATTATTTTTGGTTACCATGCAGCCAAACTTTCATACAAAGCGTTATGCATTTTGGCTGGTGGTAGTCTGTTTTATAATGCATAGCGAAAAAATATTTGCTTAGCAAAATTCTCTGCTTGGCAGCTCTGTGAAATTGACCCCTTGGTTGTTGATTCATACTTCATGAGAATAAACATAAACCAGGCCTGGAATGCCATAGTGGCCATGGCCTCCATTGCCCTGGTATTGGCCTTGGTCCCCCTTAAAAAAATATTCCCATAGACATCCTGATAATGGAAGTGACCTTTACTCATGAGAAGTGGCCTTGCCCGGGCAAGAATGAAATTCCTGGTCTGTAAGTTTACATAAAACAACTGACTTGTGAATAATTGATTTAATTTTGCCCTACACTGATGACGACGTGTGTATAGCACTGTATACTCAGTGCTTTCCGAGTGTCTGTGGGAAAAAAACTTCAAAGCCACGACCTCCTGCTTACTAGTGCAGAAGTCTTAACCTCTCGACCATCGAGCTTGCCCGATGATGAATGGCTAGCTAGAATCCTATATAGCAGCGGGTTCCGCGATATATATTGGTGACATTTTTGCATCTGGTGATAAACAATTGATTTCATTTTGCCCTGCACTGACGTGTGTATAGCACTGTATACTCGGTGCTTTCCGAGTGTCTGTAGAAAAAAACTTCACAGGTGACTCGGGCGGGACTCGATCCCACGACCTCCTGCTTACTAGTGCAGACGTCTTAACCTCTCGACCACCGAGCTTGCCCGATGACAATTGGCCGGCTAGAATCCTATATAGCAGCGAGTTCCGCGATCCTTATAGGTTGATGAAATTCTTGCGTCGGGTGATAAACAATTTTGCCCTCCTTGTGGATGTTTTAGCTTGTTACAATGTACGTTGTGTCTTTAGCACACAAAAAAGGAGAAAGATAGTGAAAATTTGTTTTGAGAATAGGAGGGTTTTAATCGTGCAGATACAGTAACTTAGTATTCAAACTGTCAAAATTTTTTTTTAAAACCTATTTGGTAACATTTATTCATAGTTAAGAATTGAAAAGATTTCAGGAGTCAGAATTGAAAAGAACAGAGGAGAAACATCATTTCAAATGCCATAAATGGGAGGGGAATCTCAAGGGGGGAAAGAGGTCAATCCAGGTCAAGCCTAGCCTCTTGTAGGTATTCCATCATCCATGATCCTCAGTAATTGTATGTCAAGGCACGATGCACAGTTTGCCAAAATCTTTCAATTATTAGAAGATCCTACGCTCAGTCAAAGTTAGTCCATCCATCCTCACCAAACCAAAGGTGGGGTCAAATGAGGTCACGCCCGGGTATTTCACTGTGGTTGTATTATATTCCCATTTTGGTGTGTTCGTGTGGAGTCAGCTGGGTGGTTTTTTTGTCTCTATTTGGTGGACTACTGTGTTGAGGATTTTAATGTTGGACTTGGGATTCTGCATGTAATTTTTGTGAGGTCAGTGTTCACAGGAAGGTTAATAGATTGTCAACAGTAATGCACATGTGCATTGTGAAACCCCCCTCTGTTTATTTCAAGTTAAAGGGGCC
Source organism: Zoroaster sp. YZ-2022 (assembly GCA_029582265.1). Lineage (NCBI taxonomy): Eukaryota > Metazoa > Echinodermata > Asteroidea > Forcipulatida > Zoroasteridae > Zoroaster > Zoroaster sp. YZ-2022. The sequence goes on from CM055836.1 coordinate 23,375,181, forward strand.
GTATCACCACGGTCAGAGCAGACTTTCAACAGGCCATGGAATTGGTGTACTCGTTTAAGATGAAAAACATTGACTGAATCAGAATTACTGACTCGTTTATGCAGCTGCAACAGTAATATGACCTTATCATGTGGGGTATTATTTTCCAGTCACTCAGTTAAGCTAAAACTGGCACTCTGATTCCATGCCTTTACAGGAATTGTAGACCATTAGTAAAATATCTGTAATTTATGCATCTTAGATGTCGAACGAAAAGATATACATGTACTAATAGCTTGTTTTGCACATGCTGCGTCTCTTTGGAAAATTTCCTTGCCTGGTGCATATTTACCTCCATCCTAACTAAGTTGAAATTGTTGGACATTTTCAAAAAATATGATTGTGACGTCATCAATGATCATTTCATTGAACCGGAAGTTAACCCGAACACCTAGTGTTTGTTCCAGCAAATGCATGAGCTTTATTTTTTTATTATAATAATAATAATAATAATAATAATAATAATAATAATAATAATAATAATAATAATAATAATAATAATAATAATAATAATAATAATAATAATAATAATAATAATAATAATAATAATAATAATAATAATAATAATAATAATAATAATAATAATAATAATAATAATAATAATAATAATAATAATAATAATAATAATAATAATAATAATAATAATAATAATAATAATAATAATAATAATAATAATAATAATAATAATAATAATAATAATAATAATAATAATAATAATAATAATAATAATAATAATAATAATAATAATAATAATAATAATAATGTGGACTTATATCGTGCACGTATCCACCAAACTGGTGCTCAAGGCGCATTATATTATTACCCCTGCTAATCAGGCTCATAAATCATTCCTGAAACCATCTCAGCTCCCTGGGGAGTATACAGCTCAATTGCTGCCATTACAGCGCATATAGGGCTAATCAAACACAACAACCAACTCTGCCCTCACAGGTACCCATTTACCCCTGGGTGGAGAGAAGCAATTATGGTAAAGTGTCTTGCTCAAGGACACAAGTACCCCAGTCGCGGTTGGGATTAGAACCCACATTCTGACGATTCGGCCATCAGAACACAAATCTGATGCACTAAACCGCTATTTCTCTCCACTACAATTCAATTTTTCAGTGGGGGGGTGGCCGGGCATTGCTTTTCAGTGGGGGGGCCCAGCGGTATGGGTTTTTTCCCCTTTTCTTTTTTTGGGGCACTATCTGGATTTTTCGTGGGGGGGGGGGGGCACACCTCCCACGAAAGAAATGTGGAGATGGCAAGACTGATGAGGAATTTTAACCAAAAGGTTACAATAAATGAAGATTATCAGAGATTACATGATGCATATTATTTTGTCTGATGATTTATTACAGATCCATACAAGACTACATGTACTATACATGTTATGTAAGTCAATAATGTGGATTGGATTGCAGTTTTCTTGTAGGAGCAGAAAACAAGACGGCAAATGGCATTTTGGCTTTTGGGGATTTTGGCTTGTGGATTTTGGAATATAATGCTTCAAGTTCAGATGTCGTCTGTAAAAATGATGTGGGAGTTGATTTATCTGTTGGGAGGTGAACCCAGAAACTTGGACCGGATTTAAAAAAAAATTGTTTCCAGTTTTGTGACGAAGATGAAAGGGAAGAAGGTTTACGATCCAACTGGGAATATTTGTGGTTAGGAAAGGTTGATTAATTGACAAGGTACATGCTGCCCACAGGTGTAGTTAGGTTTCCAAAATACATGATGGCCATCCGTGAATTACACCCGTGGGGAATCGGAAGGCATTATTTGGAGGTTAAGTTTAATTCTCAAAGAATGTTGGGTGTGGTGAAACTAAATGATGAATCAGTGGGCCTGAATCAAGATATACATTGAAGGGAAGGTACAACATCGGTAATGTTGGCCAAACTGCTTCTATGAGTATGCTTACTCTCTTTGAATCAAGATATACATTGAAGGGAAGGTACAACATTGGTAATGTCGGCCAAACTGCTTCTATGAGTATGCTTACTCTCTTTGAATCAAGATATACATTGAAGGGAAGGTACAACATTGGTAATGTCGGCCAAACTGCTTCTATGAATATGCTTACTCTCTTTGAATCAAGATATACATTGAAGGGAAGGTACAGCATTGGTAATGTTGGCAAAACTGCTTCTATGAGTATGCTTGCTCTCTTTGAATCAAGATATACATTGAAGGGAAGGTACAACATTGGTAATGTCAGCCAAACTGCTTCTATGAGTATGCTTACTCTCTTTAAATCAAGATATACATTGAAGGGAAAGTACAACATTGGTAATGTTGTACTGTTGTGTTGTGTAATGTAATAATGTACATTGGTAAACTGCTTCTATGAGTATGTTTTACTTTCTTTGAATCAAGATATGCATAATTAACAATAAACCTAGGAAAAGATTAAGCTTATAAATGACATTATGTTCTTATTAAGAAAATAGTGAATATTCATTTAGTGTTTGTTTGTCTTTAATTTAATGTTGAAAGAGTCGTCTTTCTTAAATGCATAATGATCACATTACATACAATCACCTGATTGAACCAGAAGTTTGTAGAATTTGAAATTAATTTTAACATTCATCAAATATTTATAAAAAAAACTGCTGAACCAAAAAATATCAAAATTATACATAAGTATATTCTAATGCAAAATTGATGTGTCTTTTGAAGTTGAAATTGATATGTTGTAGTACAAAATTTGGGATAATTAAAAAAAAAAAAGATTGTGATGTCATCAATGATCTAAGGCTATGCCGGGTATCCGGATACCCGACCGATAATGTCATTACCCGGTTCCATTTTTCGGTTCCAATTACCCGTAAACGACTTTTAAAAATTCCGACTGAACATTTTAAGCCACACAAAATAATGGAAGTCTCTGATTTTTTTTTAATAACAAAATAATGAAGAAAACTTGGATGAAGGCTTTAGAACTCGGAAGTAACATTTGCCGACAGCCTTTCACAGACTTGCTGGCTTTTGTTTGAATCTCGTGCGCTTGGTCGTATAGGTTATTTTACACTCGGGGAATATTTATGTTGTAGGATTTGAAGCTTTGCATGGTGGAGATAGATGTTGTTGAGTTCTTTTTGGTGTATCCGAAAGAACTCAACAACAGTATTTATGTTTTTTGTTTTTTTTGCAAAATTGTTTACGAGTAGCTGGGTATCCAGAGATTTCCTTGGCCCTCAGGGGCTGAGTGTCCCTTGATCCACTTTTATCATGAAAACAGTACTGTAAAATTGGTAATTTTCGTGCGAGTAATTTTTCGCGCTCAGCCACCCTACCGACACATTCGCGGGTTGTTGCTTTCGCGCACGGTAAATATTTGACTTGTAGTACAATGCACACGATGTGGTTGACACGTATTTACCACTTCAAAAGGTGACCTAATTATAGTGCCGAAGTCGTGCACCGGCGCTATGCACAATGCTTATATACATGTATGTACATGTAGGTACGTCTTCATTACGGGGCCGGGGGTAGAGGTAAACAAAGAAAATATTAGTAACTTACCAATCCACCGGGCGGGTAATAAAATCGCGTGTTTTTAAATTCGCACTGTCTAATCGTTACGCGAAAAGCGCGAAAATAAATGTTGCGCGAAAATTACCAGTTTTACAGTAATTATCATCTCTTCAAGTTTTACACACTATAGACACTCGTTTCATTGAAAAACACCTGTGTCTCAATGCCACGCTGATTTTGGACAAGAGCAGACTAAGGACATTTGACATTGAAATTCCTTGTTTTGGGGCTGAATGTCTGGGTTTTGACGTTGAAATTCCTTGTTTTTTGGTGGTGAATCATTGCTGTAATAAATTTTATTAAGGTTTGTCTACTAGTGCATTTAACAGTCGAACATTGTCAAACCTTACGTGTAGTACATATGTAAGTACATTTACAGGTCAAAATGAGGGTGGTGAAAATAACAGTCAAAACCAATCAAAAATGCCCCTGTGTGCACATTTGGGTCAACAGTCAAAACAGGCAGTTGACTGATTTTTGACCACTGTAGCTACTTGCCACTAAAGCCCTAACTCCCTAGACAACAAAGGCAGTTGGAGGATTTTGAAGGATTTTTATTGTTCAGTAACAATGCTTAGGGAGTTAGGGTTAAAGTGCAGCTATAGTAGGAGGGTTAATCAAATGCTTTACAGGAATTGGAAATCAGATATTGCACGGAAGCGAATGTATGCGAAAGTTTATTTTCCTGTGAACATTCTTACACAATTTCTGACACAAAATCTTTGTAAAATTGTGATTTTTAAAGAGAAAAGTGATGAAAAAAGATAATGACAATGATAATGATAACTAAAGTGCAGCTATAGTAGGAGTTTTTTTTTGTTTGAGTTTTTTTGATGGGAACATTTTTAACCAAATAACCAGCAATCAAAATACAGTTTGAATAAGTGTGTAGTAATCTTGTTCATTTAGTATGCTGGACCCTAAATCTGTTCGACTTGACAGGGAGTAACAAGATTTTGGAAAATCTTTTTAAAGCTGACTGGATGCAACTGTCCAGTTCCTTGCTTTTAAGTTTGGTTGCCCAACTCAATTAACAAATAGTGTGATTATCACATTGTATTTATTAAAAGCTGAACTGACGACTCCGTAGTTTGGAATTTGGCAAGGAAAACAAAAAAAAACTCTCAAAGAAGCCGTGGGGGTTCTAAAGCCACCTGGAAAATCTGGAAAATCTTCTTTTCAGAATGAAACTTGGGAGCAATTTTAGTCAATTTGTGGGATATTTTGTGACACCGAACACATTTTCAGGTGATGTTTTGGTCGGATGAATCTGTGGGATATTTTCAATCACCGTTGATGTCTGTAGGGCGAACAACTTTCAGGTGGTATTTCAGTCAGAGAAATGAAGTCAAAATTACCCAAAAGTGCACCATCCCCTCAAGATATGTAACAAATACGGGTCAAATAATTAAAGATTTCATTTCCGTTAATTACACGCAGCAAGAAAATGGCCCAATTGAATGAGCCAAACATTCTTAGTTTTGCTATCCTGTCTGTGCATCAACTAAAGAGGGCGCCGTTCATGCAAGTGCTAAGCAGATTTAGCATATAGCTGGTTAGACTGGTCCCCTGTCTTCATCCTATATCAAGGATATAGACAGGCTCCTGGCGTACCATTCAAGGGGTTTCATTGGATACATTGTGCCGAAGATCTGACATCACGCTTCGAGGCTGGCGCGCTAGCTACCAACCAACGTCAAAATTGAATCTCGGGGGAAAACATGGCTGCCGCACGGCCAGCTCTGGCATAATTCACGAGCCTCTAAGCGTGACATCGGATCTACAGGCCAATAGCTGGTAAGCGTGCACTATCGACTCCATTTACATCGAAGTGTAAATGGTTACCAGGGATGTGTTTTTGGTGTATACATAATAGTGAGGGTATACGGACTGTACTTGGGAGTTTTAGGCAGTGGGCCAATTCCATGGTTACTCACGTTACATTTTTGAGCTTTTGGGCTCACTCTTAACCCTAACCTTCCCAAATCCTCCAAAATCCTCTTTGCTAAAGTGAAGGATTTTGAAGGATTGAGGTTACATGCTACATGCTCTTTGCTAAAGTGAAGGATTTTGTAGGATTGAGGTTATTAGGCATAATTGCCTTTCCATGGTACATGTACATCCATGTTTGTTGTAGTGATTGCAAGGTCAGTGCTTGGGTCAGTGGACACTGTTTATTGCTCCATGCATGCAGGGAGGGTCCCTCGCCAAGTACATGTATCACGGATTAGAAACACATGTGTGCATACATGTACATGTCATGTGCTTGATTTACTACTGAAGGATTTTGGAGGATTCGGGTTGTGTGTAAGCAAATGGGCCTCGGGAGTTAGGAAGGATTCGGGTTGTGTGTAAGCAAATGGGCCTAGGGAGTTAGGAAGGATTCAGGTTATGTGTAAGCAAATGGGCCTAGGGAGTTAGGAAGGATTCAGGTTACGTGTAAGCAAATGGGCCTAGGGAGTTAGGAAGGATTCAGGTTATGTGTAAGCAAATGGGCCTAGGCAGTTAGGGAGGATTCGGGTTATGTGTAAGCAAATGGGCCTAGGGAGTTAGGAAGGATTCTGGTTATGTGTAAGCAAATGGGCCTAGGGAGTTAGGAAGGGTTCAGGTTATGTGTAAGCAAATGGGCCTAGGGAGTTAGGAAGGATTCAGGTTATGTGTAAGCAAATGGGCCTAGGGAGTTAGGAAGGATTCAGGTTATGTGTAAGCAAATGGGCCTAGGGAGTTAGGAAGGATTCAGGTTACGTGTAAGCAAATGGGCCTAGGGAGTTAGGAAGGATTCAGGTTATGTGTAAGCAAATGGGCCTAGGGAGTTAGGAAGGATTCAGGTTACGTGTAAGCAAATGGGCCTAGGGAGTTAGGAAGGATTCAGGTTATGTGTAAGCAAATGGGCCTAGGGAGTTAGGAAGGATTCAGGTTACGTGTAAGCAAATGGGCCTAGGGAGTTAGGAAGGATTCAGGTTATGTGTAAGCAAATGGGCCTAGGGAGTTAGGAAGGATTCAGGTTATGTGTAAGCAAATGGGCCTAGGGAGTTAGGGTTAATGCCATAATATATATTTCACTCATCAGTTTGTTCACAGTAGATGCATTATACCCAGACCTTCCTCAGCACAAAATAAGAATGTAAGAAATTTGTTACATGTATATGTACACTACATGTACATGTACATGTACACTACATGTACATGTATATGTACACTACATGTATATAAGAGAAAAACCAACATTTTATGCATGTCCAAAAAATGTAACGTGAGTAACCAGCATTTTTCTGTTATGTAACGTACATATACATGTATAAGTTTTTGAAATTATTTTTTTGTGCCGAGTAATGTCTGGGCATAATGCAACTACTGTGAAAAATCTGATGAGTGAAACATACCCTGTATTAGTGAGGAAATTATGGCATTAAGAGTGGGCCCAGTACCTAAAAAATGTAACGTGGGTAACCATGGAAATGCCCAGTGGCACAATGAATAAGTGCCCTGTACTCGGTAGACTGGGCGCATTGTTACCACCAGAGGGCTACGATTTAAAGCCCTGTACATCATTGGTAATCTCGGAGAACATAAAATGATCAGAGTTTTACATGCAGCTCTGTTGGTGTAAAGTTGATGATTGTATCAAGCATCCTTTGAAATATTTCTGTTCCAGGTGTTATCGTTAAAAGTTATAGTTCTCGTGGTGAAATAATTTCCAAAATTAATTTCTGCAGGCCTGTGATTTCTCAGGATTTTTTTAACAAATCTCCCTTTGCCTCAAAGAAGAGAAGTAGCCACCAAGGATAGAAAGAAGTAGCCTGTATTGTGTCCAAACCTCTAGTTTCTTGTTTGTGGGGATGTGGAGAGTCTGTAAATTCTCTAAAATTAAACATCCATGAGGTTCAAGAGGCTTTGTCCTGTCGGCCAAAGGGAGACCCAGGCATGCTACCCATTTCTCAGGATTTTTTTTACAAATCTCCCTTTGCCTCAAAGAAGAGATTTAGCCACCAAGGAAAGAGAGAAGTACATGTAGTAGTCTGTTTTGTGTCCAAATCTCTAGTTTCTTGTTTGTGGGGATGTGGAGAGTCTGTAAATCCTCCAAAATTAAACATCCAGGAGGTTCAGGGGGCTTTGTCCTGTAGGCCAAAAGGAAGACCCAGGCCAACTCCTCATTTCTCAGGATTTTATACTTTTTATGTCAAATCACACCCCCTGTTTCTGTCAACTGAAGACAGAAATCCAACGTTGGATTGAATATGAACAGCATGGGCGGATCCAGAACATTTTTTAGGGGGGGGCTGAGAATCAAAAACAATTATTTTTCAGTACTACAAAGGGTGCCGCCACTTCCTATGCACAACGGTTAGGACAGTACTAAGTAGGTCACCTCCTTATGTTTATCCCGCACACTGTGGGAATGGGAGTGCATTCTTCCCTCCCCCTCCCCCTTTTTTATTAAAAATTTTTTTTTTTTAAACGATTTTAGGGGGGGGGGGGTCTACAGCCCCCTTAGCCCCCCCCCCCCCTGGATCCGCCAATGAACAATCTGATTGCATTTTCACTATTTTCTTGTAACCCTAACCACCCCCAAATCCTGCAAAATCCTCCAAAGGGCACTTTTCGGGGAAAAATTCAGCACTGTTGGAAACTGGTACTTTCACCTCTTCAAATGGGGGCAAAATTACTACATGTACATTGTACCTGGCAAGGAGTACAGGCCAGAAGTGCTGAATATGAAAGATCAACAAAAATGCATGGTGCATTTTGAAGATAAGGGCATGTTTACAAAAGTGCACTGATGGATTTTGGAGGATTCAGGAAGGTTCCTAGCCAGAATGCCTAGGGGGTTAATGACACAATGAAATAAGCTATAACATTCACTGGTTGGTGTATATATCTTGATTCTAATAAAGTTTATATGACCCATGGAGTGTTGATAACGCCGCTCCAAGAAGTGGGCCAGGGGTAATGTCAGCACACAGACAAACAAGTTTATTGAGTCGGTTACAGGACCTATTAAAGTCTCATTTCTGTTGTCCCAGTCGACCGTGTCTGAACTTGGAACATCACCAGAAACGAGACTAACCTGTACCGAGAAACGGAGCAGTGAAACAAATTGGTGTCCCAGAAAATTGACACACGGCACACACGCACAAATTCCTGCCGCCCAACGAGCTGTTACCGACACGGCCTGTCATTTTGTCTCCCTGTAGTTCCCTTCTCCCCCCCTCAGTTCATGTGGCCCTATCTGACCTTTGAATTCTTAATTCAGACAGAATCAGCATTTCTTCAAGAACCATCCGTGTGTCGCCATCCGCCCCCCCCTCACACAAATGGCTAAAGAATTTCCCAGCAACAAATTGGATGTCCTGACCTCTGACCCTTAGTATGAACACAGGGGAGTAATTGATGTAGAGATTGCTCCCAAAAGTTTAATTTTGTGGTACGTTGTTTGGTGTCGGCTTAAATTCGTTCTTACTTGTGCCTTGAATCAAAATTGTCTCCTAAAATTTCCAATTTTATGCCGGATTTAGCCGGACACTTACTGTTCCCGAATGATTCTGGAATGTTGTGGTTCGAGTGTGCCGGGGATTGTTTTGGGATTATAAGGAATTTGTGGTCAAATTAGGGAGAGTAATGGATGGAAATTTGGACCCAGGGTCTTTTTGGGAGTGTGGCTGGGTCTCCGGGGCGCACCAGAGCTAGGGAGATTTGCAGTGGACGGCAAGATGCCATCTGGCTCCCAGTGAGAGGAAGGAAAAACGGGATTCAATCTGACATTGCTAAATCCCTGCAATATTTGTCCTTCTTTTCTTCTTCTTCTTCTTCTTCTCTTTTGTTGCTCCAGGGCAGAAACTTGTGGAATGCACCCCTGAAAAATTTGGAACCAAACTCAAAACAACTTGATGTTTTCATTCTGTGCAGACTGTTTTAAATGTTATTCAAAAAACTGATGTCAGATTTTTCTGTTATTAACCCTAACCTCACTGAATACATGTACTACAAAATACTACTTGAGTAAACTGCAGTATGGAGTACTTTTACTACACTGGTCTATGAGAATTGAGTAGTATTTTGTAGTACAGTGTACTTTTACTACACTGGTCTATGAGAATTGAGTAGTATTTTGTAGTACGGAGTACTTTTACTACACTGGTCTATGAGAATTGAGTAGTATTTTGTAGTACAGTGTACTTTTACTACACTGGTCTATGAGAATTGAGTAGTATTTTGTAGTACGGAGTACTTTTACTACACTGGTCTATGAGAATTGAGTAGTATTTTGTAGTACGGAGTACTTTTACTACACTGGTCTATGAGAATTGAGTAGTATTTTGTAGTACGGAGTACTTTTACTACACTGGTCTATGAGAATTGAGTAGTATTTTGTAGTACAGTGTACTTTTACTACACTGGTCTATGAGAATTGAGTAGTATTTTGTAGTACAGTGTACTTTTACTACACTGGTCTATGAGAATTGAGTAGTATTTTGTAGTACAGTGTACTTTACTACACTGGTCTATGAGAATTGAGTAGTATTTTGTAGTACAGTGTACTTTTACTACACTGGTCTATGAGAATTGAGTAGTATTTTGTAGTACAGTGTACTTTTACTACACTGGTCTATGAGAATTGAGTAGTATTTTGTAGTACGGAGTACTTTTACTACACTGGTCTATGAGAATTGAGTAGTATTTTGTAGTACAGTGTACTTTTACTACACTGGTCTATGAGAATTGAGTAGTATTTTGTAGTACGGAGTACTTTTACTACACTGGTCTATGAGAATTGAGTAGTATTTTGTAGTACGGAGTACTTTTACTACACTGGTCTATGAGAATTGAGTAGTATTTTGTAGTACAGTGTACTTTTACTACACTGGTCTATGAGAATTGAGTAGTATTTTGTAGTACAGTGTACTTTTACTACACTGGTCTATGAGAATTGAGTAGTATTTTGTAGTACAGTGTACTTTTACTACACTGGTCTATGAGAATTGAGTAGTATTTTGTAGTACAGTGTACTTTTAGTTTTACTACACTGGTCTATGAGAATTGAGTAGTATTTTGTAGTACAGTGTACTTTTACTACACTGGTCTATGAGAATTGAGTAGTATTTTGTAGTACAGTGTACTTTTACTACACTGGTCTATGAGAATTGAGTAGTATTTTGTAGTACAGTGTACTTTTACTACACTGGTCTATGAGAATTGAGTAGTATTTTGTGGTACAGTGTACTTTTACTACACTGGTCTATGAGAATTGAGTAGTATTTTGTAGTACAGTGTACTTTTACTACACTGGTCTATGAGAATTGAGTAGTATTTTGTAGTACAGTGTACTTTTACTACACTGGTCTATGAGAATTGAGTAGTATTTTGTAGTACAGTGTACTTTTACTACACTGGTCTATGAGAATTGAGTAGTATTTTGTAGTACAGTGTACTTTTACTACACTGGTCTATGAGAATTGAGTAGTATTTTGTAGTACAGTGTACTTTTACTACACTGGTCTATGAGAATTGAGTAGTATTTTGTAGTACAGTGTACTTTTACTACACTGGTCTATGAGAATTGAGTAGTATTTTGTAGTACAGTGTACTTTTACTACACTGGTCTATGAGAATTGAGTAGTATTTTGTAGTACAGTGTACTTTTACTACTCTGGTCTATGAGAATTGAGTAGTATTTTGTAGTACAGTGTACTTTTACTACACTGGTCTATGAGAATTGAGTAGTATTTTGTAGCACAGTGTACTTTTACTACACTGGTCTATGAGAATTGAGTAGTATTTTGTAGTACAGTGTACTTTTACTACACTGGTCTATGAGAATTGAGTAGTATTTTGTAGTACAGTGTACTTTTACTACACTGGTCTATGAGAATTGAGTAGTATTTTGTAGCACAGTGTACTTTTACTACACTGGTCTATGAGAATTGAGTAGTATTTTGTAGTACAGTGTACTTTTACTACACTGGTCTATGAGAATTGAGTAGTATTTTGTAGTACAGTGTACTTTTACTACACTGGTCTATGAGAATTGAGTAGTATTTTGTAGTACAGTGTACTGGACCCCAAATGAATGCCTAGGACGTTAGGGTTAAAGCAGCACGACTCTTGTAGTAATTTTGGTACATGTCACTGATTGAAATACTCCCTGAAAAAATGTTGTGATGTAAAACACCTATTTCGAAAGCATAAATTAATAGATTTACATAAAAATTACTTGAAGTAAATTTGATGGTGGAATCAAACATCCCTTGAAATCTTTTTGTTTTAGGTGCAATAACTTTAGTTCAATTAATTCACGTATTTGGCAGATGTACTTTGGAATGTTTTCTTTTGCACTGTACTGCAAGTTAAAAAAAAGGCAGTTATAAAATTTATCAGTTATAAAATTTATTTTAAAATCTTTCTCAAATGTGCATTGTTATGGTAATTTATACAGTATGAATGTGTACAGACGCACGTACATCCATAGTGATTTCAATACCTAGAGAATACATATACACCATTGATCTCTATACTAACTGGACAGGAGATTGGCTGAAGCTCGTTGTTCGCCATCTTTGTTCGCCATCTTTGTTCCCCCAAGAAAGAAGGCGCATGCGTGACGGCCGGACAGGTTTACTGCTAACCGACCGACGACAATGTCGAGTGCTGCTGAACCGGTTGTTGTTATTGTCTGTACGCTAACATGACATTTGACTCTTGACCTTTTTGGGGGAACCAACATGGCGGCCGGTTACGTCAACTTTTTATAGGCCAATCAGCGCCCATCTCCTATCCAGTTAGTATAGAGATCAGTGATATACACAGTATACATGTTCATCTTGAAGTGTCGTGGCCGAGCGGTCTAGCGCACCGAACTCAAGTTCTGGTGTTGCCAGCAGCAGGGTGTGGGTTCGAGCCCCGGTCGTGACACTTGTATCCTTGAGCAAGGTACTTAACCATAATTGCTTCGTCCTTCGGATGGGACGTAAAAGTCAGAGGGTCCCGTGGTGTTGTATAATGCACGTAAAGTGGATTGTCGCGGTCTCAGCGACTGAACTCAAGTTCTGGTGTTGCCAGCAGCAGAGTGTGGGTTCGAGCCCCGGCCGTGACACCTGTGTCCTTGAGCAAGACACTTAACCATAATTGCTTCTCTCCACCCAGGGGTTAAATGGGTACCTGTGAAGGCAGAGATGGTTTGCTCTATATGCGCTAGAAATGGCAGCAATTGAGCTGTATACTCCCCAGGGAGCTGAGATGGTTTCAGGAATGATTTATGAGCCTTATGAGCCTTATGAGCAGGGATAATAATATAATGCGCCTTGAGCGCCACTTAGTTGGTGGATACGTGCGCTATATAAATCTATACATTATTATTATTATTATCTTTTGCACTGCCTGTAATTGTGAAGGGCGCCCTCATTGTTTACATCTGCTTAGGTTTTTTTTTTTGTGTGTGTGTGTGTGTGTGTGCTAAATCTGGAATTTGGCTTGTCTGTTTCTTCCATGGGCTGAGTGCAAATTGTAGAGTGCAAGATTGAATCAATTGGATGACGGCCTGCTTCTTGAAGAGTTTATAGTGATTATTGAGAACAAATTGTTCAATGGTGTCTTCAGTTGAAATCCAGCAACTCTCTTTGGATTTTCTGTTGGGTAGACGGGGACCAATTCCATGGAACTACTAAGCAGATATTATTGCTTATTATTATGTTTATACATTTCTGGTAATGAAACCAAGGATGCCTCAAAAGCACACTTAAGCACCGTAGCTCGGAAGCCTGAGGAAACCTGTAAACAAGGGCGCTTGCTATGTGAACCAGAAACACCAGGGTAAACCCATACTCTTCCACGATAAGTGTTCTGGGTTCTTTTACATGCATTACTTTAATAATCTAGTACACGGGACCTACAGCTTAACGTCCCATCCAAAGGATGAATCAATAATGGTTAAGTGTCTTGCTCAAGGACACAAGCGCCGTGACCAGCCATGCCGGGGTTCGAACCCACATTCTGACAACACCAGAACATGAGTCCAGTGCACTAGACCGCTTGGTTATGACACTCCCATTAATAGCTTAATAATAGCTGTATTTGCTAAGTAAGTTTGGTTGTTTACTTGTTTTCAAAAACAATCCAGCCCTGTTGAATCATCTTATGAAACATTCCTCAGAATCACACAACTCGGTTATAATCTGAGATCTTCCACTTTACAAGTAGATGGAAAACTTTAGAAAAAGCCAATGGTTGGTAATTATTCAACCCTACAATTGACTGAAAGCAGGCATGTGACTTTTCCTGAAGATTTTTCCTGAAGATTTTTCCTGATTTCAGGATTTTTTTTTTATAAATCTCTCTTTGCATCCATATTTTCTTGAAAGAAAAAGAGGTAGCCACCAAGGAAAGGAAAGAAGTAGCCTGTATTGTGTCCAAACCTCTAGTTTCTTGTTTGTGGGGATGTGGAGAGTCTGTAAATCCTCCAAAATTAAACATCCAGGAGGTTCAGGGGGCTTTGTCCTCCAGACCAAAGGGAGACTCAGGCCCACTCCCCATTTTTCAGGATTTTTTTACTTTTCTCAAATCACACCCCTATAGATGATAGATTGTACCTCAATTTAATTTTTAATGAAATTTCTCGGTGCGCTTTTTCTTTTCTTTTCTGATTCTTGATTTATAGTTATAATCTTGTCAGATGGAGTTTAACGACAGGTCATTAACCGGCCATAAAATGTCCACATTAGAAAAGGGGGATTGTTTGTGCAAAACTTTTGGCTGACTGTTTATTGACTTTTGGGGGTATTTTGTGTTAATTTATAAAGTTAGGATGGTTTTTATACACAGTACATACATACAGTATACTATTAATTATTACAAAGTATGGATGCATTTACAGACATTTCACCAACTGTGCAAAAATTTTCGCCATTCTAAGCAAGATTTCATAGTAAATGCAACGACAGTGTTTTATCCCCGGTGTTTCATATCTGTCAATTAAACTCCTGGATTACCATATATTTTTCAATACAGTATTTTACAATACCTCTGGGAGCCCTGTAAAAAAATGTATTCGTGGAAGTTTCTCTGAAGCTTCAGGGATATGCAACATGTTTGCAGAGATGATCTGTGACCAAATGTCTTGTTTCTGTCAAGAGAAGTACACACATGCAACTCAACAATTTTTTTTTTCTTTCCTTCAATGTTCCCCAAAGCCACTTGGGTGTTTAACAGGAAAGTCACACCATATTGGTGATCTGTCATTCTCCTGTGTCCCACTTTAGGGAATAAGGTTTTTTTCTTAAAAAGAACAAAACATTCATTTGTGAAATAATTTTACTGATTTTGCTCCAAAAAGAAAGTATTTCAAACGGAAAGATTTCAAGGGATGTTTGATGACATCATCAACTTTTACATCTAGTTATTTTCTTTTATAGGTCTGCGATTAATTACACTGGTCAAATTTTTTTTTAAAGTTGTCTGCTTCGGAGATAAAATGTGCTATTTATTATGGATTTTGATGTGCTGAAATTCAAATATATGACAATTAAAATTGCTGATTGGCTACTGTTTCCAAGATATTTAAGTTTACATTTTATGTACTATGTATGGTGTACATAGCAGATTTTTAATCATGAATTGTAAAT
This sequence comes from Zoroaster sp. YZ-2022, assembly GCA_029582265.1. Classification (NCBI taxonomy): domain Eukaryota; kingdom Metazoa; phylum Echinodermata; class Asteroidea; order Forcipulatida; family Zoroasteridae; genus Zoroaster; species Zoroaster sp. YZ-2022. The sequence goes on from CM055836.1 coordinate 23,390,375, forward strand.
CTAGGTCTTTTCATGTGTTTATGGTTGTTTCACTTGATATTATGTCACCTGCCCTGTTTATGTAACACTTACTACTTATCAGTTCATAGTTCAGTCCTTATTCAGTGTCTACTCTGTGCTTCTTGGCTTGTCTCTTGTAGTCATTAAACGGTTACCATATCTTGAAAACTAGAGCCAATCAACAATTTTAAGCATCATTTCCATTCTCAGTGACCCATAATTAGACAAGTTTGACTTCATTTGTTTCGGAAGCATTTTGGCTGTAGACCAGTGTTATTTATGCTCTTTGAGAATATTAAAAACCCTCCTACTATAGCTGCACTTTAGTGGCAAGTAGCTATAGAGGTTAAAATCAGTCAACTGCCCGTTTTGACTGTTGACCCAGATGTGCACACCGGGGCATTTTTGACTGGTTTTTACTGTCATTTTGACCACCCTGAACAATACCAGACAATGCTTTTTACCAGTCAAAAACGGTCGACTCATTGTGACCTGTGAATGTACTTACTACACGTAAGATTTGACAGTGTTCCACTTTTAAGTGGACTAGATATACCTTGGCAAGTATATCAACATTTTGACTGATTTTGACCCTTGTAGTAGTAGGAGGGTTAAGTGCACTAGATATACCTTGGCAAGTATGTCAACATTTTGACTGATTTTGACCCTTGTAGTAGTAGGAGGGTTAAGTGCACTAGATATACCTTGGCAAGTATATCAACATTTTGACTGATTTTGACCCTTGTAGTAGTAGGAGGGTTAAGTGCACTAGATATACCTTGGCAAGTATGTCAACATTTTGACTGATTTTGACCCTTGTAGTAGTAGGAGGGTTAAGTGCACTAGATATACCTTGGCAAGTATATCAACATTTTGACTGATTTTGACCCTTGTAGTAGTAGGAGGGTTAAGTGCACTAGATATACCTTGGCAAGTATATCAACATTTTGACTGATTTTGACCCTTGTAGTAGTAGGAGGGTTAAGTGCACTAGATATACCTTGGCAAGTATGTCAACATTTTGACTGATTTTGACCCTTGTAGTAGTAGGAGGGTTAGTGCACTAGATATACCTTGGCAAGTATATCAACATTTTGACTGATTTTGACCCTTGTAGTAGTAGGAGGGTTATGCACTAGATATACCTTGGCAAGTATATCAACATTTTGACTGATTTTGACCCTTGTAGTAGTAGGAGGGTTAAGTGCACTAGATATACCTTGGCAAGTATATCAACATTTTGACTGATTTTGACCCTTGTAGTAGTAGGAGGGTTAAGTGCACTAGATATACCTTGGCAAGTATGTCAACATTTTGACTGATTTTGACCCTTGTAGTAGTAGGAGGGTTAAGTGCACTAGATATACCTTGGCAAGTATATCAACATTTTGACTGATTTTGACCCTTGTAGTAGTAGGAGGGTTAAGTGCACTAGATATACCTTGGCAAGTATGTCAACATTTTGACTGATTTTGACCCTTGTAGTAGTAGGAGGGTTAAGTGCACTAGATATACCTTGGCAAGTATGTCAACATTTTGACTGATTTTGACCCTTGTAGTAGTAGGAGGGTTAAGTGCACTAGATATACCTTGGCAAGTATGTCAACATTTTGACTGATTTTGACCCTTGCAGTAGTAGGAGGGTTAAGTGCACTAGATATACCTTGGCAAGTATATCAACATTTTGACTGATTTTGACCCTTGCAGTAGTAGGAGGGTTAAGTGCACTAGATATACCTTGGCAAGTATATCAACATTTTGACTGATTTTGACCCTTGCAGTAGTAGGAGGGTTAAGTGCACTAGATATACCTTGGCAAGTATATCAACATTTTGACTGATTTTGACCCTTGCAGTAGTAGGAGGGTTATGCACTAGATATACCTTGGCAAGTATATCAACATTTTGACTGATTTTGACCCTTGTAGTAGTAGGAGGGTTATGCACTAGATATACCTTGGCAAGTATATCAACATTTTGACTGATTTTGACCCTTGTAGTAGTAGGAGGGTTAAGTGCACTAGATATACCTTGGCAAGTATATCAACATTTTGACTGATTTTGACCCTTGTAGTAGTAGGAGGGTTATGCACTAGATATACCTTGGCAAGTATATCAACATTTTGACTGATTTTGACCCTTGTAGTAGTAGGAGGGTTAAGTGCACTAGATATACCTTGGCAAGTATATCAACATTTTGACTGATTTTGACCCTTGTAGTAGTAGGAGGGTTAAGTGCACTAGATATACCTTGGCAAGTATATCAACATTTTGACTGATTTTGACCCTTGTAGTAGTAGGAGGGTTAATGCACTAGATATACCTTGGCAAGTATATCAACATTTTGACTGATTTTGACCCTTGTAGTAGTAGGAGGGTTATGCACTAGATATACCTTGGCAAGTATATCAACATTTTGACTGATTTTGACCCTTGCAGTAGTAGGAGGGTTAAGTGCACTAGATATACCTTGGCAAGTATATCAACATTTTGACTGATTTTGACCCTTGCAGTAGTAGGAGGGTTAAGTGCACTAGATATACCTTGGCAAGTATATCAACATTTTGACTGATTTTGACCCTTGTAGTAGTAGGAGGGTTAAGTGCACTAGATATACCTTGGCAAGTATATCAACATTTTGACTGATTTTGACCCTTGCAGTCACAGGAGGGTTTTAAGGGCAAACATTGCCACAAAAGCAACATTTATTCAGCTAAAACTTTAGTCGTGAATACAACGGCAGACACTGTACATGTACATGTACAATGTACATTGCTTCTCCTTACACAGGAGTATACATGTATGTACATGTAAATGGGTTCCTGTGAGGGTAGAGAGTGATATTGTGTTTGAAGAAGCACTGAGGTACATGTAGCTCAGGGCTGAATACTCCCCAGGGAGCTGAGAAAGATTACAGGAATGATATTGGCCCAATGACCAGGGAAAGTATGTGAAGCATCTTGGAATAGGAAATTTAGATAGATGGCACTCTATAAATGCCATGGTCGGAGCGGTTTAGTGCATCGGATTTGTGTTCTGATGGCTGAATCGTCCGAATGTGGGTTCGAATCCCAACCGCGACCGTGGTGCTTGTGTCCTTGAGCAAGACACTTTACCATAATTGCTTCTCTCCACCCAGGGGTAAATGGGTACCTGTGAGGGCAGAGTTGGTTGTTGTGTTTGATTAGCCCTACATGTATATGCGCTGTAATGGCAGCAATTGAGCTGTATACGCCCCAGGGAGCTGAGATGGTTTCAGGATTAATTTATGCGCCTGATGAGCAGGGGTAATATAATGCACCTTGAGCACCAGTTTGGTGGATACGTGCGCTATGTAAGTCTACATTATTATTATTATTATTATTTTGCGTTAGCACAGCATGAAAAGAAAGATCTTATTTTCCTTTCTGCCGGCTACACCTCAAGTCAAGCTATGTCCCGTAGCCTTAGATCTCGAGTGTCTTTCGCAGAATCCTTTCTGTCCCTAAGAGTGCCGCCTTCTGTAGTAAGTAATTATTAATTTTATTATTTTTTTATTTTTATTATTATTACGTTTATTAAAAAAACAAAAACTCTTAATGAAACCTGAAGACAGAGAAGGGTATTTATTAGGCCTGTGACGGGAACCATCGAGTTCAATACCCACTTCTTTTTGGTACCTGAAACCTACTTTTTAAAATCTGATAGACATGTCCATGTAGGCCTACATAACATTTCAGAAACTGAATGCCAGTCTTTGCTAAACACGTTTTGTAATAAGGTTTCAGGTACTTTGATTTATTTTATAAAATTCATATAACAATATGCCGGACAGGGTATGGGGTAATGTACTTCGTTGCAAAAAAGTACTCAGAAGGTAGGCAATTTACCAAAAACTTATTACTTAACACTGCTGCATAATCACGGGAAATAATAATAATAATAATAATAATAATAATAATAATAAAGATTTTTAGCGCGCACATATCCACCCTGCTGGGTGCTCAAGGCGCGGAAACAAAGAAAAAACATGAATACAAACAATATACAATGATAGCATAGAGAAAAAAGAAAAAAAAATTATGTACCGAGATGCATGTACCTACAATGCAATTGCAAATATACTAGGGCTGTGCGTTTTCGGATATTTTTGGAACCGGATACCCGAAATCAGGAAAGTTCGGATACCCGGATACCCGTTTTCATTCTTGTTGAAAACATGCCTCCTTTGGTGTACAAATACATGTACGTGTAAACGCAGGGCTCGAAATTACCGACGGCACCGACGGCAATTGCCGTCGGTGCCCTGTGCCTTTGCCGCGATGCCCTCGAAATCACCGACATTTCACGGCAATAAATTGCCGTGCCCTTTTTATTTGACTGCCGTCGGTGCCCTTTAGTATTGTGAACATGCATCATCAACGTCAAAATACTCCCTTCGAAGTTCGAATGACACAATCAGACGAGAATTTTTTTTTTACCTGTCCATGCAGGGCCGGCTGCGTTCCATTCACGCAAACGGTGAGTAAACGTTCGCCAAGCGTTGGCGCGCATGGCCAACGGAATTCGGCGAGTGTGAGTTAAAATGGCTGCGCACAGTGCGTTGTGATGCGCACGACGTAAGCTTAGGCGAACACCTCATCAGCAGCAGAAAGCCGTTCGCCATCGGTTGCGAACGTTGGCGGCGCACAACTCGTTCCACTCGAAATTGTTTGCAAACGTTGGTGTCCATGTGACAGTGTGTGTTGAAATGAACGTTCATTGGTACCCGTACAGTAGAAGTTGGCCTATTCATACGCGTAATTTTCTCAAACATGTACGCATAATATGACATTGACAGTGTTGAATAATCAATTCGCGACGCGGTAAGTACAAAAGTTTGAGAATAAATTAAACTCGGTTATACTGATATAGCAAATCAAATAAAGTAATAAAAATGCCGTGGTGCCCTTTCGAAATTTACAAAATTGCCGTGATGCCCTTCAAATTTGAGAAAAAGCATGGCAATTATTGCCGTGCCCTTTTGAACACGAAGTTCGAGGCCTGTAAACGTTAACAAAATTGACCTTTATAATACAGAGGATACCATATTTAATTCGATCTTTATTAAAGTATAACATCTTGGTGACAAAATATTGTATTAATTTACGGAAAGTTATTTCTGAAATAAAACCGTAAAAATTGATCACACGCGCGCGCGCATGGCCGGTGCATCACGCAGCTACAGCGGCCTCGCACGTGACTGTGTCAGGGAGTGACTACCATATCAGAAGTCAATAATCACTGGTGCGTGCGTGATCAGAGCGCATGCGTATAGCAAGTTGACTTTAATGTTCATGTCACAAAACACGTGTTGAATAATGTCAATGGTCAAAGGCGATGTGGGCGGAACTAACCCGTTGTGGGAAAACGATTCATGTGCTTGCGCCTTGCCGCGCCCCTGCCTTCTAAATAAGGATATCCCATACGCCATGTTGGCTTTGTATCAGAGCGCATGCGTATAGCAAGTTGACTTTAATGTTCATGTCACAAAACACGTGTTGAATAATGTCATTGGTCAAAGGCAATGTGGGCGGAACTAACCCGTTGTGAGAAAACATTCATGTGCTTGCGCCTTGCCGCGCCCCTGCCTTCTAAATAAGGATATCCCGTACGCCATGTTGGCTTTGGATAAGGACATGATTTTGCATACTAAAATAATATTTGATATTATTAAACTAACAAACTGCAAAAAATTTACGAATCTAAAATCAGAACTTGAATATTAATATGTTTCTATCACAATGAACTTTAGTTAAATGTCAATAAACGTGTCAATATACATTGTTTCTTGAAAGAATGAATTTTTACTAATTTGGGCCCCTTTTTCTCAAAATGGGACCAAACTTGACTATTCCCTGTTGAACGTGGCATCGTGTTGATCGGTCAGTCAAGAAATGAGTCTAAAAATTTAGGATGCGCACCCATCAAAAAATAACTTGACAAAACGTATCGGTGTAAGTTTTGTCTACTTTTTAATTAGTATTCAGCCAATTTGTCCCCTCCATCAATGTTGACGATCCATAATTCGCAGCTCATCATAAGCAACCGCATTTCGTCCCTCATAAACGTCTTTTCAACTGATAGGAGATTAGGTGATTGTAAAAATATGCTGCCCAATTGAAAGGATCAAACCCGCAACCAATAATACCTTTCAAATCCGACTGATTATGGATCCTACTGTTGGTTTCAAAGACAATGACTGACTTAACACCTCCTTTTTTATGTCTTTCTTTTGAAACAAACTGTCACCTTGTCGGCAAATGTAATACACAAGAGAGCTCGGTATCGGTGGGTAAATAAATGTAAATGTTGGTGATATGCTGAGGGATGGTCAGTGGCACATCAAAATAATTGCACAACAAAACCAATTTCAACACTACTTTTTTATTACGACAACAATTAATGTGGACAACAATTAATGTGGACGTCCCCGATAATAAAATCCCCTCTGTTAACACATCATGGTGCACACTCCAGTGCAGACATAAACCAATTACTGTGAACAATAGGCAAACATTCCATCCTGAGCAGCTAGTTTGATACTTGTTTGTAGCATGCCACAGCCAGGCTATTTGAGTCTTAACCCTCCTATGGTTTGACCTTTCAAAACCTTTCAAAATCTGCTTACGGGCCAAAATGGCTATCAATAATTATGAACCCTTTAAAACCCTCCAGAATTTGTTGCTACTGAACAACCACACCTTTCAATACCCTTTGAAAGGTATTGAAACATTTCAACACCAGTTTGTTCAGAGAGTTGTTACACCTTTCGAAACCTTTCATAGGTCCCTTTTGTCAGACAGTTTTCTCACCTTTCAAAACCCTTCAGTACAGCAAACTTGAAAGGTTTTGAAAGGTCTGACAATTCTATGGCAAACTGCACTGTACATAGGAGGGTTAATGATTGGATACAATGTATCGGTTGGACAAAAGTGTATGGAAAATGTCCATAAAATACTACAAAGGCGTTATCTTGAATACAATTGGTCCTAAAAGTGTAAACAGTACATTGTTCAATAGTCAAAAATTTCTGTTCACACCGCTGAAATGGTAAGTCCCAATTTTAAAAAGTCGTTTACGGGTACTCGGAACCGAAAAATGGAACCGGGTAATGACAGTTTCGGTCGGGTATCCAGATACCTGGCACAGCCCTAAAATATACATCATCTTTGAAAAGTTGTGACATAAGATGAGTTTTAAGCATCGACTTAAATCTGGTTATACTATGACAAGATTTGAGTTTAGTTGGAAGATGATTCCAGAGTCAAATAACCTATAAAAGCCTACAGTGTATATTTTGGCATTTGGTAAACCTATTATAACCTACATTTTGCTTAAAAAAAACTATTTAAAAAATCCTACATGTATATTTGGTAGATTAGACACTGGGAGGCCTGCAAATGCAAATGAAAGCCAATCTTGCGCAGTGTTGGGCCTATGCATTGCCCGAGGAATTATCGAGCGTGGTGGCACTTTTGAAATCCAGATTTGTCCCCAATTTTTTTTTTTATGGGTGCACAGCACTATCATTGAGAGATTAGACATAGATACATGTATGCTCAAAGCTCCATCCACCAAGTTTAGCCAACCTCTGGAGGTATTTTGATGGGGGGGACAATATTGTAACAAAAGACAACATCTTGTAAAGACATCTCCCGTCAAATCCCCCCACCCCCCATAATAATAATAATAATAATAATAATGTGGACTTATATGGCACACGTATCCACCAAACTAGTGCTCAAGGCGCATTACATTATTACCCCTGCTCATCAGGCGCATAAATCATTCCTGAAACCATCTCAGCTCCCTGGGAAGTACATGTATACAGATTGCTGCCATTTCGGCGCATATGGGCTAATCAAACACAACAACCAACTCTGCCCTCACAGGTACCCATTTACCCCTGGGTGGAGAGAAGCAATTATGGTAAAGTGTCTTGCTCGAGGACACAATCACCATGGTCGCGGTTGGGATTCGAACCCACATTCTGACGACTCAGCCGTCAGAACACAAATCCGATGCACTAAACCGCTCGGCCATAGCACTCCATCAATTGATACCAAATTATGACACCCATTGGAGTGCAGTTTTTAACCAGTGACCCGTCCAATTGGTTTAACATCCAATCACAAAATCCCAAAACAAATCCCAAACTTGAAGCCATAAATTCCCCCGTAAATATGTTCGCTCATCAGGCACCTGGCAAAGCTGGCTAACAAGGAGAGAGAGAGTGCGTGTTTGTCTGTCTCTCTAGCGTTAAATTGATCCATTTGCCCCAGCAGCTCCTGGTGTTCTAACTCAATTAGGGATCTCTGTCTGGGTGCCAGGGTTGTTTTATTATTACCCAATTTATTTATTATCATGGTAGAAGGGGGAAAAAAATGCCTCCGTGTTATAGTCCGAGAGGTTTTTACTGCACCACAGGGAGAATTTTGATAATGTGATTGTGCAAAGAGATACATGCAGTAATTTCACGGCATGTTTAGTAATAACAGGTTAGGCATAGAACGCCTTGCTGGGTTTGAGTCCCCAATAAATCAATAAAAAATGATTAAAGAGAATGCAACACGTCACCAAGGTTAAACAATACACTTGTTGTACAGTGGTTAATTTTTTTTTTTTTTTTTTTTTTTTTGCGGCTTGGGGCATTTTCTGTTTAAAGGGAAGGTACAGCAGTTGGTTAATGCTGGCAAAACTGCTTACTACGAGTCAGCCTGAAGATCCGACATCACGCTTGGAGGCTCGAGAATTACGCCAGATACCGGCCTCTCAGTTTGGGGGGGGTGGGGGGGGGATTCAACTTTGACCTTTGACCACGATGGCGGGCATTCACGCGCAAAATTATCTCAGATTCTCCAGCGATTATTTGGATGATGTCAGGTACGCACACGCGTTGCTAAACTTGGGCGACAACACGATAATATCGAATATCGCGACACCTTTTTTTTTTTTATTCGAATACGATATCGAGAACCTTTTTAAGTTATCAAGATATCGGCAAATCGTGATTAAACAAATATATCGTGATTTAAACGAAATCGTCATTGTGAGTCAAGTCAGAAATTCCATGGAAACAACATTAGAACAGTCTTTTCAGCTTTTGGAAGTGAGAAACAAAAGCGAACTACTTCAGAAGTACATACACGCGATACAAACGAATTTTGCGATTTCTTGTGAATTTGCGATTTCTTGTGAATTTGCGATTAATTGCTTGTAGAGGGGTAACACCTGTGGTTATTGGCTCTAAAGCAATCATGCATGAATGAAAAAAACCAATCGCGAAAACTGCGATATATGTTTGCCGATATATCGTGGATGAAAAAAAAAATTATATCACCCAAGCTTAGTAGTAGCGTTACATTCGATTCTACATTCGATTCACGCGTGAACCTTGAAGCATGACCTCAGATCTTCTCTCCGAGTTGTAAACACCTCCTTGTACGTATGTAAACATAGGTCCCATAGTTGTCCTCCCCCCATACAAGGGACCCCATGGGGCCCACATTGCATCCAATCTGTCATTTCCATTACAGATTTCTGTCTTAATTGTCGCTGGTATTTTGATGCAAATATCAGACATTTGGGTTGGAATTTATCACCTCGGATTCATTTCAATTCCTTCTTATCTGATTCCCCTTTTTAAAAATGCATCATCTCCATTGGTCGTATTTGTAGTAATCACCAGAAAAAATGGGAGGAATCCACATCCAATGTAATTTTCATTTCATCTCTTTGAATGTAAAAAATATCTTTTTACTGCAGTGGTTTTCAAAATTGTATGCCTAACATTTTGTGATAGTTAGAACTTGTAGCAGCAATGTGGCATGTTCCTTTCTGTGACTGCAAGGGTCAGAATCAGTCCAAATGTTGATATACTGTACAGCTGTACATGTACTTGCCAAGGTATATCTCGTGCACTTAAAAGTCGAACACTGTCAAACCTTACGTGTAGTAAGTACATTTACAGGTCAAAATGAGTCGACTGTTGTTGTTTTTTTTGACTGGCAAAAGCATCGTCTTGTATTGTTGACGGTGGTCAAAATGACAGTCAAAACCAGTCAAAAATGGGCTGTGTGCACAGTTGGTTCAACCATAGAGAGGCCAACAGTCAAAGACAGTCAGTTGACTGATTTTGACCACTGTAGCTACGTGTACTTGCCACGTGTACTTGCAGATGATACAAATCTACTATATAACCACCACAATGTAGACATTGCTATTAATAATTAGAATATTGAACTTGTTAAGATAAGCAAATGGCTCTCATCCAATAAACTATCTGTAAATCTACTTAAGACCAATTATATAGTTTTTAGTACTGGACAGAACAAATACAACCGCAATGCTAATATACGCATAAATGGTACTACATTGAACCAAGTAAAGAGTACAAAATTCTTAGGAATTGTTATTGATGAGAATCTTTCTTGGAATAAACATATAGATATGTTGACCAGCAAAATCTCCAAAAACATTGGTGTCATGAACAGATTGAAATTTTTTCTACCTCAACATATTCTTTTAACGTTATATAATTCCCTCATTCTTCCATATATAAATTATGCTATATTAAATTGGGGTAGCTCAACTTCACAATCTAATAAACTTTTTCTTCTACAGAAGAAAGCTGTTCGAATTATTACAAAAAGTTGGTACTTAGAACATACCGCTGCGTTGTTTGCAGAGTTAAACGTTCTTAAATTCAACGACCTATACAATCTAAATCTAGGCAAATTCATGTTTAAGTATAAAAATGACCTCCTTCCTACTGATTTCAAAGATTTTTGCACGCTATCTTCATCGGTACATACATATGGCACCCGTGGTGCATCGAAGGGTAATCTTTACATTAATTATAACAGAACGTCATTATCTAAAAACAGTGTATTTTCTCGTGGTATTATATTTTGGAATCATCTCAAACCGGATCTAAAAGAACCTCTTACACTTGGTTCATTCTCCAAAAAACTTAAACAATACTTTTTAAATATGTATATACAGTAAAAAACAAACCTGATTCAAATTATTATCAAAATGTTATTATTGTTATGAATTATTTAGTAGTCAGGTCTCACATGCCTGTTACATGTCCTTGTCATGTCTAAGTCTTTGTCTGTCATAGGGGAAGATTTAAAAGCATTATGCTTCATTTTCCCCTACATGTTGGTAATACTGCCAAGTTCCTATGTATACTGCCAAGTTCCTATGTATAAATCCTGTAATTTACACTTAACATAATGTCAACTGTGCTTAATATTAATAATCTGTAATGTACTACATGTATTGTACCAATTATGGATTAAGTTGTTGCCAACATGGAAATAAATGTGTGACATTGTATTGTCACGACGAACACAAAAGAACACAAAAGTTCAGAATGACCATGTTAAGTAGAGACCAAGATATTGTAATGAGCAGAACTGCACCACCACAAGCCTGACTGGTCTGAGTTGTTGAGTTCTGAAAAGCACTGATGGTTCAACTCCATGTCAAATCGGTGCCAGAAAAGTACAAGTTCCCTTCGGCCTTGTCCACTAACTATCTTCATCAACCCCCCACTCATCAAGGTCGACAGAACTTTTTTTGCAAAATTTCCCAACGGGTCCAATTGCCCTGCACTTCACAATACCAACGATTGTGATCCCGAATAACTCTCCCATGGGCTCATCCCAAAAACTGAATTCCCCCCTTCTCCGCTCGTCGCATACCCGCCGATTACCCTCCGGTGGTCTTGGGCATATGGAATTTCCATGTGTACAAATACTGCCATAATCCCCCATCTTTCAAGACCCACTAATATACCCCGGCAGAGCTCGGGACAAACGCACCCGACAGGTTCCCCCCATAGCCACTGCTGCAGCACGCGGCCGGCACCATCTGGCCACGTGCGGATGGACGCAGCATTAGAAACAGAGAGGTGCCTGGATTGTGTAGCTATGAAGCTGTGATCTCATTATGACAAGGATAACAGATAATGTTCAAAGAATGGTATCCTAAAATCCGGCAAATTTCTTGGGGCTTTTTTTTTTTTTTGGTTGTAGTTTTTCCTTTTCGTTTTCTTTTTCGCCCGAGTCTTCATTCCTCCTTTGTTTTACTTGTTGTTTGGAACAATTGTGTTGCTGTTATCGTTTTACTTCCGAAAGATTTCCCCTTCGAAACTTGTTGTTTTTTTAATAGGTTTTTATAACTTTATAGGACCATTCTGCCCTATGATCAAGTGTAACCCATGAACATTAAGTTTGGCACCAGAAGACTTTTCAACAACAAAAATTACTTAAATTTGAGGATCCATTGAGCGGAATCTCACTAATTCTTGTATAACTGCACAATTAGTTACAATTTACCAATCCTACATGTACATGTATGTACATCTCTTAACCTTGGCATCCCACAGTCTTCATTTTCAACCCCCTCCCCCTCTTAACATGCTCATAAAGTTTTTCTGGAAACCATTTTTTTCTGGTTATTTCAGCCTTGTCCTTAAGGTCATTCCTCTCATGAGCAGTGCCTCCCCCCCCCCCATAGTAGCCCAAGATTGAAAACCAAAATATTTTATTTATTTATTATTTCACCTGAGGAGACCTCTCAGTGAAACACTGTTTTTCAAAGGTGCCCACACAGACCAGAGTGCCCCTTTAAGCCTACAAAACATCTGTTCATATCGCCTAATAACCAATCAGCAACCTTCCTTGGGGCTATCATGTACTTCTAGTAGCTGTTTTTGAAGTAAATTGCCCACCCTTCAAAAAAAGTACTGTCAATATTGGCATAGACCAGAGTGCCCCTTTAAGCCTCCAGAACATCTGTTCATTTCGCCTAATAACCAATCAGCAACCTTCCTTGTGGCTAGACTAGCTGTTTTTGATTTAAATCGCCCACCCTTCAAAACATGATTATCGACATTGCCACTTTGTTGTCCTTCACACAGCGGAATTTTGATCGACAGGGAGGAGGGAAGTTTAATTCAAATCAAATCAAAACATGAAATGAAAAGCAGATGTAGGGAGGAATATTAAATTATGTGGAACGTATTTATTCAATTAACTTTGGTTATATTTGGATAAGGTTTTTATTAAACACATAGGCATACTTCTTGCTGTTTCTTTGAAAGTCTAAATATACACTATTTGTTATAACATGCATTCATAGTTAAAGGGGCAGTATAGTCATGATCAGAGCAGACATTCAACAGGGCATGGAATCGGTGTCCTAGTTTAAGGTGAACACAGTGACTGTAAATTACTGGCTCATTTATGCAGGAGCAAAGGTAATATGACCTTATCATGTGGGGAAATTATTTTCAGTCACCGAGTTAATCTAAAACTAGCACTCCGATTCCATGCCCTGTTGATCGTGACGATATTGTCCCTATAAAGGGAAGGCACACCATTGGTACTTAACAGATTATCACAAAATTTGTTAAAGTACAAGTATCAATTATCCCAAGAGATACGATTTCCATCTGGAGTGATTTTAAATCGTTTTTTTTTTTCAAATCCAATTTCAAAGAAGTTGATGTCTGGCATAACATTTGTTAAATACATGTATGCAAACTAAGGCCCCCCAAAAAAGCCTCCAGTTTCTGTCATTGTTCGGTTTCAAAATCGGTGCGGTGACGCTTTTTTTTTCTTTTCTGCCAACAGGGAAATAATTATGTGATACATTGTATACGCGAGGACCAAATTTCCCATACATGAAGTATGGTGGTTAAGAGAGGCCTCACAAATCAGGCAAACGTTCGTACCCCTATGTGAAAAAGTCGTTTAAAACACAGCACGGCAGAATTCCAATCAATCCAGTAATTTTGGCTGCAATTGGACATCGTTTCATAGCAAAAAAAAAAATTAAAAAATGTTGACGCGCGGGTCTGAGGCGACGTGCGCAGAAACCAGAATATGTCATACCAAAACAGTTTTTGTCATTTTCTTTTAAAAAAACGTGAGCAGCTGTTATGATTACGTACATGTACAAATGCAAAAGTAAATCTTTATGAGTTTGTTACACTGGTTGATGTAGAATTATTCTTGAAATGTTTAATCTGCCATCAGATTTTAATTCAGTCAAAATTAAAACTTTAATCATTTTACTTAAATGATCACACCTTAAGTTAAAGACAGGAAGATTTGGAGGGATGTTTGGAATAATCATAATTAAAACTTATTGTTAAGTTTTAATTTTAAGTTTAAATTTGTTGTCATTATTGTTCCTCATCACTTTTCTCTTTAAAAATCATAATTTTACGAAGATTTTGTGTCAGAAATTGGGTATGAATGTTCACAGGAAAATAAACTTTCACATACATTCGCTTCCGTGCAATATCTGATTTCCAATTGCTGTAAAGCATTTGATTAACCCTCCTACTATAGCTGCACTTTAGTGGCAAGTACATGTAGCTAGAGTGGTCAAAAACCAGTCAACTGCCTGTTTTGACTGTTGACCCAAATGTGCACACAGGGGCATTTTTGACTGGTTTTTACTGTCATTTTGACCACCCTGAACAATACCAGACAATGCTTTTACCAGTCAAAAATGGTCGACCTAGTTTGACCTGTAAATGTACTTACTATATGTAAGGTTTGACAGTGTTCGACATTTAAGTGCACTAGATATACCTTGGCAAGTATATCAACATTTTGACTGATTTTGACCCTTGTAGTAGTAGGAGGATTAAAGTTATATGCAGCCATGACAGTCATCCTCCCATCCTAGCAATTTATTCAATGACCAACGAACCGCACCAACAACGACCGTAGATCCTTCTCATTTCGTCTTCGTCACGGTGTTAAATTGGTACCATGGCTAGGTCCTGGTAACTTCCCCCCCCCCTCCTCCCATGCCTATTAGTGCACCATTACCCATCGAGTCTGTACACTCTTGGATCATCTCCTGTAGTTTTCAATTACAGATCGCTTGTCTTGATGGATGATAGAGCAGATCTTGTAGTCATTAAGGCTATTCGGATTTCGTTTTTTTTTCTTTCTTTTTTTTCTCCCTGCTTGGCACATCTTATCCTTGAGACTTGGAGTACCCAATCAAGGACTAGGAGGCAAAGTTTTGATTTCTTTTGGTTTCACGGAGACAGATGGGTTTGATTCTTAACGACCACCCAGCTACAAATGAGGCATTCCTGGTCAAGGGAATGATAGGAATGATGATGTAATGATGATGTAATGATTTCCATTCTTATTCAGAAACATTTGTGACTGGCTCTGGCAAAACCCTGAACTTTGACCCAACTTTTCGGAGTGACCTCCCAAAGTTATCGTGAAAATTAACAATGTCCCCAACAACGTTTCAGGATTTTTCTTTTTCCATCAAAATCTAGAGAAAATGCTCTATATTAGAATAATATCGTAATGATAAGTAAGACTAATTTCGGTGACACCATGTGAAATTCTCAATTGAGTAGTAATTAGTTCTGAAAAGAACTGGAGGTACAATATCATAATGATACGATATTCAAAAAAATATCGGCTAAATCGGTTATAGATTTGAAAATGTCGAAATATCGCCATAGTGACGATATTCCAAAGTTACTGCCGATATTCAAAAAATATAGCCGATATTAAATTTATATCACTCTTTTTAGTTAAAATATCGCCGGAGTGATAAATTGTCTCTAAGGACGCGGCTCATTTTGGAGCGACTGTCCCTGTAGAACTTGCCTGTAAAAGTAGGTTTTTCGGTGTCCAATCTCATTAACGTACAATACATACATTTTTTTTCATGTATTTAAAAAATCTGCATATATTGAGACGATATCATATATCGCCGATGTCATGGCTGTCGATAATCGATTATCAAAAAAATTCAATATCGTCACCCCTACTCTACATGTATATGGTGACATGAAAACTGGTCCCTCAAACTGGTCCCTCAAACTGGTCCCTGGGGTCAGTTTTTGACCTTTTCATGACTGTTACGCATAATGAGTGTTGGTGGCCGAGCGGTCTAGCTTACTGGACTCAAGTTCTGGTGTTAGCAGCAGAATGTGGGTTTTAAACACTTGTGTCCTTGAGCAAGACACTTAACCATAATTGCTTCTCTCCACCCAGGGGTTAAATGGGTACCTGTGAGGGCAGAGTTGGTTGATTAGCCCTATATGCGCTGTAATGGCAGCAATTGAGCTGTATACTCCCCAGGGAGCTGAGATGGTTTCAGGAATGATTTATGAGCCTTATGAGCAGGGGTAATGACATAATGCGCCTTGAGCACCACTTAGTTGGTGGATACGTGCGCTATATAAGTCCACACATTATTATTATTATTATTATTATTATAATGGTAAATGCCGAGATGTTTTGGGTTTTGCCGGAGCGGGTGACATTTATCAGTGCATATCAGAACCCAAGCTTATTTCCAGGGCTTACAAACAGTGCTGATATTCCTTGACTACTTTGCAGTTAGGTATACCAAATGTACAATTAGAGCTTTTAAAGCAGAATAGAGAACTGGCTGTTGTAAACTGCTTACCATCCTAAACGACCTGTAGTATAAATGCAAAATGTTAATAGTTAATGGTTTTACGTTTCGAACCTACATGGAGCAGGTTCTTTCTCAAAGGTAAAAACCACTTTTAAAATAAGCCCTGTGATTTCTCAGGATTTTTTTTCTAATTTCAGGATTTTTTTTTACAAATGTCCCTTTGGCTCAATATGTTCTTGAAAGAAGAGAAGTAGCCACCAAGGAAAGAAAGAAGTAGCCTGTATTGTGTCCAAACCTCTAGTTTCTTGTTTGTGGGGATGTGGAGAGTCTGTAAATCCTCCAAAATTAAACATCTAGGAGGTTCAGGGGGGCTTTGTCCTCTAGACCAAAGGGAGACCCAGGCCTACTACCCATTTTTCAGGATTTTTTATTTTTGTCAAGTCACACCCCTGTAAAATAGATTAAATTTGGGGAGTGCAAAATATCCTACATATAATTTTTTATCAATTTTCTGATCAGTGTTTTTTGTCCTCTGTGTGTGTTTTTTTTTGTGACCTCGAGTGTTGTAAAACACCTCTCCGCTAATCAGTATAGACAACATTAGTGAAGATACAGCTATGATAAAAAAGACGGTCTGTTTCTAGGCAATGGGAGTGGTGTGAGATTGTTTCCTGTTCTTGTGTGCGGAGGGGGTCGTAAAGTGCCCACGATTAACAGTTTCGTGATAATTGTAGAGATAGCCTACTCCCAGTTGTTAGGGTCCAGCGCTAATTAGTTTCTGCAGGTGTTTTGCAAGTCTTAACAAAAAAATGATTGTTTGTTTTTGACTTATTTGCCACCCACTGTATCACACTAATCCTTCTCCAAAGTTACTGAATAATCACTGTGAGATTGAGAAACTCACTGCAAATGTCCGGGCCCCGTGTAATGTGCTTCAGTAGTTATCACTCCAAGTCAACACCCCACCTACCCCCCATCCCCCTCCCCCATCCCCCTTCTGCCTGAGCTGTGACATGAGGATTTTTGGTAAAAGTAGCGGTTTTTATTCGTGTAAAAATGTTTTCGTGCCGTGTTTGGCTGAAGGGATCGTTGTCACCCAGAGGGTACTCCCCAATGGTACCCAGGCAATCTCATTTCTGTGTGTGTGTGTGTGTGAACGTACACACCATTCGTTGTGGGGTCCAAAACACAATAGAACAATTGGACCCCACAAGGTAACTACAGGTGTATAGAAAATCTTGTACCCCACAGGAGAATTATAAGGAAAAGGGATAATAGAACGAACAAAGGAATACCCCACAAATCAATGTGCGTGAGGGTGGGTGAACGTACACACCATTCGTTGTGGGGTACCAAACACAATGGAACAATGGTACCCCACAGAGAATCTATTGAAATTCTGGTACCCCACAGGGGAATTCAATAGAAAAGGGATAATAGAACGAACAAAGGAATACCCCACTTGTCGGCATGTGTGAGAGTGTGTGTGTGTGTGTGTGTGTGTGAACGTACACACCATTCGTTGTGGGGTCCAAAACACAATAGAACAATTGGACCCCACAAGGTAACTATAGAAAATCTTGTACCCCACAGGAGAATTATAAGGAAAAGGGATAATAGAACGAACAAAGGAATACCCCACAAATCAATGTGCGTGAGGGTGTGTGTGTGTGTGTGTGTGGGCTTACACTGCATTCGGGGGGTCCAAAACAAAATGGAACAATGGTACCCCACAAGGTAACTATGGAGAAAATCTTGTACCCCACAGAATTCTATAGACAAAGGAAATAGAACGAACAAAGGAATACCCCACAAATCAATGTGTGTGAGGGGTGTGTGTGTGTGCACAGGCGCATACACTATGTGGACTTCGGAAGAAAGGATGTCCACATAGTGTAGGAACTCTGTGCACTGTGTGGACTTACACGTCCACACAGTGTTTTTGGACTTTGGAAAAGTACAATATCTCTGAAATTAGTGATTTGTCTAAGCAGGTTCGTTGACTTAAATCGAAGGATATTATTAAAAGGGAAAAATAGAACGAAAACCGCTCAAAAAACACTCTTCTGTGTGAAATGGGAACGATTTTAAGAAATTACTGTGCTTAAGTACATGAGAACAAAGGAATGTCCACATAGTGATAGCAACAACGGTCTGTGTGTGTGTGTGTGTGTGTGAGTTAAGTGTTACATATGCTGTGTGGACTTGAGAAGACAAGATGTCCACACAATGTAGGTCCTTGAGACGTTATGTGGACTTACACAGGTCCTCACAAGGTTTTCACGAATTAGAAAAATCTCAGTTTTCTCAAACAGGAAGCATTTTTAGTGTATGTCGTTATTTGTCGCAAAGTGGAGAAGATTATTCAAGGGAAAGACCGAGACAAAATCTGCTCCAAAAAGAATCTTCAGTGCAAATGGCAATGGTTTGGAGAATATGTGGTTTTTCTTAACTACACGAGAACAAATGAATACGTCCACATAGGGTATGTAACACAAACATGGGATTGTCATACTTTTAGTGCCTCCCATATGTAAGAATACATGGACAATTTATGTGTGACAAGCCCCAGAGTAGATGTTGGGGAGCGTAAGCGGTTGATCAGCGTAATTAATAAGCTTGGGCGATAACACGATAATATCGATTATCACGAAACCTATTTTTATTTGATAACGATATCGAGAACCTTTTTAAGTTATCGAGATATCGGCAAATCGCGATGAAAACAATATTATCGCGATTAAAACAAAAATCGCCATTGTGAGTCAAGTCAGAAATTCCATGGAAACAAAATTAGAACAGTCTTTTCAGCTTTTGGATGCGAGAAGCAAAGGCGAACTTCTTCAGAAGTACGTACATGCTATGCAAACGAATTTGTGATTTATTGTGATGCTTGTAGAGGGGTACATACCTGTGGTTATCGGCTCTAAAGCAATCATGCATGAATGAAAAAAATAATCACGATATTATCGAAAATCGCGATATATGTTTGCCGATATATCGTGAATGAAAAAAATCGATATCGCCCAAGCTTAGGAATTAATAAAACTTTTTCATGTGAAATGGAAGGGGTCATGCCTATGTTCCCTCAGCCCTACATGTATGTTCCCTCAGCCCTATGTTCCCTCAATGCCTAACATTTTTTAAAAATCCAAATTAGGCCCTATGTTCCCTCAACCCTATGTTCCCTCAACCCTATGTTCCTCATCCCAAAATAGGGGAACATAGGGTCTATTTTGGGATGAGGGAACATAGGGCTGAGGGAACATAGGGTCTATTTTGGGATGAGGGAACATAGGGCTGAGGGAACATAGGGCTGAGGGAACATAAGGCTGAGGGAACTTGAGTACGGTCCCAAATGGAAATGTACGTACATGACATGATGACATATTTACCTCATCACGAGATCACGAGTCTAACAGAGTAGACTTTCATCAGGGCATGGAATCGCTGTCCTAGTAAGATGAACACAGTGACTGAATATTTACTGCCTCATTTATGCAGCAGTGCACGGTAATAATGACCTTATCATGTAGGGTATTTTTTTCAGTCAGTGAGTTTTAAATCTAAAAGTAGCACTCCGATTCCATGCCCTGTTGATCGTGATGATATTGCCCCTTCAACTTAATTTATCAAACATGATTTCGTAATATTTGTTGTTTGAAAGTGAAGTAAGGAACTAAACTGTAAATGTAACGGAGAACAAAAAATATGACTGATCTCGGGTTGTTGTCAATCATACTATTCTATCTAATTGGGAGATATTTGTTACACCAGTTGGTTATAACCGTATTCTCTCTGTGTGGATACAAATATGCCCCAATCGGGAAACCCTTGGGTGACAACGACACACTGTCATTCTACGGCTCACCTCAGTTATACTATCCTGATTGGGAGATACTTTTATCCTGATTGGAATCGAGGGGTTAGCCAGGATTTAGAATTCGGGTGTCCAAATTTGCTGGAAATTTCAAAACGGGGTGTCCAAATTGTTCACTTAGAATACTTTTACATGTACATGACAGATGAAATAGGGTGTCCAAAATTGAAACAGGGTGTCCAAGAGACACCCAGACACCCTTTTGGCTAATACTATGATTGGAATGCTGTTCTCCTAATGAGCATACCAAATCATTGGCCCCAATCAGGAAGCCTTTCACATACTGTACATGAAATGTGTACATGTCACTGGACCATTGTTAAGTTATAATAGCGCCCTCTTGTGGCTTAGGATGACTAGTGTCTGAGGAAAAATCTTCAGCCATAATCATTTTACCATGTGAAGGAACATGTGTTTGGTGGTAAATTTAAGATGAGAATGTGCTTGTTGTACTGAGCTCAACAAATCCTTAAGACTAAATCGTAAATCTGAAGAAAAAAACCCTCTTTTTGTAGAATCCGGCCACACTTCCAATGTACATTGTATGTGTACACTACTATGGTACAGTGCACTGTACATACATGCCGTTATTACATTGAATAATAATTATAATAATGTGGACTTACAATGTATATAGCGCACGTATCCATCAAACTGGTGCTCAAGGTGCATTATATTATTACCCCCTGCTCATCAGGCTCATAAATCATTCCTGAAACCATCTCAGCTCCCTGGGGAGTATACAGCTCAATTGCTGCCATTACAGCGCATATAGGGCTAATCAAACACAACAACCAACTCTGCCCTCACAGGTACCCATTTACCCCTGGGTGGAGAGAAGCAATTATGGTAAAGTGTCTTGCTCAAGGACACAAGCATCGCGGTCGCGGTTGGAATTCGAACTCACATTCTGACGACTCAGCCGTCAGAACACAAATCCGACGCATTAAACCGCTCGACCATAGCACTCCACATCAAGAACTATTGTCAGTCACTACCAGATCTTTTCAGAACCACGCTTCTTGCAAGAAGAGATTGCTTCGCATGGTGTTACCCGTTAAACCCTTATTTTTTTAAAGTAGCACTAACAATGACTTTTGGGTGTTTCCTTTAGGCTGTGCATTTTCGGTTTTTTCAGGAACCAGATACCGAAATTGGAAATCTTCGGATACTCGGGTAACCGTAAACAATTTTGTAAAAACACATAAATACTGCCGAATATATAAAATAACCAATATGAACAGAAGATTCTCTTGTTTTATAAGAGTAATAATAAATGTGGATTTACTGCAATAATTTCCCGCCTCTTAACTTAAGCATCCCCATTCCCTACACACATTTTGTTTTAAAAAAAATCAGAGACTTCCATTTGTGTGGCTTAAATGTTCAGGAGGAATTTTAAAAAGCCGTTTATGAGTAATTGGAACCCGAAAAATGGAACCGGGTGATGACAGTTTCGGTCGGGTACCCGGATACCCGGCACAGCCTTAGAACTACATGTATCCTCGGTCAATAGTCAGTTCTTTTCAGAACCACGCTTCTTGCAAGAAGAGATTGTTACACATGGTGTTACCCGTAAACCCTTATCTTTCTAAGTAGCACCAGTGATGATTTTTGGAAGTTTCTCCTTCGTGGGGTGCTTCTCATTCCCAAACAAGATAGCTTTGATACAGAAAAATACAGCTAAAAAATCTGACTTGATCTCTGAAGTCTAAATCCACTCCCTGCTGAACTCTCGGTCTATATGGCCTGGTATATTTTCGGAGTCCATGGTGTAAGGGTTAAAAATAGTTACAGCCAAGGACCAAAACATAACCAGCAGTGACCCAAGTGGCTACCATATGTTAAAGCTGTCTTTAAAAAAAAAAAACCTCTACACTAAGTTACCTTAATCAATGACCCTGAATTTTGCCATTTAGTAATTGTGATCTTGGGGTTGTGACATTTTCCCACACCATTTTTGGTGAACCTTACATGCCCCCAGAGGAAATCCTACCCAAACAAAACATAAATTCAGGAAATAATACCCCCTTAAAATTGCTTGTGGATAGGTTTGGCCACAAACCATTTTTTTATTTTTTATTTTTATTTTTTTTGTGGGGGTGGGGGAGGGGGGGTCTGTGGTTGTTTCATTTCCTTTTAGGGCTGTGCCGGGTATCCGGATACCCGACCGAAACTGTCATTACCCGGTTCCATTTTTCGGTTCCGAGTACCCGTAAACGACTTTTTAAAATTGGGACTTACCATTTCAGCGGTGTGAACAGAAATTTTTGACTATTGAACAATGTACTGTTTACACTTTTAGGAGCAATTTTATTCAAGATAACGCCTTTGTAGTATTTTACATTTTCCATACACTTTTGTCCAACGGATACATTGTATCCAATCATTAAGACTCAAATAGCCTGGCTGTGGCGTGCTACAAACAAGTATCAAAAACTAGCTGCTCAGGATGGAATGTTTGCCTATTGTTCACAGTAATTGGATTAGTGGGACAATAACTGCTGCTTTATGTCTGCACTGGAGTGTGCACCAAGATGTGTTAATAGAGGGGATTTTATTATTGGGACGTCCACATTAATTGTTGTCGTAATAAAAAAGTAGCGTTGAAATTGGTTTTGTTGTGTAATTATTTTGAAGTGCCACTGACCATCCCTCAGCATATCGCCAACATTTACGTTTATTTACCCACCGATACCGAGCTCTTTTGTGTATTACATTTGCCGACAAGGTGACAGACGTAAAAAAGGAGGTGTTTAAGTCGGTCATTGTCTTTGAAACCAACAGTAGGATCCATAATCAGTCGGATTTGAAAGGTATTATTGGTTGCAGGTTTGATCCTTTCAATTGGGCAGCATATTTTTACAATCACCTAATCTCCTATCAGTTAAAAAGACGTTTATGAGGGACGAAATTTTTACAATCACCTAATCTCCTATCAGTTGAAAAGACGTTTATGAGGGACGAAATGCGGTTGCTTATGATGAGCTGCGAATTATGGATCGTCAAACATTGATGGAGGGGACAAATTGGCTGAATACTAATTAAAAAGTAGACAAAACTTACACTGATACGTTTTGTTAAGTTATTTTTTGATGAGTGCGCATCCTAAATTTTAGACTCATTTCTTGACTGACCGATCAACACGATGCCACGTTCAACAGGGAATAGTCAAGTTTGGTCCCATTTTGAGAAAAAGGGGTCCAAATTGGTAAAAATTCATTCTTTCAAGAAACAATGTTTATTGACAGGTTTATTGACATTTAACTAAAGTTCATTGTGATAGAAACATATTAATATTCAAGTTCTGATTTTAGATTCGTGAATTTTTTGCAGTTTGTTTGTTTAATAATATCAAATATTATTTTAGTATGCAAAATCATGTCCTTATCCAATGCCAACATGGCGTACGGGATATCCTTATTTAGAAGGCAGGGGCGCGGCAAGGCGCAAGCACATGAATGTTTTCTCACAACGGGTTAGTTCCGCCCACATCACCTTTGACCAATGACATTATTCAACACGTGTTTTGTGACATGAACATTAAAGTCAACTTGCTATACGCATGCGCTCTGATCACGCACGCACCAGTGATTATTGTCTTCTGATGATCGATGGTAGTCACTCCCTGACACAGTCATGTGCGAGGCCACTGTAGCTGCGTGATGCACCGGCAATGCGTGCGCGCGTGTGATCAATTTTTACGGTTTTATTTCAGAAATAACTTTCCGTAAATTAATACAATATTTTGTCACCAAGATGTTATACTTTAATACAGATCGAGTTAAATATGGTATCCTCTGTATTATAAAGGTCAATTTTGTTAACGTTTACATGTATTTGTACACCAAAGGAGGCATGTTTTCAACAAGAATGAAAACGGGTATCCGGGTATCCGAACTTTCCTGATTTCGGGTATCCGGTTCCAAAAATATCCGAAAACGCACAGCCCTATTTCCTTTTATAATAACTCACATCTAGTTACCTTGGTACTAGCTAAGGATTTTTTGTTGGAATACAGAATTCAGAGACACAAAAAGGCTGAAAATATTTCAAAATGGAACTGTTTTATTGTTGTTTGTTGTTTACAGTGCGCCTGGTTCAAGTGTTTCGCTGGTTTGAAGAGTGATAAATACAATCAAAATGCCCTGCAATGACTTTTCAAACATTAACCCTAACCCCCTAGGTATTCTGGCTAGGCATCTTCCTTAATCCTCCAAAATCCATCAGCATACTTTTGGAAACATCTTCAAAATGCACCATGCATTTTCGTTGATCTTTCGTATCCAGCACTTATGGCCTGTACTTCTTGCCAGGTAGTAATTTTTGCCCCATTTGAAGAGGTGAAAGTACCAGTTTCCAACAGTGCTGAGTTTTTTTCCCCAAAAAGTGCCCCTTGGAGGATTTTGCAGGATTTGGGGTTGATAGGGTTAAGGAGAGAATCATCTTCAAGATCCTTGTGTATGTTTATCGCTCATCTCTTGGCAGATTACCATCTATCTATCATACTGTGGTTTTTCTGTTCAAAGCGGTAGATGAGTCCCATGTTAAGAAAATTTGTTTGAGTTTTCAGTAGATGATTTCATAAGATTGATGAATGATTTTATGTGAATTGTTTAAAAAAATTATTACAGTATAATGTTTTTGGGCAATTCCATGAGATTTTGAGGTTTTGAGGTTTTTGGCCTATATTTCACTCATCAGTTTTTTCGCGGTAGTTGCATTACACCCAGATTTTACTCGGGCACAAAATAATAATTAATTGAGAAATTTGTTATAATTACATGTATGTACGCTATATAAGAGAAAAAAAGCAACATTTTATTGATCATGTACCTGGGTACATAAAGTCTTTAATCCTCTTGTCAGACCTTAATTAATTGTTCCCACTTGCCATTTTTGGAGCAATTACTTAGTATAGCACCCATGTAGAAAACACGCCAACATTGTTTGAGAGATTCTCTCAATGTTTGAGCCAAAATAACAAAATTTGCTCGTGTGAAATGAGCTTTGTGTAGAATGTTTTTTTGGTTTTTTACTTTCTGTCGTGTGAAAGCTTGCAAAAGTGCCATGGTCACTAATGTGATGATAAGATAAACAAACCACACTTCGTCTCAAGAAATGTACCTTTTGTTTCGGCCGTGTGAAAAGGGCTTCTATTCTTCCATGGTGTTCATATTGGGGCGAGAGGGTATTAGCTTTTACTCCTGGGTGGAGAGAAGCAATTATGGCAAAGTGTCTTGCTCAAGGACACAAGCACCACTGGTGGCCCGTCTATAGGATTCAAACCCACATTCTGATGACTTGGCCATCAGAACTGGAGTCTGATGCCCTAGACCGCTCCTCCCGTGGCACCCCAAGAGGCCATAAAAATAGAAGTTGATGACCAGTCAGAAGTTGACTGTAATCTCAAACACCAACATGCTGTTAGTTTTTGCTCTTGTACAAGACACAGCGCTGTGGTTTTTAACTCTTGAAGAATCATCCAAGCGGGGAGTCGAGAACATTTTGTCAACTTCTGACTGAAATGTTGACTCATCGTTCTCCAGTCTGGTAGTAAGTGACCTTCTCTCCCCCCCCTCCCTAAAATATGCTACACGTACCGCTTGAAAATGAAAAAGCCTGCCTTTACTGAGGGCACTTTTGTGGGGGGTGGGGGGATATTTTGTGAATCTTTACCTCTTTCGACTGGTTTCCCAACTGACTTGAGAAGCACCAGACTTTATTGGACTTTAGTCTGCCTTTGTTGATTTTCCACGGGACAAGAGTACTGTGGCTACGGAAACATCAAGAATAATTTTGAGTCTGCAGTATGCTTTTTGGTACGAAAAAACATTGTATCATCCAGAACGTCCAAATTGTGTGCAGTCTCAAGGCTATAGAATTAAAAGTCACAAATTTTGTTTGCACGGAGGGCAGTTGATAGACAGCTCCCCACTAAGCCATCAGAAAGCAACTTTTCTCTGTTTACCAACATAACAAAGATCCGTCAATCCTCGACAATTCCTGATCGGAGGGGGGGGGACCTCCGCATGGGAGATTTCGCCCTTTTATTTCTCCCTCTAAACCCCAGGTACACTAATTCCTTGAGAAAATACATAATGAATACGACTTCGCTCCTGCAATTAGCATGCAGCATTAGCTTCTGACCATTAAAAATGAAGGGAAAAAAATAACTACCCTCGGGTGGTGAACTTTGAGTTGCTTTCGGCTCCCAAAGTCAACTTGCGTGCTTTGTTCTTGTAACTTTTTTCCTCACCTCTATTCTCACAGAGAATCGGGGTTGTGTCGTTTGAGCGAATTGTGCGCCAGATTTCTGTCAGTTCGCTGTCAGTCTTCTTGGTTTAGGAATGCAAGACAAGGGTCGATGTTTGTATATTTATGTCCAGGAATCAAAATGCAACCAATAAAGTGGTGTTTTTTTTTTTTGTTTTTTTTTTTTTTGTTTTTTTTTTTAAACCTCTTCTGTTAAAATAACCCAAGGCGAATCAACAATGCCTTTTAACTTGTACTGACTTTTAAGGCTGACAATGCTTCGGTTGCATTCGATGCTTGTATTTGGTTGACGTTTGTGTGTTTTTTAAAAAGTGTTTTGGTGAATTTATTTCACGAGTTCACAAGTTCGTGGGTTTGAATCCCACCCGAGTCGCCTGTGAAGTTTTTCCCACAGACACTCGAAAAGCACCGAGTATACAGTGCTGTACACACATCAGTGTAGGGCAACATTAAAATCAATTGTTCATCACCCGACGCAAGAGTTCCATCAAAACTGTAAATGTCGTGGCACCCGCTGCTATATGTAGGATTCTAGCCATCCAATCGACATCGGGCAAGCTCGGTGGTCGAGAGGTTAAGACGTTTGCACTAGTAAGCAGGAGGTCGTAGGTTTGAATCCCGCCCGAGTCGCATGTGAAGATTTTTTCACAGACACTCAAAGCACCGAGTATGCAGTGCTATACACACGTCGGTGTAGGGCAAGATTGAAATCAATTATTTATCACCCGACGCAAGAATTCCATCAAAACTATAAAAGTTCAATACATTTACGTATATCTCGTCGACAAAATATTGCAGTTACATGTAGAATTGTAACCAAGTCTAAAGCTAGAGAGCTTACTTTGTCTACCCATTAAGGACAGAATCATCTTCAAGATCCTTGCGTACGTTGTACGATTTGAGGCTTTGCATGGTGGAGATAGATGTTTTTGAGGTTCTTTCGGGTATGCCATGTAATGATCTCTTCTTGGAAAAAAGTGATGGCTCTGAGAAGAGCCGGTTGGTTTGTTCTCAACGTTTCGACTAGTCTGCTCTAGTCATTGTCAGGGCATAGCTGTATGCAACACCAATGGATGCACTGTTAAATACAATGATAAATTGATGCCGAGTTGTATGACTGTAGGGTCGTAGACCTCCTGGGCTCCATGGTGACTCTTGAACACTGTGGGCCTGTCTGGGGTGTACGGTAACCTGGATGTAAGGATTGAAGCCTTCTTGTAGGAAGGCTTGTCACAGCGCTAAATCTGGCCTTTAGGGCAAAGTGATAATCAATATGGATGTGTGTAGCTGACTGTTTTCTCATAACTGAATTATTGATATCCCCCACCCTTCAATTTTTCTAACAGCCCTTCACCCTATGTTTTTTTTCCCATCCTGCTTTCCTCAATACCTCATAAATATGTAGATGCAGACGCCCAAATTGGGATTGTGGCTTGTCTTGACCAGTAGCGGTATACCAGATGTAGGCCAGTTATAACTCTTGGTAATTTCTTTTACTTACAATGCATATTTTTATTCACCCTCCTGTGAATGCAAGGGTCAAAATCAGTCAAAACGTTGATATACGGTACTTGCCAAGGTATATCTAGTGCACTTAAAAGTCAAACACTGTCAAACCTTGCGTGTATAGTAAGTACATTTACAGGTCAAAATGAGTCGACCGTTTTTTGACTGGTAAAAGCATTGTCTGGTATTGTTCAGGGTGGTCAAAATGACAGTAAAAATCAGTCAGAAATGCCCCTATGTGTACATTTGGGTCAACAGTAAAAAAAACAGGCAGTTGACTGATTTTGACCTCTATAGCTACTTGCCACTAAAGTTCAGCTAACAAAAAAAGAAAACAAAAAAATGCAGATTTGTTTTTTCTTAAAAAATGACAGCATCTCAGAAAAGAACTTAAATCGGGAAGATTGATACGTACATCGGCTTTACACAAAGTAAGTTTCGCATTACAACTCAACCATTTGGATATTTTTGACTTGCCAATAACCGGTACCTTATAAGGTATATTTGACTTACCGAGACCTTACCTTAAGAAATAAAAACCAAACAAAAACAACAACAAAACCATGCACACTTCTGGACTCACTTTTACCCTTTGATGGTTTGAGCTGAGCAGACCTAATCCCTCTAGTCATTCACCAAGCGCCTTGGGCTTTTGCCTCTTTACAGAGATTTAATCCCTCAATTGAAGAGATCTCTACCATGTCCAGAAAATGTGGAGGTTGGCATCACTTTTGTTCTACTTGGTCCGGTGCTCTGAACTCCCCATGGACTAAGAGGCTAAAACCTCCCCTTCTCCAGTGCAATGGGCAGAATGAGCCATTTTGTTCAAATCCTGTTTAAGAAGATAATTCACCATGGGGAGAAAAAAAATCCATTGTGGTTCTCGTTAATTCCTTTGAAACGAAGACTTGTGGCATCTTTTAAGCAGTTGAGATACACAGGGATTTGGGATACTTAGACGACTCCCGTCAGGCTAGCTTTGTTTGAGAAAATGTGCTTTTCAACAAGGTTTTGCTGTTGGCAAATGTTGGCAAAGCAGATAATATAAAAGTACTACATATGTACAATATAATCAGGCCAGTGATTATTCAGGCATTTTTCCTGATTACAAATCTCCCTTTGCCACAAAATCTTCTTGAAAGAAGAGAAGTAGCCACCAAGGAAAGAAAGAAAGTAGCCTGTATTGTGTCCAAACCTCTAGTTTCTTGTTTGTGGGGACGTGGAGAGTCAGTAAATCGTCCAAATTTAAACATCCAAGAGGTTCAACAGGCTTTATCCTCTAGACCAATGAGAGACCCAGGAGCACCACCCATTTCTCAGGATTTTTTTTACTTTTGTCAAATCACACCCCAGTTATAATGCATCATGATAAATGAAAAAGTTTACTAAAAAATAAAAAACGTCTTTCATTAAAAAATGTGAGGTTTTGATTTTGGCTCTCAGTGTTTGTGAAATGATAGCTTGGTAAAAAATATTAGGAAGGGGGAAAAAAATAAAATAAAGTTTTAAGGCTGTGCGTTTTCGGTTATTTACTAGATAGGACGGGAAAAAAGGAGATAAAGAGAAGATAGATGAAAAAGTTTACTAAAAAAAAAACGTCTTTCATTAAAAAATGTGAGGTTTTGATTTTGGCTCTCGGTGTTTGTGAAATGATAGCTTGGTGCTATCTGTAAAAAATATTAGGAAGGGAAAAAAGAAAATAAAGTTTTAATGCTGTGCATTTTCGGTTATTTAATAGAATTAGGAATGGAAAAATAGAAGATAAAGTTACCATTTACCATTTGAAGCTTCAAATCTAAATAGTTTGTTTATCGAAAAATCCAATGATCAAAACATATTTTTCTGTTAAGCAGGTGCAGTAGAAGTAACCCCCGAGGCTTTTAATGGCTCAAATCTTGAATGTTTCTTAATCATTAAAATTGTAAGGGTTGTGGCATCAATTTTGTTTTTCCCTTCCTGGCTTGTTTTGTTTTGTTCTGGAACGTAATCAGCCCAAGCCTGCATCTGTAATTTTCCTCCTCAGGGGTCCAAATTGATTGTTTGCAGAATCTTCTATCATAACGGTGTGAAAACCTGTCAAGGATTCTTTATTTTCCTCCGCGTCAATCCATTCCACTAATACTTCAATATATATTGTCAGTTATGTCACATAGGTCTTGCTTTAAAAGCCTTTTCTCATCCCACAAGCTGTTTATTGTCCTATCATTTTCTGACTCGAACGTCACTTTTTTTTTCTTTTTTTTCTTCTTTTTTTTCCTTTTTTTTGTGTGAAGCTTCTTGGCTTCTTGTAGCAATGAGAGGGGGAAAAAGCGATGAATTGTCTTTGAGAGACAAGCTGATTGTTAACATTTTACAAAGAAAACCATACTCTAGCGGAATGTGATTCAAAGTGAATCTTAATAGGAGTTGAGTAATCCCTCTAATCAATCATGGTTCTCTTTGCACGCACGACCCTCCAGACAGGGAATGTAAGGGGTCTTTTGTGTGAGAGGGAAAACGCTTTTGTGCAAAACAAAGAAAAGCACAGCTGACTTCGAATCTTTCTGAACCGGCTCAGTCAGCCAGAAGTAAATCTCTAAAGAAAACTGCCTCCGTTTATGGTCTTCGGGATTTGTGAGAGTCCTCCAATTTTGTACCACTTACGGGTAATTGGAACCGGGTAATGACAGTTTCGGTCAGGTACCCGGATACCCAGTATACCCAATATTCACAATATTCACAATTTGCATTAGTCATAACACATGATTGGCACCAATATTCAAAATAAATATTACATGTACAGTGTACACACACATCAATGTACATGTATATCTGTCTAAAAATATTACTTTACAAATGTTGAACAAAAGCATTCCCTCTGCAAAAATTTGATGTAAGAACACTCAATCCTTAGGAGCGCTTGTCTCTTTGTCCTCTTTGATCAAGGTGTTTTACTGCATTAACCCTAACCCCCTAGGTGTTCTGGCTAGGAACCTTCCTAAATCCTCCAAAGTCCATCAGTGCACTTTTGGAAACATGCCCTTATCTTCAAAATGCACCATGCATTTTTGTTGATCTTTCATATTCAGCACTTATGGCCTGGGCTTCTTGCCAGTTGGTAATTTTGTCCCATTTGAAGAGGTGAAAGTACCAGTTTCCAACAGTGATGAATTTTCCCCAAAAAGTGCTCCTTTGGAGGATTTTGCAGGATTTGTGGTGGTTAGGGTTAAGAGATGACTCTTGGGTTTTATTCCCTTATAAAACCCTTTCCATGTTCACCCAGTAGGATGTCCAAACCTTAGATCACCCATTGTGTGTGGGGGGGGGGGGGGCAAAGTGGTCACCAGTTAACTCCTCAATCAGCTCCTTTATAATGAAAACAATAGCTACATTAGGGTACTAAAGTGGGGACCCATGTTTGCCTAATTTGTTCATTTTGTCCCCCATCAGGGAAGTGACAAAGCGGTTTTGACTTGCTAATGGTAACCCAATTGTTTTGGGCAGTTTGAATGGGTATAATCACGGATCTTGGTATAGCCTAATCTGTTTTGAAAGGGAACAAAGTGTATGGGGCTGGCGTACAATCAGGGCAGAGTGTTCTTGAATTGTTTCTGGAGTCAGGGCTGTGCAAGGGATGAATTAGGGGTCAATTTCAGAGGGACAGACTGAGCTAAGCTTCTGTAAAGCATGCCGACAATTAGTGGGAGACGCTAACCACTAAGTGCTTCAGTTGAACAGCAAGTCATTATACACGTAGTTGCTGGGTTTTTTTGTTTTTTTACCCAGGAACATTTTATCCTGACTTGTTTTGGGTTTTCATATATAAAGGCACGAGAAAATTGTGGTTTGTGTCAGCTTGGTAGAGAGATAACGGGGGAATTTGTAAAGATGTATTCATTTAAAAAGGGTATTTTCAAACAACTGGATTTAATAGTGTTCCTTCCTCCATTAGTTCAGCTCCACCTGCCCCCTAGATTGATTGTTTGAACCAAACCGCTAATGACACTTTTGAGTTAGGTGTTGTGTCTCTGATACAACCGTTTAAAGGGGCAGTATCGGCACGATCAGAGCAGACGTTCAACAGGGCATGGAGTCGGTGTCCAAGTTTAAGATTAACACAGCGACTAAAAATTTACCGGCGCGTTTATGCAGCAGCAACAACGGCAATGTGACCTTATCATGTGGGGTATTATTTTCAGTCACTGAGTTACTCAAAAACTGGCACTCCGATTCCATGCCCTGCTGATCGTGGTGATACTG
This sequence comes from Zoroaster sp. YZ-2022, assembly GCA_029582265.1. Classification (NCBI taxonomy): domain Eukaryota; kingdom Metazoa; phylum Echinodermata; class Asteroidea; order Forcipulatida; family Zoroasteridae; genus Zoroaster; species Zoroaster sp. YZ-2022. Next base: position 23,422,724 of record CM055836.1, read on the forward strand.
CCCCTCTAATCCTCTGTTCTGGTTAGCAAACAGGGCCATGATATAACCTACACTCATGGGCGGATGCAGAATATTTTTTTGGGGGGGGGCTGAGAATCAAGAAAATTACAATGAAATAATCAAAGGGAGAGAAAAGAAAAGCACAGTGAGGGGGAAATGAGGGGAAACACCTTACCGTTTGTATCTGATTCTGTTTTTTTTTTTGTTTTTTTTAATTTAAAATTTGTTTTTACAATTTTTTTTTTGGGGGGGGGCTACAGCCCCCTTAGCCCCCCCCCCTGGATCCACCAATGACACTGTACTGGATACAATAAACCACTTCACAAATATATGCACGCATTACATCACGGTCTAACTGGTACGTCCAAACATCATGAGAAATTATTCTGTCTGACTTGTTGGCATTTGAGAAAAGGTGAAATGTGCTACAAATTAGAAATGTCGGAGAAACGTTTGCTGTGGCACCATGTAACATTCTCTAACAGAATCTAGGATTTGAAAATAGGGCGTCCAAATTTGTTATCGGGTGTTCAAATGTTTAACTTCCAATACTTTTGCATGGGTTTTACAAATAAAACAGGGTGTCAATTTAGCAAACAGGGCGTCCAAATGTTTAAATTGTAATACTTTTGTATGTATATTACACATAAAACAGATTGTCCATTCAGCAAACAGGGTGTCAATTTAGCAAACAGGGCGTCCAAATTTGTTATCGGGTGTTCAAATGTTTAACTTCCAATACTTTTGCATGTGTTTTACAAATAAAACAGGGTGTCAATTTAGCAAACAGGGCGTCCAAAAGACACCCAAAGGTATTGCTGGCTAAACACTATGGAGTGGACTATGGAGTCGAAACATTGAGAGCAAACCAAATCTTGTTGAAAATCTTCCGAATCGTGGAGGAAATTAGCAAGATTTGGTCCTTGCTCTGTGGTTCGAGCTGTGATCAAACGTAATTTTATTTTTTATTTTATTTTTTTTTTAAATGGCGGGCAACCTCCATGTTGATCCCGTCTGTGGATGTTTCCCCCCCCCCCCCCAATTGGTCAGTGGTCAATGATAGACACACTTATTAATGTTTTAAGCTGACCCCCACCAGTACCTTGTAGAGTATATAAATACAATTCAGCTCTTGTGTACTCCAAGGTGCCCTTATCTTGTGTTGAGCAACCACAAAATACCTGCCAAATTGTTACACAAATTGTTACCCACAGCCACAATTAAGACCCCCTGTGTTACCAATTAAAAAAAAACACTAGGACTTGAAACAATTGTTTTTGAGTGTTCCCAGGTGTTTAATCAGTTACTTTTTATGGCCCTTAGTGAAGTAGGCTTATGTCTTAAAGAGGGGGGAGGGACTTGACTTGGGTAACTTCCTTGATTTTTTTTATTTTTTATTTTATTTTTATTTTATTTTTTTGAATGGCTGAGCTGGGTAGAGGGTAATGATAGCTTTGTTCTGGACATGTCAGTTTGTCAGAAGGAATGATTCCTGTGTGGTTATCTCCAATAATAATAATAATAATGTGTGGACTTATATAGCGCACGTATCCACCAACTAAGTGGTGCTCAAGGTGCATTATTTTTTACGTGCATTACACAACACACGGGACCTACGGCTTTACGTCCCATCCGAAGGACGAAGCAATTATGGTTAAGTACCTTGCTCAAGGACACAAGTGTCACGACCGGGGCTCGAACCCACACCCTGCTGCTGGCAACACCAGAACTTGAGTTCGGTGCGCTAAACCGCTCGGCCACGACACTCCAGGGACAATAGACCAGTTTTGTGACTCGTGACTAAATGTTGGTGCGGGGTAATCCGGGTACGGATCAGCTTTTGGGAGTCCTGGCTCTAAGGTGTACAAATTTGTTCTGGGTTTGTTTATTAACCTTGACTCGTTAAGTCCACAATTGTACACACTGTGATATTCTGGCCTTGGTTGTACCATGGAGGAAGTCTCCTCCATGGTTGTACCATATAGATCAAGGGACCCATGCTCTGCACATACAAAGGTTTTGTCTGTGGGTCGGGACCTCCGACAAAATCTCTCAATGTTTGAAATAATCTCTCAAGGAATGCAGGACCGTAGAGAAAGGATATCTATGGTAGGACAGTCTCAAAAAATAAACATTCTACACAAAGCTCATTTCACACGAAGCTCATTTTGTAATATTTCTCAAACATTGAGAGAATCTCTCAAACAATGTTGGTTTTTTTTCGTCGTGTGAAAAGGACTATAAATATATTAAAGCTTGATTTACGATATATTGGCAAACATACATGTATATCGCGATTTTCGATAGTATCGCAATTATCGATAGTATCGCAATTATTTTTTTCATTCATGCATGATTGCTTTAGAGCCGATAACCACAGGTATATGTATGTACCCTTCTACAAGCATCACAATAAATCCCAAATTTGTTTCAACAGCGTGTACATGTATGTACTTCTGAAGTAATTCGCTTTTGTTTCTCACTTCCAAAGGCTGAAAAAACTGTCCTAGTTTTGTTTCCATGGAATTTCTGAATTGACTCACAATGGGTGATTTTTATTTTTTAATCGCGATACATGTATATTTGGTTAATTGTGATTTTCTGATATCTCGATAACTTAAAAAGATTCTCGATATCGTAATCGAATAATAAAAGGTATCACGATAATCGATATTATCGTATTATCGCCCAAGCTTAGCTTACTTATATAATATACCGTCGTGTCAGTGCAAAAACACTGTATCTCCTAAAATAGCATTTAAATTACATTCGAGTTTGAAAGTGCGCAAAAGGTCGTATCTCGCTTAAAATAGCTCGGATACACACACAAAAACAATAGGCGCCGAGATACGATGTTTTTGCACGGCGTGTTTTCGTGTGAGATACGACGTTGTTGCAAAATCGAGATATGACGTTTTTGCACTGACACTCCGATACACTATAATATTCTTAGTCCGCGGTATTCCTTCCTTCATGGTTGTACACATATAATTACACTAATTTTTGGGATAGTCAATAGCTGTACTGTGGTTGTACACACATTTTCACTGTATGTGTACATGTTAAACCAATACTGTGTGTTAAACCTCTGTTTTCCTTCATGGTCAAACTGCTGCTGTGGACAGCTGAGCAAACTTGATATACTGTTGGGATTATGTAATCATGATAATTAGTAATAACTACGTACAGGCCTGTGATTTCTCAGGATTTTCCCTGATTTTCAGGATTTGTTACAAAATCTCCCTTTGCCACAAAATCTTCTTGAAAGAAGAGAGGTAAGCCACCATGGAAAGAAAGAAGTAACCTGTATTGTGTCCAAACCTCGAGTTTCTTGTTTGTGGGGATGTGGAGAGTCTGTGAATCATCCAGGAGGTTCAAAGGGGTTTGTCCTCTCGACCAAAGAGAGACCCCAGGCCTGCTACCCCATTTTTCAGGATTTTTTTTACTTCTGTCAAATCACACTCATGAAACTACATCCAGGTGGAACACTTGTAGTACAAGTGTTCCACCTGGATGTAGTTTCATGAGTGTGATTGTACTGATAATTAACCCTCCTACTGATAGACCATTTGAAACCATTCAAAATTTCCACTTACCAAAATGCCCATTGGTTTTGTACACACATAGTGATACCATTTGAACAGTGTTGGTAGCAAGCTTTACTACCATTCAAATCCATTCAAATGCATTAGAGGGTCCATTGATTCACCACTTAGAAGTATCCAAACAAGGTTTTGTATTAGCTGTACTACCATTTGGAAAGATCCAAACAAGGTTTTGTATTAGCTGACCTACCATTCAAAACCATTTGGGGGAATCAATACTGTACACAGTTATTTCACCATTCAAAACCACAAAAGCGAATGGTTTCAAATGGTGGATCAACTTGTATGAAAAAGGTACCAGAAGTAGGAGGGTTAATAATAAAATAATAATAATAATGAAACTTATAAAGCGCCATCTATCTAGAAACCTAATCCGAGGCGCTGGTGATAATGAAAAAGACACAAAGATATGACATAAAACACAATAAAGGGGGCCACTTTCCTACCGTCACGTTGGCAGTTTTTCTAATGGTTGTAATTTTTTTGTTTAATATCTGAAACCACCAAAAAAGAATTTCAACATTTGAATAGACATGCATGCTTATCCTAAAGATAATTTGAGTTGATTATTACTATTATTTTTTTAATTACCCTAAAATTTCCATCAACAAATGGACGGAAAAGTGAGGTAACTTTTTCCGTCCAATTTTTATGGAAATTTGAGGGTAAAAAAATAAATTTAAAAATAAATAAATAAAATAAATCAACTCAAATTAGTTCTAGTATAAGCCTGCATGTCCATTCACATGTTGAAACACTTTTTGGTCGGTTTCAGGTACTTAAAAATAAATAACAACCATTGGAAAAACTGCTAACGTGACGGATGCAAAGTGGCCCCCTTTATTGTGTTTTATGTCATATGGAACATTAGATAAACAAAGATAAATACATGAAACAAAATGCACAAAATTAACATTCATTATAAGCTTGCACAAAAAGGTGAGTTTTCAAAAGTTTTTTGAAAGCATTAATATTGTCACACAGTCTTAAACTTTGTGGAAGCATATTCCAAAAGGGAAGGGAAGTTAAATCAAAATATCGACCATGGTCCATGCAGGTCCTTGCTCTATGGTTAACTCATAGAGGCATCTATGTCTACCTCCATGGTGATGGTTAATGCTGGTGTACACTTTGGTAAGATGTATGTTTATGCGTCCATACTTCATAATAAGAATCAATGAGAGATATGTAAAGAAACCAGCTAGTTTCAGCTTATTTCATTTAGTCATTTCGTTAATTAACCCTTCTGTGACTACAAGCATCAAATTCAGTCAAAATGCTGATATACTTGCCAAGGTATACTTGTCCATTGTATCTAATGCACTTAAAAGTCAAACACTGTCAAACCTTACGTGTAGTAAGTATACTGCTCAAAATAAAATAGGACTCAAAAGTAATTCTTGGTCCATTTTGTCCATGTGAGGACACAAAAGCAGTTTTTGGTGGAAGTAAAGTACTAAGGTTTCTCTGCAACATTTTAAACACTTTTCACGGGATGTGCATGTCTAATGACGGTTTAAACTGGCAGATCATGTGATAAGGCATGAAAATGCAGATAACAGGTTGATGGGAGATGTTTTCATTCTAATGGATGACAACGCCCGTCCTCATAGAGCAAGAATCATAACAGCGTTCCTTACAGGTAACCATATTCAGCGTCTGGAATGGCCTGCCATTTCACCAGACCTTAACCCTATTGAGAACATTTGGGCAATTCTCAGTTAGAGTCAGAAGTCACAACCCTCCTGTAAGGAACGTTGCCAGTCTGACACTGAGCAGCTCTACAGGATGAGTGGAACAACCTCGACCAAGCTGTGATCCGGAACACCGTACTGTTAATTCATGAGGCGTTGTGCAGAATGTGTGCGAGTCCGGGGTGCTGCAACATCCTACTGAAGTCAATTGTGGAGTCACCCATGAAGAAATAAAGCTGATTAGCCAAGTTTGATATTGAGTACTGTACATCAACCTGTTATCTGCATTTTCATGCCTTATCACATGATCTGCCAGTTTAAACCGTCATTAGACATGCACAACACGTGAAAAGTGTTTATAATGTTGCAGAGTAACCTTTAGTACTTTACTTCCACCAAAAACTGCTTTTGTGTCCTCACATGGACAAAATGGACCAAGAAATACTTTTGAGTCCTATTTTATTTTGAGCAGTGTACATTGACAGGTTAAAATGAGTCGACTGTTTTTGACTGGTAAAAGCATTGTCTGGTATTGTTGACGGTGGTCTAAATGACAGTCAAAAACCAGTCAAAAATGCCCCTGTGCACATTTGGGTCAACAGTCAAAACAGGCAGTTGACTGATTTTGACCTCAATAGCTCTTCTTGCCACTAAAGTTCAGCTATGGTGGGAGGGTTAACCCGTAAAATTGCGAATGCATTCAGATTGTTTTTGCATTTATTCTAATGTGGAAAGTGGATCACAGGTGAGATCCATATCAAACGTGTAATAAATTTCACATTTTCTCCAAAATGACAGCACATCAAATGAGTATTTTTGATGATAATTCAGTAATTTTGTATTTTGCTTCACCGTTTTATGGTCATGCTACATGTATATCCACATCAGTAACTTTGCCGGAGTTATGAGGCTTTAATGATTAAATAGTCATTTTACATGGAGTGCCATGGTTTTATGGAGTGCCATGGTCCAGCGGTTTAGTGCATCGGATTTGTGTTCTGATGGCTGAGTCGTCAGAATGTGGGTTCGAATCCCAACCGCGACCATGGTGCTTGTGTCCTTGAGCAAGACACTTTACCATGACACTTTACCATAATTGCTTCTCTCCACCCAGGGGTAAATGGGTACCTGTGAGGGCAGAGTTGGTTGTTGTGTTTGATGAGCCCTATATGCGCTGTAATGGCAGCAATTGAGCTGTATATTCCCCAGGGAGCTGAGATGGTTTCAGGAATGATTTATGAGCCTGATGAGCAGGGGTAATAATAAAATGCACCTTGAGCACCAGTTTGGTGGATACGCGCGCTATATAAGTCTACATTATTATTATTATTATTATTATTATTATTATTATTATTATTATTATTATTATTATTATTATTATTATTATTATTATTATTATTATTATTATTATTATTATTATTATTATTATTATTATTATTATTATTATTATTATTATTATTATTATTATTATTATTATTATTATTATTATTATTATTATTATTATTATTATTATTATTATTATTATTATTATTATTATTATTATTATTATTATTATTATTATTATTATTATTATTATTATTATTATTATTATTATTATTATTATTATTATTATTATAATATACGATCCCACAATGCTTACTGCATTCTGTCCTCTCACCAAACTCCTTCCAAATATCATACCTTAAACCTATGTTTTTGATGATTGTGCTGGAATTATCATTAAGTAGAAGAGTTTTTTACCTGAATTTGTTTTAAGCGGCCATTTTGTAATATTTTTTCTTACAGTAGAAACTCTTCCCTGGTAACCGCTAACACTTGAATGTAAATAGTGCACACTAGTAGGACCCTAGTACCAGTGATATTCTGGTATACAACAAGCATTATCTACTGGCTGAGCTACAACATGGATTTGATCCCAAAGTTTCCATTTGTTTTCGCACTGCGCACTATCACACGATCCTGATCCGCGATCTTGAGTGAAACACACACACCCAATGGCACCCTCAAAAGGACATGCACAGAGGTGACAGAACAGAGGATCCAAGATCCTACAAAACAGTTGGGCATTTTATTGACTCTGAAAAAGAGATTCAGTCTCATAAACACGAGATACCAGGGTAGATAAAATTCCTCTTGATAATTCAATTGCCCTACCAAATAAATAACAGTAAGGCCTCGGGGCCTGTTTGGGGTTAGTCTTTATTGAATTTATTTTTTTATTTTTTTTGGGGGGGACCTTTTGATTACCAAATGAAGCACTAAAAAATCCAATAAACGTCTCACCCTAGGTGCTGAATCAGACAATTTGAAGAAGGCTGTTGACAGGAAATTACTGGGCTGTAGCATGGAGGTAGAGCATGGAGGAAGAAAACAGATAGAGTTACCTCCATGGCTGTAGTATGTGCTGTTGGGTTGAGTTCCAGATGGAAGACACAGCAATGAATTATGGTTTAAACCTGTTTAGTTCTTTGGTTCTAGGATGTGTCACTGTGGAGAAACCAGAGAGTGATTTATAAATGAGCTGGAGTACCCACATTATATCATCCTGTCAGAACAACAAGGTCGTATCTAAAACATGCAACAAGGTCCTATGTGCAGTAGTGCATAAATTTGCATACATTAAAACCCCAACCACTCCATATCCTCCAAAAACATCAAAGGGGCACTTTTTGGGGGGGAAAAAATCAGCGCTGTTTGAAACTGGTACTTTCACCTCCTCCAATGGGGCAAAATTACAAGAAGTACAGGTCATACATGTAAGTACTCAATATGAACGATCAACGAAATTGCATGGTGCATTTTAAAGATAAGGGCATTTTTCCCAAAGTGCACGGATGGATTTTGGAGGATTCAGGAAGGTTCCTAGCCAGAATACCTAAGGGGGTTAGGGTTAAAACGATTGAGTGCAACAACATCGTATCTTCTTCCATAGGTTTTGCGTGTTCATCCTGGAACTTTGTAAAAAAGATACAACCTTGTTGCACTGAGAAGGTCAGAAAAACCAGGTGGAAAAACCAGGTAGAAAAACCAGGTGTGAAAAACCAGGTGGTAAAACCAGGTGGAAAAACCAGGTGGAAAAACCAGATAGAAAAACCAGATAGAAAAACTATTAATAATAATAATAATAATAATGGAGTCTTATATAGCGCCGGTATCCGCCAAAAAGGCGCTCATGGCGCTCGCTCGTGATACAAGAGAACAAGAGAAAAAAGGCAACAAATATATAGAAAATTATTAGTCTATATTGGCTTGAAACAGATGAGTTTTGAGAGCAGTTTTAAATAATGATGTCGTATCGGCTGCCCTGATGTGGTACGGAAAACTGTTCCACACTTTTCCTGCAGTAACCAGGAAAGAACGTGCTCCCCATGAGTTCTTGGCTGTGTGTTCTACCAGGAGACTTTGATCAGCAGATCGTAGGTCGCTGCGTGATGGAGTGTATTGAGTGACAATATTCAATAAGGCTTCTTTCTGTAAGGCTTAAGGGGTCGTTGAATTGAATTTATTTAACCCAAACCCCCTAAATCTCAACTATTGCAAAGTGTAATACATGTACCCTTGCAGCCATGAATCAATTTAACCCTAACCCCCTAGGTATTCTGGCTAGGAACCTTCCTGAATCCTCCAAAATCCCATCAGTGCGCTTTTGGAAACATGCCCTTATCTTCAAAATGCACCATGCATTTTCGTTGATCTTTCATATTCAGCACTTATGGCCTGTACTTCTTGCCAGGTAGTAATTTTGTCCCATTTGAAGAGGTGAAAGTACCAGTTTTCAACAGTGCTGAATTTTCCCAAAATAAGTGCCCCATGGTGGATTTTGATGGATTTGGGGTGGTCATTTAAGCAACACTATGGAATTTCGATATTTTGTAGTAATTATTACATAATTTGATTATTTGATCAAAAGCTTTCCAAGATATAAACTAATTGTATCATATCTCAGAAACAAAAACTTGTTTCAAGGAATTTAAACGCTTTCTATGCTACAGGTATATGAAATATGGTAACTATCCAGTTATTTATCATATTATCTCTTCAGGAATGTTGGAAACTTTCATTAAAAAAAATTTCAAGAAAATTAAAGGTTTTCTGTACTTTATGAAACAACTGTTCAGTGATTAATCATTTTATCACTGCAGGAATGTTGCAAATTTTCATTACATTGTATGTCTAAAACAGCAAACCTTTTTTCAAGGAATTTAAATGCTTCTGTCCTTTAAAAAAAAATTTTTTTTTTAAATAACTGGCCAATTATTAATCAGATTATCTCTTCAGGAATGTTGTAAAATTTCATCAACATTTTTTCAAGGAATTTAAATGCTTCTGTCCTTTTTTAAATAACTGGCCAATTATTAATCAGATTATCTCTTCAGGAATGTTGTAAACTTTCATCATTTTTTCGAGGAATTTAAAGGCTTTCTGTACTTTTGAAATAACTATCCATTTATTAATCACTAATCTTACTATCTCTGCAGGAATGTTATAAATTTTCATCATGTCGAAAAAAAAATAAAACACTTTTTTCAAGGAATTTAAAGGCTTTCTGTACAGTACATGAAATAACTAGTCAATAATTAATCAGATTATCTCGTCAAGAATGTTGTAAACGTTCATCATGTAAAAAAATAAATACAATTTTTTTTTTAAATCAAGGAATTTAACACTTTCTGTACTTGTAAAAAAGCAAATAATAATAATAATAATAATAATAATAATGTGTGGACTTACATAGCGCACGTATCCACCAATTGAGTGGTGCTCAATGCGCATTATATTATTACCCCTGCTCATAAGGCTCATAAATCATTCCTGAAACCATCTCAGCTCCCTGGTGGAGTATACAGCTCAATTGCTGCCATTACAGCACATATAGGGCTAATCAACCAACTCTGCCCTCACAGGTACCCATTTAACCCCTGGGTGGAGAGAAGCAATTATGGTTAAGTGTCTTGCTCAAGGACACAAGTGTCACGGCCGGGATTTGAACCCACATTCTGCTGCTAACACCAGAATTTGAGTCCGGTAAGCTAGACCGCTCGGCCACGACACTCCACAAAGGCCTTTTCAAGGAATTTAAAGGCTTATTTAAAGAATTATATCTGCAGATTTGTTGCAAATTTTTATCATGTCGCAAAAAAAAACATGCACACTTTCTTCAGAGAATTTAAAGGCTGTCTGTAGTTTATGAAATAACTGGCCAATTATTAATCATACTATCTATCTCTGAAGGAATGTTTTAATAGCTGTGGAATGACACAACGTTATCCTGACAGATAACCGCTTTTTATCAGTAAATGTATATGGAGTATTTTTTTTATCAGTTTATCGCTTAATACATGCAAGATATTTCAGAATAATTAGTTGTTATTCCTTTGAAGAGATTTTGCAAGCAGAAAATGTTTAGTTTGTAGGCCTGTGATTTCTCAGGATTTTTTTTACAAATCTCCCTTTGCCTCAAAGGTTTCTTGGTAGAAGAGAAGTAGCCACCGAGGGAAGATAAGAAAGCCTGTATTGGGTCCAAACCTCTAGTTTCTTGTTTGTGGGGATGTGGAGAGTCTGTAAATCCTCCCAAATTAAACATCATGGAAAACCAGTGGTAGACCAAGGCCTGCTGGCCATTTTTCAGGATTTTTTATTTTTATTTTTGTCTGGTTTTCTAGTTTTACACAAGTGTAGATGAATCAGAATTAGACTGGTGCCTTACTATCTGTAACTTTTGGGGGGAGATTTTTAGTTCGAAGTTTTTTAAAACATTTTTAAAACTTTTTATATAAAGTGTTAAGGTGAACAATAGCCACAATTAGGTACGACCAGATCATGCACAGATATAGGCAATAAAGCACTATATCAGTAACGCTAATGGGCCAATCAGTGGTTCACATGCAGCTTAGGGAACTCTCTGCTACTTCAAGAATCTAATAGAAGATGTTGATACATAATAGAATAGAAGAGGCGACTCTTGAAGGACTGAATACCATTATTCCTGATCTCTCCAACTACACTGTCTGGGGAGTCTTGTTCCAGACATGCACCGCAGTGTGGATGAAAGTCCTGCCGGTGGAGTAGGTTCTAGAGACTGGTTCAGTGAGTGCATGGCTTGGCATTTGACAGTTAGGAAACTGGACTAATACAGAAGCAGGTTTTAGGTTGTACACCTTTGGTTATTGCCAGGTTACAACAAATTACTGAATTATAATTTAAACAACTTAATTGATGTGAAGTTGGTGATGGTACCAGACATCCTGAGAAATTATTACGTCTGGCATGCTGTCATTTCAGAGAAAATGTGACATTTATTACAAATTTGAGTATGCAGTGCTGTACACAGGTCGGTGTATAAGGCATTTGTATAATCAATTGTTTATCTCCCGACACAAGAATTTCATCAACCTAAATAAATATCGCAAACCCGCTGCTGTGTAGGATTCTAGCCGGCCAATTGTCATCGGGCAAGCTCGGTGGTCAAGAGTGTCTGCACTAGCAAGCAGGAGGCTGTGGGTTTGAATCCCGCCCGAGTCGCCCGTGAAGTTTTTCCCCAGAAACTCGGAAAGCACTGACAGGCCTCCCAGTGAAACCTATAAAAAACCTATAAAACCGATATTAACCTATATTTCAAAATGGGAACCTTTATTTCTCCAAAAAACCTAGATATTAACCTAGATATTAACCTAGATATTAACCTATAGGCCTATTAACCTATAAAAATCTATATTTTTAATCTCCTGCAACACATTTTCAACTTCCTCATAAAATCCTCATGGCTTTGAAGAAAAATTACTTCCTAAGTATAAAGAGATGAAGCCAAAACAGTAGCCAAACTGTAACATGTGTACCGCTCTGAGATTTTCTGCCGGACAGGGTATACAATACAATACAATGAAGGCATTTATATAGCGCTCTTACACAAACGGTATCACAGTGCTTTAGGGTATGGGGTAATGTACTTTGTTGCAAAAAGTACTCAGAAAGTAGGCAATTTATCAAAAAATTGTTACTTAACACTGCATAATCACGGGAAATAACCTATAAAAGCCTATATTTTGGCATTTGGTAAAACCTATAATAACCTATATTTTGCTTGAAAAACCTATTTAAAAAAATCTATATTTGGTAGATTAGGCACTAGGAGGTCTGCACTGAGTATACAGTGGTATGCACACGTCGGTGTAAGGCAAAAATTAAATCAAACATTTGAAATGGATCATGAGCTGCTATCCAAACCCTTGTATTCTCAAAACCCTTCTTCTGTCACAGGGTTTTGAAACTTACGTTGGTTTCCACACATATCTCTCTTCATTCTTATAAAGTATGGATCGCATTTACAGACATATTACCCCACTCATTCAAGCAGCTCACAGCGCCCTCGGCTGACACCACTCCGTCAAAAATGTAGGACGCTTCCACTCCTTAATAAAGATATTCGTACGTGACAGTCGTGACGGAACTAATCCCCCCCCGAAGGTTGATTCCACGTGGGCAATATTCAAAATCCGGCCCGCTTTTGTTCTTTTGGGTTTTGATGATCGTGAGAGAGTTATCACTCGTCTTTGTCCCCCATTCACGGTGCCTGAATACAACCTTTGTGACTGACAATGCTGTCAAGTGTAGTTCCTCTCGTGTGGCATCAAGTGTGGAGTCAAACCTCACTTCCGATCAGCAATGCATCTTTCATAAAAAAAAATTGCCTTTTTATATCATGTCATGTACATGTTTTATTCTTGTAAATTCATTCTTGTAAGACCCAAAAATTGGGAAATAGAAGGTAAATTTCCCCTGGATCCGCCACTGCCTAATACATGGAACTTAATGTCCCATCTGAAGGACGAAACAATTATATGTATATGGTCACTGTCTTGCTTAACCCTAACTCCCTAGACAACAAAGCCAGTTGGAGGATTTTGAAGGATTTTTATTGTTTTAATACAATGCCTAGAACACAAGCTCCTGGCCAGGCCAGGCGCTGAACCCATATTCCTGACGCCACCAGAACCAGAGTGCAATGCACTAGAATGCTCTGCCACTCCACTCCACTCCACTGTCTATCTAGACATCTTAAGAACAAAATTTTGCCAAACTGCATGTATAAACATATGTGTTGGGACACAATACTGGCTGACAAAAATGGGACACAGTGGGTGAAAAAAATATTGGTGGAAAGTTGTAATTTACTTGGAAGTCATGAGAATGGACACCCTTGTACTTGAAAATAGCATTGGAGAGATAATGTGCCAAGTAATGTGCGAAGTAGATTTTCCTCCCTGTTGTATTTTCTCGATTGGCGTGTGAAAGTTAACGTAAGTTACATCATGGAGGTACCTCCATGGTTACATGGTGTCCACTTTTCATGTTTAGTACCCAACAATAAAAGTCAAAGCAAAAAAATGTTTACACCATGATTATGTAGCATATTCCCAATAAAAAATGGCTTAGTTTGGTAAGGATGAGTTTTGTAAAAAAAAATATCTGGCTGTTTTAACATCGTATGATTTGGCGGACACGATGTGTAACTAACGTGAACACAGATTTAGCGATCATTTGAGGTTCGTGAAATCTTTTTTTTTTTTTTTTTAGGAGCCAGTTTATTTCTTCATTAAGTTACTCAAGTTATATGCACATCGTGAGGAAAATAAGTAAGGGATACATAAAGTGTTTGATTTGATGAACGTTTGTTCAATTAATGTCCCGTTTTTAGACACCATTTTGGAAATAAAATCGGTTTGTAAATGTGAATTAAAAGTGACACAACACGTATTCAAACTTTATTTTATCTTTATTTGTCTCTTAAACATATATGCAAATATTATCTAAAATAAAAAACAGTTCAAAATAGTCAAATTATTTAAGAAAATCAAGATCATTTTGTGCACCATGAAAGTTGGTCAGTATTGTGTCTTTACACATACACATTGTTGTCTACCATGTTATCCATTGGTACCAACACAGGAAGCTACCAATCTTAACCATATCATGACCTTGATGATATCAGCTATGTCTGAGCACCTCTCCAGATCTGGTTCTGAATGCCAATTTATTCCCAAAAAGATTAACTCTAATACCCACTTACCATAACTTAACCTTCCCGAAATCATGTTTCCCAGTTTTTTGTTTGGGATATTAGCGCTTCATTTGTGTTTTCACAACAGTTGGCTGTTGTCCAAAACGACCTTCCTATTGGGTCCAGATAATTCCTGAGTATACCTGTAGGTACAGAATTGTCCACCTTTTGTGTTCAACAGGCGCTGGAATGTTGTAATCAATTGCTGAATACTGTGACAAACGGTGACAATTCATTTTCTTTTCTCTGGATAGCCTTCGGTAATTTCAATAGCATTTCATTTTTGGATTTGTGAAGAGGATATTTGAAAATTTTTATTATTAGTTGGCAGTGTTGTATAAAATAATGTGAACAAATCAAGCAAATAGTTTGACAGAGAGGTGCATTTGTTTTTTGTTTTTTTCACTTCAAATGTGAAAACCCTTCATATGGTGAAATTTGTAATGTTTGTGTTTTAATACATCAAATTAATGAGGACGCTGTGCTTATTTCAAAACTGTTATATTCACGATTCTTGGTTGTCTATAACTTACACTCTCAGAAAGTTCGAAAAACCAGCTGACCTCATTTTGAGAAATCAAGCTTTTAAGTTCTGAGTAACATTTCACCATGTGAAGGGTTTTTCCAGATCACATCACAAATGTTCACTTTTGCCTTATAAATGTCAGGCATGATATTCTTCCTACTTTTGTAGGAAATCCTACCGTTTGATTTTGAAAATCCTACCATGAAACCGGGTTCCGACTAACTTCAGACCATGGACATTTTCCTTGTGTATCATTTTATTGTAAATACCAAGATAAAAAACAGTTTCCTTGCTATACATGGCTATAGAGGTAAACCGCTATAGGCTAGTATATGCCTAATGATAATGGCAAACATTTGTTGCTACCTTTTCATTTTCTCACAATATCATCCCTGAAATCTGTTTTGGCACCTTTGAATGTTTTACAGAGTGATATTATTGTTATTCTTGCACATTAAATATTTATTTTTATTTATTGCCCATGTTTTTTGCTATTTTAATGGTAATTTTCAGGTTTTTTTAGGTTGTTTTGTTATTTCATTGGAACATTGTTATTTCTTTTAGGAAAGTAAGGCTGTGCAGGGTATCCTGGTATCCGGATACCCGACCGAAACTGTCAATACCCGGTTCCATTTTTCGGTTCCAATCACAGGCCGTAAACGACTTTTTAAAATTCTGACTGGACATTTTAAGACACACAAAATAATGGAAGTCTCCGATTCTTTGCTAACAAAATGAAGAAAACTTGGATGGAAACTTGTGTTCATATTGGTTATTTTATATATTCAGGAATATTTATGTGTTTTTTACAAAATTGTTTACTGGTATCTGGGCATATGATTACCCAGTAATACCTGTGGGTGTCTTTTGGATGCCCTGTTTGCTAAATGGACACCCTGTTTGCTAAATGGACTCCCTGTTTGCTAAATGGACGCCCTGTTTGCTAAATGGACTCCCTGTTTGCTAAATGGACGCCCTGTTTGCTAAATGGACGCCCTGTTTGCTAAATGGACTCCCTGTTTGCTAAATGGACGCCCTGTTTGCTAAATGGACTCCCTGTTTGCTAAATGGACTCCCTGTTTGCTAAATGGACGCCCTGTTTGCTAAATGGACGCCCTGTTTGCTAAATGGACGCTGTTTGCTAAATGGACTCTGTTTGCTAATTGACGCCCTGTTTGCTAAATGGACTCCTGTTTGCTAAATGGACGCCTGTTTGCTAAATGGACGCCTGTTTGCTAAATGGACGCCCTGTTTGCTAAATGGACTCTGTTTGCTAAATGGACGCCTGTTTGCTAAATGGACTCCTGTTTGCTAAATGGACGCCTGTTTGCTACATGGACGCCCTGTTTGCTAAATGGACGCCCTGTTTTCTAAATGGACGCCCTGTTTGCTAAATGGACTCCCTGTTTGCTAAATGGATTCCCTGTTTGCTAAATGGACACCCTGTTTGCTAAATGGACTCCCTGTTTGCTAAATGGACTCCCTGTTTGCTAAATGGATGCCCTGTTTGCTAAATGGACGCCCTGTTTTCTAAATGGACGCCCTGTTTGCTAAATGGACGCCCTGTTTGCTAAATGGACGCCCTGTTTGCTAAATGGACACCCTGTTTGCTAAATGGACGCCCTGTTTTATTTGTAAAACACATGCAATTGTAAGTGAAACATTTGGACACCCAGTTTTTCAAAGAATAACACATTTGGATGCCCTATTTTCAATTCCTGGCTTGTAGGTCTGTATCTTGGTATCCGAAGATTTCAAATTTCGGGTATCCGGTTCCTGAAATAACCGAAAACGCACATCCCTAGAGGAAAGGAAAACCAAATATTCGTTAGAAGCATAGTTTTACGGTAATTTTGCGCTGAAATTAATTTATGGCGGGTCCCATTCCCACAATAAATTAATTTACGCACTTATTACAACAGATAACCTGGTGCTACCACAACCATCCTCAAGAGAATGCTTTATTTTTTTTCTTACGAGTGTTTCTTCTTGTTTTTTTCCCTTCCCGTTTTGCAGAGAGAGTGAGAAAGATCCAGGAGAAGCTTGAGGACTTCATTGCCGCACTCAACAAGGAGAAGATCAGATGACCCCATTATCCAACCTCTTCAATCTCCAAAAATCGTGCAACGAGGACATTAGATAATTTATTGTGAGATTTGAAACTATGTACAGTAGAACAGTGCTGTAAAATCACTATTAATAATGAACATTTTCTTGTCCCTGACCCCGGACTCCTACTTCTTGTAAGACATGTACCCTTGCAGCCATGAATCAATTTAACCCTAACCCCCTAGGTATTCTGGCTAGGAACCTTCCTGAATCCACCAGAATTCATCAGTGCACTTTTGGAAAAAACATGCCCTTATCTTCAAAATGCGCCATGCATTTTCGTTGATCTTTCATATTCAGCACTTATGGCCTGTGCGTATTGCTAGTTGGTAATTTTGTCCCATTTGAAGAGGTGAAAGTACCAGTTTCCAACAGTGCTGAATTTTTCTCCAAAAAGTGTCCCTTGGAGGATTTTGCAGGATTTGGGGGTGGTTCGGGATAATAAAGAACTGCTTTAGTTAAAGGTTTGATTTGTGATAATACCATCCAGGTTTAAATCTCAATGATCGCAAAGTGAGATTGTGGTTCTTGTAAGAACCGTTCTCTATGTTCAGTCTCCTGATGATGACTACAGCACGCTAGTAGTCATCGTCAAACATAGAGAAGACCTATAGTTGAGATTTAAAGCACACGGTGTTACCGCAAACTGAACCAATAACGATATGTCACCATGCAAAGCCTCAAAACTTTCATGCTTTAGTTCAGGCCAAAAAAATGTCTCCAGTTTCTGGTCATAGGTCGGCTTTAAAATCGATGCAGTGACACGCTTTTTTTTGGGGGGGGGGGGGGGGGGGGAATATTTATTTGCCAACCAGTGAAATACGTGATACATGTTTCCACGGTTATTGGAACCAGACCAAATTTCCCATACACAATGTATGGCGGCTAAGAGAGGATGCACAAATCGGGCAAACGTTCATACCCCTATGTGAAAGAGTCGTTTAAAACACAGCGCGGCAGACTTCCAATCGATCCAGCAATTTTGGCTGCAATCATTTCATAACAAAATAAAACAAAAAATAAAAAATGATGATCCGCAGGTCTGAGGCGACACACGCGGAGACCAGAAACCAGAGACCGTTTTTTTCTGGCCTAAAGTCATTTTATATTGGACACTATTGTATTGGTAATGTTGGCAAAAACTGCTTCTAAAAAAAAAAAAAGTATCCTTACTTTGTTTGAATCAGGATAAAACATAAAACAACCAACTTGTGACAGTTTCAGCTTATAACGTCAAGTCAAAAAAATTTAAAATGCATTCAGCTTTTTTAAATTCATGTATGTATATATATTATACTACTCAAAACAATTCAGGGGACACCGGATTTTTAACATCAAATAGGTTTGAAATGTTCCGTGAACAGGGATTTTCATTTGCAACACCCTCTCTCTTTCAGTAGTCATGTCATGAAATGTGTAATCACTACATGCATCCTTTATCATCTGTTTCATTGTGCAGTTGTTTCTCATCAGTTCTGTGAAACATTGTGTTTATCTTAAATAAATGATCTTGCTTTAACTGAGATTATTCCGGTGTTCCCTAAATTGTTTTGAGTAGTATATATACACTTCACAGTGATGTGAAAACCCTTACAAAGTTTCAGTGTGCAGATGTTTAACAGTGTGCATTTCAAAAATGTGATTGTATTGTATACTAGCATCAAATGCCTGTCTAGTACAGTACAAAACCTTCCACGTTTACTGTTGTGATATTGTGTACAAAAACAATGAAAACCCAAAACCGCCCTTGGAAACTAAATGATTTATTTATTTTATTTTTTTTACATAAACTGTTTTTTTTCTTTCTCCATGTTATTGCTGCTTCAGCTCATAACACGGTAAGAATCACAACTTAAAACGGGGGGAAAATGTCTCAATTTGTTTTCCCACCACATTTTCATCCAAGAAAGTCCCCAATAATAACTGTTAATGTATTTGCACAAATTTCCATCTATTTATTTAATTTTTTTTGCCTATGGCCCACCTGAATGAGTTATTTGCATAAAGGTTATATGCAAATTACTCAAAAGGTCATGTCAGGTACATGTGATTGAACCCGGTGAATTTCAGTCAGATTTAATAACATTGGAATTATAGACTTTTCATCACTCTGCATCCACATGTGTCTGGCTCCCTAACTGCCAAGGCATAAACTCCCATAAACTAATATCCAATTTAGAAAGGCACCAGTCTATTTTGGACATAAGCCTCATTTTGACTCCTATAGACTTGTGTATTAGACAACCAAGATGGCCGCTAATTCTAAATGACGTTAATTTAATTAGCAGATTTTAAGTTCTTTTTGTACATTTATGTTTATATTTTCCATATTGGTTACATATCATTTGAAATATAGGATTTATAGGCCAATAATTTCCACTTGTTTTTTGGTGGATGGAATGTAATGTTTTAAATCTTGTAGGATTAGCCTTGTGATTGTGCTGGGCAAAACATGATCATGAATATATAAAAAAGGCATCTCTCCATATTGAATGGAATTATCTCCTTGGACTTTCTGTAAATCGCTTCTTTTATCTAAAGCTACTTTTACAGTTTTGGGAATCTACAGGCCTCCCAGTGAAACCTCTAAAACTTATAAAAACCTATATTTCAAAATTGGAATCTTTATTTCCCCCAAAAATAACCTATATTAACCTATACAAACCTATATTTCAAAATTGGAACCTTTATTTCCCCCAAAAATAACCTATATTAACCTATAAAAACCTATATTTCAAAATTGGAACCTTTATTTCCCCCCAAAAAAACCTATATTAACCTATAAAAACCTATATTTCAAAATTGGAATCTTTATTTCCCCCAAAAATAACCTATATTAACCTATAAAAACCTATATTTTTAATCTCCTGCAACACATTTTCAACTTCCTCATAAAATCCTCATGGCTTTAAAGAAAAATTACTTCCTAAGTATAAAGAGATGAAGCCAAAACAGTAGCCAAACTGTAACATGTGTACCGCTCTTAGATTTTCTGCCGGACAGGGTATGGGGTAATGTACTTTGTTGCAAAAAGTACTCAGGAAGTGAGGCAATTTACCAAAAACTTGTTACTTAATCAAGGTAAATAACCTATATTTTGGCATTTGGTAAACCTATATTTTGCTTCCAAAACCTATTTAAAAAGCCTATTTTTGGTAGATTAGGCACTGGGAGGCCCGAATCTAAAAAAAAAAAAAATCGCATAATTGATCACAGCAGAGCTGCCAACATATGATTTTGAAAATGAGAAAGATTTAATTTTCTAATCAGAAAGACTCAATCGAAGCGAACGCAGCGAGCGAGCCCTTGCGGGTGGGGTACAGGGGTTTTAGGCTTTTTGGCACCAAAAGGAGAGGCCTCCTTGCATATATTTTAAGTAAGTAAATTACCGTCAAATACGGAAGTCTTCCGCAGAATCCGGAAGAGTTGGTAGCTCTGTCACAGTTTGACATGAAACGTACTTGGGTTAAAGTTGATGATGATGGTATCAAAAATCCCGGTGGTATTATTTTAGAATTAAACAAATTAAAGAAATCAAATAAAATAATTTTAAAAATTTTAAATTAATTTCTGGCATCCGAAGATAGACATTCCATATTGGAATGACCATGAACAATCTGAATGCATTTTCAATATGGTAATGTTAACGACACAATGAAATAAATTAAAAGGGCAGTATCGTCACGATCAACAGGGCATGGAATCATAATAATAATAATAATGTGTGGACTTATATAGCGCACGTATCCACCAACTGAGTGGTGCTCAAGGCGCATATTATTACCCCTGCTCATAAGGCTCATAAGGCTCATAAGGCTCATAAGGCTCATAAATCATTCCTGAAACCATCTCAGCTCCCTGGGGAGTATACAGCTCAATTGCTGCCATTACAGCGCATATAGGGCTAATCAACCAACTCTGCCCTCACAGGTACCCATTTAACCCCTGGGTGGAGAGAAGCAATTATGGTTAAATGTCTTGCTCAAGGACACAAGTGTCACGGCCGGGATTCGAACCCACATTCTGCTGCTAACACCAGAACTTGAGTCCGGTAAGCTAGACCGCTCGGCCACGACACTCCATCATAGTGCTTGTTTTAGATGAAACTCGGTGATTGAAAATAATACCCCACATGATAAGGTCATATTACCGTTGCTGCTGCTGCATAAATGAGCCAGCAATTTTCAGTCACTGTGTTCATCTTAAACTAGGACACCAATTCCATGCCCTGTTGAAAATTATAACCTTGCAACATTGGACTCCTCCTCATGAACCTGTGGCTTTTGTTGAACTTATTATTGATTCACGCCACAGTGGACTGCGATCTGTGTACACAATGACTGGACTAGTGTCTTTCAATGTTACGTTTGAAAGGATGTACTACAAACACAATGCTGCATAAATGAGCCAGCAATTTTCAATCACTGTGTTCATCTTAAACTAGGACATTGGTTCCATGCCCTGTTGAAACTCTGCTCTGATTGTGACAATATTTCCCCTTGAATTAAATATTTAGGCCTGAGAATTTGCCCAACCAGAAGAGGTTTTATATCGGTAGAATTGGTTTTAATTGTAAACAAGTGATAACATTGTCTCTATAATTATGTGCCTATCAATTGTTGTCAACACCGTAGCCACACACCTCTGTCCCCCTTTCACCACCACCGCCCAAGGTTTTTCCTTGGGATTTTTGTCAAATATTTGAAACCAAAATGTGGGGAGTTTGGTAATATAAAAAAAACTTGTTTTATGGTTTCCTACACTAGGCTTGTCACATTTTATTAGTGCCCCCATGTATGGTTAATTCGTTTGTTACAATCCCCTGGGTAAATGTGGGGAAGTACTGGTGGGGAGTGGCGGGGCCATACGTCACAGTGGTAGGGGCATTATTTGCCATCAAGTTGTGAGTGGAATGTCCATAATAAACACAGTATGGTCAACCACAGCTTCCCCCACACTACAAATAAAAGACAAAGATATCTTTGTTTTAGAAATAAGTGACAGCAAGGAATTCCAACTCCGCCTTGTTGTTTATAAGTATCACTAGCAATTAGCGCCAGCGGCTCATTCCTGTCTACGCCGAAACATGCCGACTGAGTGATGTTTCGCTTCTGTTTCACATCGGGCTGTCGTCGGTGTCAAGTCCTGCACCCAGCCTGCAAAGCCTTGTAAGTACACGCGTACGCGTCAGGGTGTCAGTCTAGGAAACCACCCTGGCATCCCCAAGGGGATAGACTACGATGTTTTGTTTAAAAATACAGACAATTAAGAACCTTTTAAAGAATATAAACATTTGAACTGAAGCTGGTGAGCTACATCAAGGTCCTTTGGGATATATTGTTATTAGACAAGCGAAGAATTTAAACTATCCTATAAGCTGTATACATCACTGCACAGCAATTGACCAACAAAAGACAAGGTAGGTCTATTTGTTGTAGATAGATGTTCCCTAAAAAACACTGTCAAAAGCAAAACTACGACGAGAAAGGAGTAAAATGTGTTCAGTTTTTTTTATTCATTCTATAAAAGTGGAATTTAGTACTTTTCCAAATTTGAACTAGCAATAATTTCAACTTTTTTAATGACAAGTTTTAGGTCTACACCAAGTATTTTTTTGGATAAATTATTCTACCATCTTGTTATTCACGTACAGCCTGCCTTATCTTTACAAACATCTTTATATTTAAAAAAAAATGTTTTTAAACATTCTCGCACTGTTATAACGGTAATGAAATATTTTACCAGTATTGATTGTGTATGGCCTATTCTGTCAACAAAATAACAAATCAGTCGGCAAACACGATAGCTGATATATTTTCAAATTGTTATTTGAATTTGGCCATCACACTGCCGGTGACCCTTGATTGTGTTCAAACAAATTTCCCTTTTGACGGCAATATACTTTTGTTTTGAAAAAGAAAAACTAAAATATACTGAAGGAATCTGCATGTTTGTATAAGGTAATCTTCGGAATGCGGATGTCAATTTGATCGTGTCTCAAAATTCAAAACATTCAAAGCAATGTTTTTGCCAAATCATTGACCGAGTCGGTTTGTAAATACACGGTTTTTGGGGGTGAGTATGTTCACCACGTAGGACTGCTGGAGGAAACGTAACAAACACATACACCTTGAGTGTGCTGCAGCAAAACCAACTCCCCGTGGTTCAAAAACACAGAAACTAGTTTCGAAAACCAGTTCAAAACATGTTTTTGAGACTTTTTCTTGTGTCTTATGACATATTTTCGTGGAGATATGGCAGGGTGTGGTTTTGGAGTTTATCCTTGGAAACAACAGCTGTGAACCAAGGGCAAAATATTGCTTTACATTGTAGTAGAAGTATACTGCAGTATCAATTACACCATAGAGAAAGATGTGTCCTTTCTCTATGATTACACGCATTGGTAATGTTGGAATAACTGCTTCTATGGGCAATCAATTCGGTCTCTGTCTGTCTTGAAAGAGCTTAAGACTTTTCTTTTTAAACAAGCATTTGGTTAATTTATTTATTTTTAAGTGTAACTTTGTTGTTTTTACATCTTTTGACTTAATGTATTAATCTGTTTGTTTTACTATTATGTGCTAGTTTTAAGATTGTAATGCGCTTTTGTACATTTTTATGGGAAAATGCGCACAATAAATTTATTATTATTATTATTATTATTATTATTATTATAACCATGTCTGGATTAAGCGTTTTTGGCTACGGCTATTAGCTGCAGTGGCAGTGGCGTAGCCACGGGGGCCTGGGGCCTGGGGGCACGTTCCCCCCCACAAATTTCCAGTGTCCCCCCACGAAAAATCCTCATAGTGCCCCAAAAAACAGAAAAGATAAAGAAAAGGGAAAAAACCCATACCCCCTGGGCCCCCCCACTGAAAAGCAATGTCCCCCCACTGAAAAAGTCCTGGCTACGCCGCTGTGCAGTGGCAATGCTGAATTATAGGAATAAACAGTGATCTAGCCATAGCCGTAGCCAAAAGACACCATTTCGGATACGGCCTTACTTTCTTTGAATCAACCTGTGAAAGTTTCAGCTCAATGCAGAGTCTAATTCATGAGAAAAAAGTGTGAAAAGGCGCTCCCAATTATTGTATACAGAAAACGTTTAGTACAACAATGTGTCTATAGTAGTGCTGGGCGAGTAGTGCGATTACTCGAGTAATCGCGAGCAGTAGTTGCTAATCGTACTCGTATTCGCGTCTTTTTACTACTCGATTAATCGTCCCACTGTGATTATCTCAAAAGTAATCGCGAGTAGTAACACATTCAGTAGTAATGACTGATTCTTTTGTGACTGTTTATTTATTAAACATATACAATCTGAAATAATATCAGATGTTTTTGGAATAATTATCATAAAACATGTTTGAAATAGTATACTTTTGAAAAACATGAATAACCGATGACCTAGGCTATGACTAGTATAAGTAATGCATACAATTTAAAGGGTAAAAAAAAGCTTAAGTAATGTTAAAAATGCGGTCAATTACTCGCGATTAATCGAGTACTCGCGAGTAATTGCTGTGCGATTACTCGAGTAGTGAATTTCACTAATTGCCCAACACTAGCCTGCAGGCCCCTTTATTTTGTTCGTGTTTCATCTGAAAATGAGAGCAGTTTCAGACGGAATAATTTTCCAGGATAATTGGTACTTTTACCAACTTCACACCAAGTTAGCGAAGTTCAGATAAAAATGTCGATCTTTTATTTTATCTCTTATATCAGTCATTCATCATCAACATTGGAACTGCCTAAAGCCAAAATAAGAAGTCTCCTGTTTCTGATCTCCGCGCGCCTCGCCTCAGAAACGATGTCCAATTTGCAAATAATAATAATAATAATAATGTGTGGATTTATATAGCGCACGTATCCACCAACTAAGTGGTGCTCAGGGCGCATTATATTATTATCCCTGCTCATAAGGCTCATAAATCATTCCTGAAACCATCTCAGCTCCCTGGGGAGTATACAGCTCAATTGCAGCCATTTCTAGCGCATATAGAGCAAACCAACTCTGCCTTCACAGCTACCCATTTAACTCCTGGGTGGAGAGAAGCAATTATGATTAAGTGTCTTGCTCAAGGACACAAGTGTCACGGCCGTGATTCGAACCCACATTATGTTGCTAACACCAGAACTTGAATCCGGTAAGCTAGACCGCTCGGCCACGACACCCTGCAAAGATGAAACGATGTCCAATTTGCAAAGATGAAACGATGTCCAATTGCAACCAATGTTTTAAATGATTTTTTTTTCACATTATGGGTGTGACATTTGCCTGATTTGTGAGGCCTCTCTTAGCCACCCATACTTTGTATATGGAGTGTCGTGGCCGAGCGGTCTAGCTTACCGGACTCAAGTTCTGGTGTTAGCAGCAGAATGTGGGTTCGAATCCCGGCCGTGACACTTGTGTCCTTGAGCAAGACACTTAACCATAATTGCTTCTCTCCACCCAGGGGTTAAATGGGTACCTGTGAGGGCAGAGTTGGTTGATTAGCCCTATATGCGCTGTAATGGCAGCAATTGAGCTGTGTACTTCCCAGGGAGCTGAGATGGTTTCAGGAATGATTTATGAGCCTTATGAGCAGGGGTAATAATATAATGCGCCTTGAGCACCACTTAGTTGGTGGATACGTGCGCTATATAAGTCCACACATTATTATTAGTAGTAGTATTTACCACAACTGTTCACATATTTTGGCAAAACAAATATCAAACATTGGGCAATGGTAAACCAACTGTGTAACCTGTTGATATGTTGACCAGTGTTGGGCAACATATCAACCGTGTTTGCCCAATATTTCTTACAGTGTAAGAATCAAGAGATGTTAGGCCTATGTACAGAAACCAGTAAATTAGAGGGAAGGCTGTGCAATTTTTCGTTATTATCAGACTACCATAGGCTTTCAATTGATGCAAAGTTGGTACACATATACAATCATACTAAGAAATAATTTCGTCTGAAGTGATTTCATCTTTGAGAAAACAGGAATTGTTATGTCGAATTCACAAGAGGTTTCTGGACGGTATCTTTGTGTATAACGTGAGAAACCGTATAAACTTATAAAACAGTTATAACTATTGTAAGTAAAGACTGTTTGCGGTGACACCATGTGAAAATCTCAATTGAGTAGTAATTAGTTCTGAAAAGAACTAGAGGTTTCCAGCACTAATTACTACTCAATTGAGATGTTCACATGGTGTCACCGCAATTAGTCTTGATTTATCCTCTTCAACATGCAAAGCTACTTAAGTTTTACTTTAACGAGCACCTATTATAATGATTCTTGATATTTCTTGAAAACTAAGTGGTGGAAAAGAACCTAGGTTACAGAGTACCGTAGTTTGTGATAAAAAAAGGGAAACGCATTTAGATTATTTGTGTGCATTGTAATGTGAGAATTGACCATCAGCTAACAGTCTATTTCAGATTGGAATGTTCATTCACGTTCCTCGAAAATGACATCATAATCAGACAGAATAACTTCCCAAGGTAACTGTTTGGTAACTTACTACTATAACAATGGTGTACGCCCTCTTTGAATCGAAACTGACGTCATAGGTGGTGATTTGTTTCTTCCATTCATTCATTTCCCATGCAGCTGGACTCATAAATATTTCCCTCGCTCTTTAGACAAAAGTGCCGCTTCTTGCGAAATTCTACAATCTCGAGGGGGGAAAAACAAACACAGGGACTATTTACAAATATTTCACCGGTGACGTTCCGTCGAAATGTGTTTCGAAATTCAAACAATGGGCACACGAGCCGCTAGTTTTCTGTGAACAAAAGGCGCTACTGACAAGAGGGAAAACCCGATGTTTTGTCGAGTCGAAAAGCGAACGTGTGAAAGAATGTGTGCGCCCGGTCAAGTTTCAAGTTGGAAAGCGTGTTCAGTTGTGCGCCACCCACTGGTTTAACCCGGCATTGTTCGTGCAGATCCGGAGCACGCGACCGGACACCGTCCGCACTGTGCACGCACGGGTGCGTGCCGAGCTTGAAGGCCGGCTGAAGGTTTTGTTTAGCCACCGTACACGTGGCGGGAGAGACCCATACATTTCAAATGCTTTGCAGCCGGCCTGATGCGTAGTGTGCCTCGCAGGTTTTCATTTTGTGTTCCAAGAAAATTACCAGCAGCTGGCGGGCTTCGGGCAATGGTTTGTGGACATCTGGTCGCGTGTCCCACGTTAAAGAGCTGACCGATCAATTCAAAGACCCGGCGATTTATTTTTTTTGGATTAAATTTTCATTAGAGATTTATTGACACTTGTCAACCTAATCCATGTTGGTAGGGTTTGATAGGGTTTTGAATAATAATGCGAGTGCGTTTACAAAAAGGCGGGATTTCTGAGTGTTTGGCTTTGTTAAAGTGTCGTGGAAATGTTTTATATAATATTTTATATTAAGACACAGGAGTCACAGCCAGTATTAGGCAGCATTGTTAAGCGTTTTCACGGATCTTCTACAAAATCTATGGACTTACCCAGGGTAGGTTAGAAGGACAATACAATATTGGTATTTTCAACAAAAATAATAATTATAAAGTCAATCAATCAGAGTTTTTTTACCTCAAACTTACTTGGCGTAAAGTTGGCGACTGGTTGTCAGACATCCCATGTAATAGCTTTGTCTGAGGTGATATCATTTTTTAAAGAATAGTCCCCTGTATAAAATTCGATGGTCTGAATTTAGACCCGTATGCCAAAAACACATTCTAATAAACGTTTTGTATTTGCCGATCGAATACATTCTCATGGTTGTAATGTCATGTAATAAGTGAAACGTTCAATTTCATAGAGTTGCATAATAATAATAATAATAATAAACTGTACTTATATAGCGCCTCACACAAAATATCCCGAAGCGCTTACAAAAATTAAAAGTTAATTAAAGAGGTAAGGTTTTAACATTGATTTGAAAATGTTTTCATTTGGAGCAGTTTTTATGAAATTTGGCAAATTGTTCCACAGTGTGGGTGAAGAATGTGAGAACGAGCGATGGCCATATGATTTGGTGCGAGTGATGTATGGGACGAGTTGAGATGAAGAGCTGGAACGGAGGGTACGACGAGGTTGATATGGATGAAGGAGTTCATGGAGGTAGTGGGGTGCGGAATGGTTGAGGGATTTGTATGTCAGAAGTAGGATTTTGAAGAAGTAGGATTTTGAAGAAGTAGGATTTTTGAATGCTTAGCAGAGAATTTTGCTTAGCAGGTTTTTTTTGCTAAGCATTATCAAACAGACTACCAGCCAAAATACACACAATCTGTGTATGAAAGTTCAGCTGGTAACCAACAAAATCTGCTAAGCAAATTATTCTGCTTAGCGGCTCGCGATTTTTTTTTCTGCAAACAAGAATTAGGTAAAACTTGTAGCTTTGCATGGTGAGGATGATAAGTAAGACTAATTGCGGTGACACCATGTGGAATCTCAACTGAGTAGTAAACAACAGAGCGGGAGTCTACCGGATCCCCTGTGAGTGCGGTAAGGTGTACATCGGTGAAACAGGGCGCAACCTCCCCATCAGATTGAAGGAACACCGAGCACACGGCCGCAGAGGAGATTTCGAGAAGTCCGCTATCGTCAAGCATTCACACATCAAGGACCACCAAATCGACTGGCAGGCAGCCCAACTCATCACACCCATCGACACATGGCACCCCAGACGCATCAGAGAGGCCATCGAGATCGTCAAACACGACAGTGCCACAGGACATCGGCTTCTACATCAGCGACATTTGGCGACCACTACTACGGACTGAAGGATCTTCTATATCCGAAGTCCATAACCCACCCCAGACTGAGGGATCTCCTATATCCTAAGTCCATAACCCACCCCAGACTGAGGGATCTCCTATATCCTAAGTCAACCACCCTCCATCCCCCTGTGCTGGTCAACAACTGATTCAGTTCAGTGAGCACACACTCCTCTCCCGCAACCCCTAGGATCCTAGTCTCAACAGTTCCCGCCTGCGCGCCTCAACGAACTAATCCTCCAGCATCCATTCAGGGGATGATCCTCCAGCAGTCTACTTAAGCAGCAGCATTTTCCAGAGTCCGGCATTCTCCTGAGGACGATCAGAGCATACTGATCGAAACGTCGAGTTGTACCTCCAGTTCTTTTCAGAACTAATTACTACTCAATTGAGATTCCACATGGTGTCACCGCAATGGAGTGTCGTGGCCGAGCGGTCTAGCGCACCGAACTCAAGTTCTGGTGTTGCCAGCAGCAGGGTGTGGGTTCGAGCCCCGGTCGTGACACTTGTATCCTTGAGCAAGGTACTTAACCATAATTGCTTCGTCCTTCGGATGGGACGTAAAGCCGTAGGTCCCGTGTGTTGTATAATGCACGAAAAGTGGATTGTCGTGGCCGAGTGGTCTAGCGCACTGAACTCAAGTTCTGGTGTTGCCAGCAGCAGAGTGTGGGTTCGAGCCCCGGCCGTGACACCTGTGTCCTTGAGCAAGACACTTAACCATAATTGCTTCTCTCCACCCAGGGGTTAAATGGGTACCTGTGAAGGCAGAGATGGTTTGCTCTCTATGCGCTAGAAATGGCAGCAATTGAGCTGTATACTCCCCAGGGAGCTGAGATGGTTTCAGGAATGATTTATGAGCCTTATGAGCCTTATGAGCAGGGATAATAATATAATGCGCCTTGAGCGCCACTTAGTTGGTGGATACGTGCGCTATATAAATCTATACATTATTATTATTATTATTATTATTAGTCTTACTCAAACAAGAATTGCCATCCCACAATATTTTAGCCAATCACATGGCACGTTATGTAAGATGACGAATATGTATAAGACATCTGATTGGCTGAAATATCGCGGGATGGCAATTCTTGTTTGCAGAAAGAAAAAAATTGCTAGCGGCTCCATGAAATTGGGCCCTGATCTGAGGCTGTACGTTTTCGGTTATTTCGGGAACCGGATACCCGAAATTGGAAATCATCGGATACCCGGGTACCCGAAAACAATTTTGTAAAAACACGTAAATACTCCCGAATGCATAATATATATTTTAAAATATATTGCGAACACAAGTTTCTCTTGTTTTATTAGAGTCACAATAAATGTGGACTTGCTGTAATAATTTACCCATAATTTACCCATTCCCCACACACATACAAAAAAAGAATTCACGTGTCCCACACTCGCACTAATCCAATAACTGCGAACAATATGCACAAAATAAAAACTCGTGATACTGGCACAACGACAGTCAACTCAAAACAAACTCGACACATCAAACAAAAGCCAGCAAGGGATGTGAAAGGCTCTCGGCAAATGTTACTTCTACATAGTACAATATTGTAAAACATTATTAGACGATAACAAAAATGACCAAATTATTTTCCAAAAGCTGACTTGATGTGAAGGTAGTAACGACTAACGGTACCAATCATCCTAGAAAAAAAAATACTCTGTCCACATTACCAATGTTAAACCTTTCCAAGTTAAAAGATAAGGTAAAGGATTGGCCATTCAAAAATAACAAAATGTAAAACGTAAAGGCAGCTGGTTATGGTTGCAATCTTTCCTAGTGATAATTTTGTCAGAGTTGAAGTCTTAAGAAAAGTGAAATAACTTCCAGTTAGTTCGAATTCATGTATAATAATAATAATAATAATAATGTGGACTTATATGGCGCACGTATCCACCAAACTGGTGCTCAAGGCGCATTATATTACTACCCCTGCTCATCAGGCTCATAAATCATTCCTGAAACCATTTCAGCTCCCTGGGGAGTATACAGCTTAATTGCTGCCATTTCAGCGCATATGAGCTAATCAAGCACAACAACCAACTCTGCCCTCACAGGTACCTATTTACCCCTGGGTGGAGAGAAGCAATTATGGTAAAGTGTCTTGCTCAAGGACACAAGCACCCCGGTCGCGGCTCGAACCCACATTCTGAAGACTCAGCCATCAGAACACAAATCCGATGCACTAAACCGCTCGACCATGGCACTCTTTCCTAAATTCAACGTCGAAATGAATACAACCATTTCTGAATACATTTTCACTATTTCCTTATGAACACAACGCAAAATAATGAGCTGAAACTCCCACAGGTTGCATGGTTATTTCTTGATTCAAAGAGAGTATAGTATATAGAAGCAATTTGTTGAACCTTCCCTTTAAAAAAACATCAACATTTGGCAATGTTGTGCTTTGGGCGTTGCACTCTGTCTGGGCATGCATGAAATAAAAGGTGAGCGGCAGTTTTTCGTTTTGGCGTAAACATTTTGGGTTTTGTTTTTGTTTCATGTGAAAAACAAGTGTAGAGATTGGTGCGGGGGGGGGGGGGAGGCGGCTTTAGCCCCGACGGGCTAAATGGGTACCCGGCGACGGTTTTAGTTCCACATCCCACGGGAGTTGAAAAACCTCCCTTTCCCACGCTTGGAGGCTACGGGCTAAAACGGACTCGGGTATAAAACCGTCAGAACGGATTAAGGGCGCCAGACGTGACGATTTTAAACATGCGTAAATGTGAGCGTTGCGATCTTTGGACTTCATTTTGACCTCTCGGTTGTCACCCCTGGTTGGTTGACTGGGGAGATTTTACCCGACGGCAGTTTTGTTTATATAACAATTATTATAGAGTTGGCACTTTTTCGCGTGTTGCCGCAGTATTTTTGCGGTTCGTTTATGATTTCACCGAAGTTTAGAATTGACGTAGGGCATGTATAGGTCTAATGTAAAAAGTCAAGCCTGGTTTCAGTATTGCGTTAAAGTGCAGGATTGGTGTGTGGAAACATAGGCCCACATTGATTTCAATTTGCCCTTGATATAGTTTCAAGAAATATATCATAAACCTCTACAATATGTTTTTAGAGGAAACGAAATTTAATAAAACAATCCCTCTTCCTTTCTGTGTAACATGAAAGCACTAATTTCTCAGACGACTGATACGTGTATCAGGTATAATTATCAGTTTTGAACCAGACTTTCTATTTAATGCATTTACCATACTGTTGATGAACATTACAGTGCATAATCAAAATGTCATTTAAAATGTGGTTAACTTTGGTTGTC
Organism: Zoroaster sp. YZ-2022; assembly: GCA_029582265.1. NCBI lineage: Eukaryota > Metazoa > Echinodermata > Asteroidea > Forcipulatida > Zoroasteridae > Zoroaster > Zoroaster sp. YZ-2022. The sequence goes on from CM055836.1 coordinate 23,454,756, forward strand.
ACTTGTGATCAAATCTCCAAAATTTAGTACCACGTCACACATGACCCTTGACCCATCAATACAAAAACATCACCAGGTGTATATGTTATGGGGATATACAGAAACAGATAGTACGGAGGTCTCGAGTGGAAGTGTCATATTATGCGTTTATACTCGACATACAACAGTCGCCGGCATGCGCTCACCTGGCCTGATTGATGACTGTTCCATGTATTACTTTCTCCGTGGATGTAATATAGGTTTTCTCGGTCAATTTTGGCAAATGAGCAGTCGATTTAATTTTCGTGCGTTCAAATTAAAGCGATTTTGCCTCTCCAGTTGTTCCTGTGTTTCAAATTCAGAATTCGGGCATTTCAATTTCGTTTTGAGGCATTCAAATTCCTTTAGCAATGTGTTCAATTTAGCATTATCGTCGTTCTTTTTCATGACGTGCAATCATCATTTAACTTAGCAAAGCTGGTTGGACTGGAGATTTTTGCTGCTTATTTGATTTTCAATTTCGTAAAGATGCAATCAATTTCGCCAAATGAGAATTCAAATAAGTACGATAAAGAAATGTTAACAAACCGAAAAACAAATTAATCGTACTAGACAACTGCTTCGTAACTTCACTTTAAATCAGTCAAACCTCTTGTTTTTCTTTATTCATTTATTTTTCCCATAGATTTTATTTGGGGCATTTTCTCTCCTTTTTTTTGGGGGGGGGGATCTTTATTGGTTAACTGACCAAGAGCTAATTTGTTGTTGTGTTTGTGTTTGTGAAACATTAACGTTTGTTGGGTGTTTTTTAATGTTTTTTTCCTGGTTTCTTATTGTTTATTTATGTTGTTTCTTCCTCAACCATCAATCTGTTGGCGTGCCAGACATCTTGGCATAATATATGTTTGGGTATGGTTATACCACTGCATGCACTTCACTGCATGTTCATTCCTGCTTGCTGGGCAGCCTGTCTGTCTCCGACGCGCTGTTGCCACTCCAGTAACCCCAGGGTGCGTTTAACTGCAGGGCGTTTTTTAGATTACACAAATGACAGAAATGACTGCCCAGAAATGAATTTGAATTTAAAAAAACGCACGCCTCAAATAGCTCCTGCGAATTTGAATGCTGTTTTGTTGAATTGTGAAATTGGATAGTTATTTAGTTAAATCAAATGACGCAACAGAACTTTTGACTAGTCATAAAACGAAATCGAATGTCCATTTTTAGCAGCATTCAATTTCGCGCGAAATAGAATGGCCTCGTGGTTAAATTGGCTGCTCATTTGCCGAAATTGACCGAGAAAACCTATAGTAGATTCTCCAAATCGGTATTTTCAGCTGCGATATCTATTCAGAAATAATGTGATCGTGTGTTAAGACGATTATATAAGCTGGACATACATCAGTCACATGCTAGCTCGGTTAACCTGGCCACATAATAAATAAATTAAGTATGTTGTAGTTTCTCCAAACGTTGCTCTATGTACTGGTTCGTTCCTCTGTGCTCGACGGTACTGTACTACAAGATAAAGATGGGTTCAAATAAATTAAAATTAAGACTTCAGATTAAATTAAGACGACATAAAACAGTCGAGTCAGGCAAGCTTCTTCTCACCTGGCCACATTATAGATAACTGTTCTATGAAGTAGTACTAGTAAAGTTGCTAAAAATAGGTACAGGTGCTATTTCTATTCGAGGCTGATGTGATGTGTTAAAACAATTTGATGACACGGCTGATGCATGTCAAGTCTTATTATAATTTTTATGCGGCTGTTTTATGTGTGTGCTCCCGAACACATGCGAGATTCCCATATCAGAAATACCTCTGCCATGTATCAGCGCTTCTCCCCAGGGCAACTTAAGAAATGTCTTACTTCGATGGGCAACCTTGGTTCATTTACCTAATATTACATGCGTGTCTCAATAAGTTTGGTAAAAGTAGGTGCATTCATAGTTCAAAGGTCAATAAACAAGCGTAGAATCCAAACTGTGACTGTTTTAATTAAAGTACACTTTTGATAAAGGGTCACCTTTTATGAAGATCGAATTATTTAAAATCAGAAACAAAAATTGTAAGATGTTCAGCTTAGCTTACACATTTCTGGGAAAGTACACGCGAAGGTACACGCATACCATATTCAAATTGACACCGCTTATAGCCAATGATGGGCAATATCATCACGATCAGAGCAGAGTTTCAACAGGGCATGGAATCGGTGTCCTAGCTTAAGATGAACACAGTGACTGAAAATTACTTGCTCATGCAGCGGCAACGGTATGATCTATCATGTGGGGTTATTATCAGTCATTGAGTTAATCTAAAACTAGCACTCTGATTCCATGCCCTGTTGATTGTGACGATACTGTCCCTTTAAGCTTTGGGTAAAACGTTTATTTTTTTAAAGATTAGTTTTTAATGGAATGTTGCACATGCTTTAAAAGAATTATTTCAAATTTCTGAGAAAATATGAATATTTCAGACCGAATTTCAGACCAAAATCACCATATAGTTTTTGTCCAGGTTGCGCATTATTTTCTCCACCACCTTCCATTTTCATGTGGGATTTCGATCAGCGAAATGAGTGGAACCAAATTTTGGAACCAAATGTTTCTTGGCTAACTCGATTTTAGTTGGATGGCGCAGCTGGGCAGCTGATAAATCTACTGATAGGGCGCAAGTTCCAAGTGATGCGATAGACTAATGGAATTGTGAGTTTTATTTGAAAGCCACATCTACAACGAGGCCTGTTGGTAATATCGATAACCCTGACACTGATCACAGTTTTACGTTGGTAAAACTTGCTTCAGGTTAAAGGGGCAGTATCGTCACTATCAACAGGACATTGAATCGGAGTGCTCGCTTTAGATTAACTCAGTGACTGAAAAAAGTACCCCACATGATAAGGTCATAAGACCCCACATGATAAGGTCATATTACCCCACATGATAAGGTCATATTACCCTGTATGTTATTGGTAATATTACCCCACATGATAAGGTCATAATACCCCACATGATAAGGTCATATTACTTTTGCTGCTGTATAAATGAGCCAGTAATTTTCAGTCACTGTTTTCATCTTAAACTAGGACACCGATTCCATGCCCTGTTGAATGAAAGTCTGCTCTGATCGTGACGATACTGCCCCTTTAAAATGGATGATGGTATCAAACAGCCATTGAAATATTTCTGCTATCGTTGAAACAAAATTAGTGAAATAACTTCAAAAAAATCAGAAGACATAAAATGCAACGTTGATGGAATGAATGCTTAACAATCTGAATGCATTTTTCTCGTTAACGGCACCGTGGAATGAGCTGGGCCCAATAGTCACAGAGTTTCTAAGCAGAAAATACTGCTTGACAAATTTATTTACTAAGCAAAAAAAATAGCAGGGAACCAGTCGCAAACTTTTCCTGTGCTTAGCAAAGTTTCCTGCTTAGCGGCTGTATGAAATTGGATCCTGAAACTTTCACTTGTCGATTTTATACATTGATAATGATTTTTATTTAAAATTATGGCTGTATTTTAGCAATATATAGTGTACAATTCGTCCCTAATTTGCCATAGTGACAAATCCCGAATTAAGTTGGCATAGTGACCAATGCGGTATTGGTCACTTTGCCAAAGTACAAAAATAGCCAGTTAGAGCATTCGTCATTTGAATGCATGCTCTATCTCCAAAACTATAAGGAATACATGCATGTGGATTAGACACAATGGTAGGTCTCTTCCTGAATGTACTAATGGGCGGGAAAACTTAAAATTGAAAAAAAGTCGGATTGGTCACTATGGCAAATTAGGGACGATATTTGGTAATGGCTTTGTGCGGTTATATGTCGAAATATAGCTAAAAATGTTTCCCCAATTATCGAAGAGCCCCTTTAAGTTGTGTTTAGCAAGCCCAGTATCTGCGATGGATGGGAGAGGAGTCCATCAAGTCAACTACCAAAGAAATCTATTCATAAATAAACAATCAATCTCGGGGTGTTTCCCCAAGGGAATAACTGTCGTACCGTGCAAGGGTAGCCACGAGCCGTTTCCCACGGTATGCCGCGCCGTCACCAGACCGGGGAACCAAGCGTGAACCCCGGCTGGATTGATGGTTTTCCCATCACAAGGTGTCTCCCGTACCTCGGTGGCATGTGAGCAACGGAACAAGCCATTGGATTTAGGCCCAGTCACTTGACAGTAAGCCTAGATGTGTGTTATTAATTGATGGCACGTGAGGAGGGCAGAGTTAAAAGGGAAATAAGGAAACTAAGTTGTCCAGGAAGTGGCGGACCAAGGGTCGTGGGAAAGGGGAGGGGGCACACAATGATAAAGAGGAGGACAATGCAAAAAGTGGGCACAAGACCGCAAACTTTGGAAACAGATGGTAACCCAGGTTCCCTGAATGGGGGGTGGATTTGACCGAAGGACATGGTTCAGGGAACTGAGATGGCAGGTTTTCCCGTCTGGAAACCCTGCGTTGGGTCAGTCCGGTGGTGTCCATCCAGTCACGATCCAGTGGTGGCGATTTCTTCTGACGAATTAAAGGGACGAAAGAATAGCAAGAAATACAACTAGTGTGGCCGAATGGTATGGATCCAGGGTGATGATGCGAACCTTGAGTGCGAGGTTGGAAGCATCCCTAAGACCAGAAAATGCCTCCCAGCTCCATTGAGCGAAATCGTTCAGCTAACAACACTGTGGTTACTTTTTTATAAAAAAAAGACTTTAAAATGTCCTCCCAAAAAAGGAATGATCGTAGATTTTGAAATCAGTTGGACCCCTAAACAAATCTTTACACATCACTGGTGAGAATAAAAAAATGTTTGTGGAAATTAACTATGATCACATCATTGGTGAGAATAACAAAAATTACCTGCTGCAAAAACAAACATGTTTGCATTATCTGATTATCTAATAAAAAAGACCTACATTTTTTCTGAAATTAAAGTTATATCATTTAATTCCAGACCCGTTGGATGTGGACATTTCCCCAGCTACCAAAACAATGTCTATAGCAACAGCGTCCCCTATCGGTAGGGGTCCTACAGTCCCACGTGTCCGGCGCAAACCATACCACTCTCCCCGCCAATTTTCACAGGCAAAATTTTTTGGGCGACCTCGCGTTGATTTTTGATTAATTTGAACGCGATGGGCAAACAACCAGCAGGTCCCTTCTTAAACGGGGATATTGTCGGCGTGCCGGCGGGTCCCAGTACGGGGGTACACCGGTGAAAATACATGCCCGCCTCCTAGCCCAGCGTGGAGCTGAGTGGTTGCTAAGGACCGCCTCGCTGGATGGAAGACGCAAAAAGGCGCGAAAAAGCAGACGACAATGGGATAAGAGTCACCTGTTCGTTTTTTTTATTGATAAGGCAATTTAGTTGTAGACCTATATAATCGTCCAAGAGGTCCCGAGACTTATTTGGTTATAAACCGTAATTGTTTACCTCCCACTAGAAATAGCTAAATATATAAATAAAATTAAATTAAATTAAATAAATCTCTCTTCCCGAGAACCTTATACTCGAAGCTGAGGAAGAAGGAAGTGGGATTTAAAAAAAAAAAAAAAACAAAAAAAAACGTCAGGTAGGTTTTGGGGCACCAAATTGCAGCGCTAAATATAGTCAAATAATTTTAAAAACCATTACTACCCGTGTATGTTAGTCTCTTTGCATCCAGAAACACATTAAAACCAATCCTGTGGAAGTTTCAGCTTAGTATATTATATCGTGTTCTTTTTAAAAATTCATTTTAATGTGGAATAGGCCTACAGGAAACAGTACTCTTTCCTAAATTCGAATTTGGTTATTATTTCAAACAATGAAACACCTTAGCCAAACCGATTTCTAGGGGAGATTAATACCGGTACATTAAATGGAGAATATCGTCATGTGGGGGTATTATTTCCAGTCACTGATGAGTTAATATAAAACAAGCACTCCAATTCTATGCCCTGTTGATCGTGACGACAGTGTCCCTTTAATCACTTTTACACTCAGTGATTATCACATTACAATTTGACCAAATTCATGCACTTCAGACGAAATCATTTCTCAGGATTATTTCACATTATATTATAGAGTATTATATTATGTAAAGATAGATGGTAAAAGAGGAAGAGGTAGACCAAGACAAAGTTGGACAAGTAACATCAAGATGTGGACAGGAATGGAGTACAGGGAGTGTGTGAGGACGGCGCAGGAGAGAAAGGAGTGGAGATCTGTGGTAGCCAAACTGCTGCGAGCAGAGGACACCAACAGTTAGTTATAGAGTACCAACTTTACACCGAAGTAAGTTTATAGATAATAAATAACTAGGCTAGTTAACTTGATCTGATGATTACCAATGTTGTACATTCCCTTTAATTAAAACCAGACACAATCCATTAAACATGCAGGCTTTATTTGAGGGCACTGAATTTGCGGTGCTTAGGTAAAACAAGAATAGGATCAATACAATATTAAATACATCCAAACTGTGTTGCCAGTACAGGGGTCATCTTGCTGTGATGAACACAGGGTCACGTATACAAGGGGCGGGGTAAAGTACTGAAGCTCCGCCCCCAATGATCTGCCAGCCAACCAGCTAACGAGTATACCGAAACCAGTTTATTCGGCGATTGAAGGTCCGTATTTATCCCGAGTCCTCTTTTGGGTTGAAAAACAAAACAAACAAAAAACTAAAAAAACGAGGCCATATAAACCAGTTGAATGTATTGGTAAACATGAAAAGTATGTAACCTTGGCTCCAAACCAAAACAGCGAGAAACACTCCCCGACCTGGTAAGTCGTGCGTCACCGCCGCGCTCTTCGGCAAAAACATCGCCTTCGCCGGTGTGGCACTAAAATATCTGTTACGGCGACGGTTTTTATGTCGTGTAAACACGTGCAGTACTTGGCACACCTTTACAGAACACCCGATGTATGTTGATGGCGACTCAAGAATTTGGCGCTAAAGCGCCAAGAATGTCGGAATTTGTTTGAAATAACAATGACCGTGTGTACCCAACTGTCAATCAACATAAAATTTAGATAGAGATGCCTGTCTCTCACCATTCTTAAAGGTACACTAGCAATTTAAAGATGTGCCGCCCGCATTTTTCTTTTTTCCTGGCAATTTTCTTTAAATCTGACAAGTTCGTGTACGAAAAGTAAATAAAAAATACTTTAAAATTAGATAGCGCGCACATATCCACCCTGCTGGGCGCTCAAGGCGCTGGGCGCTCAAGTTGTCCAAAAATTCATAAAACTAACATGAGAAAGTTTAACCACGCTTTTCACGTTTATGAGAAAACGACGAGAATGTGGGTATTTTTGAAGGGACAATATCGTCACGATCAACAGGGCATGGAATCGGAGTACTAGTTTTTTCAGTGACTGAAAATAATACCCCACATGATAAGGTCGTATTACCGTTGCTGCTGCATAAATGAGCCAGTAATTTTCAGTCACTGTGTTCATCTTAAACTAGGACACCGATTCCATGCCCTGTTGAAAGTCTGCTCTATTGATACTGCCGCCCGTCAAGATCACAGCAGACCTTCAACAGGGCACGGAATCGGTGTCCTAGTTTAAGATGAACACAGTGACTGAAAATTACTGACTCATTTATGCAGCAGCAACGGTAATATGACCTTATCATGTGGCATATCCAATGCCCTGTTGATTTTGCCGATACTATTTGAACTTGTGATCATTTATGTTTTTTTTTTTAGAATACCAAAAGTGCATTGCTGATCATATTTTAGGAAACATTTTAGACTTACTCTTGGCGCTGTGGAGTGCTAGAGTAATTAATCTGGCGCATGAACAACTACAACAAAGTATCACCCTGTCTGCTTATGAGACGCCGCGCCAACCATAATAAGCATTGTTGATGCAGTATAGAAGTTCAACATTGACTTATCATAACAAAAGGGAACAGAGCGTCCTCAGATGGCTGTTATTATTTGCGAATGTCCTCGACTGTAAAATGCTTACAAATCAAATAGAACATTTGTATTGTATTGTCCAACGAGAGAATTCTAATAAAAATGGCTGGAACGTGCGGAATCAGACTATTATTTTTGTTTTAAAAAAAAACAGAGGCTGAAATATCTCGGACACGTAGTATGCCTAGACATAGAGCAAGGCAACGGGGAACTTTCCTATTCCTCTAACCCACAAAACTCCACGTCAGGTTAATCTGGCCGGCGATCGCAAGACTCGCAAATTGAGAAATTGCAGCGAGTTCAATGCACTTCTAGACCGTGGCAGCGGAAACTAGCGTACAGATGATGATGATAATGACATGCCTCAACATAGATACAAACATGAAGGTTATAACATTGGTCAGGGCCGTAGCGAGCCTCAGTCGGCAAATGAAGCATCAAAGGTACTAGAACAAGAGTTGGTCCAGAATATTTTTTTAGTCGGCAAACCTAAAGACTGAAAATGTATTGTGTTTCTAAGCACTGAAGATTTGCCGTGCTGTTTATAATACATTGTATTTTACTCACGGAAACAGCTGCGGTTTCGAGTGACAGTCCCTCTCCCCTGTTGTCTGTTCATATTAATTTGTGTTCGTAAATTTACCCCCCCCCCCAAAAAAAGTTTTCCCCACCAGGGCCGTAGCGAGCGGGTGGGGGTGTGGGGGGGTGACACCTTCCCACAATATTTTTTTCTCAGTCGGCATTTAGAGCCTCAGTCGGCAAATGAAGCATCAAAGGTACTAGAACGAGGGTTGGTCCAGACATGGAGGTTTTACCTCCATGGTCCAGAATAAATGTTCAGTCGTCAAACCTTGAGCAATGGGATTGCCGACTGTAAATGTATTGTGTTTCTAAGCACTTGAAGTTGTTTGTTGTTGTAAGTCGTTTAAGCTGCGGTTTCGGGTGGCTGTTGTCCCCCCCCCCCCGCCGCCCCCTTGAACGACTTTACGGAGTGTCCATTCGGGGGGGGGGGGAAACCAGGTAAATTTGTTTGTCTGGTAATATTAGAGTTGTGTCGGTAAATTTACCAGCATAAAAAATTGCGCCCCCCCAACCCTGATGTCAGTCCGTAAATTGGCTCCACAAACCCCACCACCAAAGAAAATGCCTTCCCTACACCCCTGCTCCCCCCACTCTGATAATCCTGGCTACTCTGATAATCCTGTCAGTCGGCTTCCATGCCCCAAAGAAAATGCCTTCGCTTCGCTACGCTTTTAGGGTATGCTTACTTAAATTTCAGGATAAGCATTAAAAAGTGACAGCTCCAGCTATAATTACACTGTGTCGTTTACAAGAAATTAGTAAATGATGCATTCAGATTGGTTGTATTGTGGAATTTTAGAAATGAGTACTCTTTCCTAACTTCAAAATTGAAATAATCTCAGTTTTCTTTAAAGTGACAGCACCTCAGACCATTTTAGGGAAGATGTATACCACCATGAGCTTTACTTCAAGTAACTTTTACATTATAATTCGACAATGTAGTTATTTTTCAATTAGCCCCATTCTAGGACCAATACACTGGACTCCCTCGATCCTTGGCCCTAGCCCCACATGTACAAAAATGGAGCGATTTTTCTTTTTTTTCAACTGTTGATCTGCTAATTATTACAACATAAAACTTAGTGATTAGGTAACCTTGCCCAAGCAGACACTATTGGCATAAAGTCCATTATTCTGGGATAGCTCACTTTCATGAAATTTTTGAAACTTTTTAAAATTAAAATAATAATAATAATAATATTAAAATTTCACCAAAATTACTGATCTCACAATAGCAAACTTCATGCCAAAAGTGTCTGCTTGGGCAAGCTTACCTAATCACAAAAAATTTAGATTGTAATTATTAGCAGATCAAAAGTTTAAAAATCGCTCCTTTTTTGTACACGTGAGGCTAGGGCCAAGGATACGGGAGGGAGTCCAGTGTATTGGCCCTAGAATGGGGCTATTTTTCAGTCACCTATAACCATGGAGGTACCTCCATGCTATAACTTACCTTTAAACATAAATGAGTACCTGTGAATAGTGTAAACCTACATGGAAATGTGCCTCTCTGACTCTCGTCAGATCCACGAAACCAATTATTTCCCCCCTCCCCCTTCCTATGAGAGTTTTTCAGTTCCACTTTTCTGCTGCAAGAACAAAATTAATCCGCATCATTGTCAGATAATAGCGGTATTTCTCTCCTGCGACGCTCCAATTGACAAACGCCAAAGCGATACCATTGTCCAAAGTGTCACTTGTGCAAATTTGCCGACGAAAAGTGCGGCTCACTTTGAAACAGTCTGGCCGTTGTTGTTTTGGTAATGTTACCGGCCTGCTCAAAGCTCACGGAAAGGTGTGAAGCGCTTATTGTTGTAAGCGGGGTCCGCTGACAAGGCGCACCGACAAATCTTTTAAACTGGACACAAACAAATTGACCGCGGAGATAAATCTCAGCTTGCCGGTGTGCTTCTACAGCCGCATTTATTTCGTTAATTTTTTCTTAACACCCTTAGGTATTCTGGCTAGGAACCTTCCTGAATCCTCCAAAATCCAGAAGTGCACTTTTGGAAACATGCCCTTATCTTTAAAATGCACTATGCATTTTACTATACTCAATGGAGAATTTTACATGGTGTCACCGCAATTAGTCTTACTTATCCTCTCCACCATGCAAAGCTACAAGTTTTACTATGTATTTTCGTTGATCTTTCATAGTTAGCACTTATGGCCTGTACTTCTTGTCAGGTAGTAATTTTGCCCCATTTGAAGAGGTAAAAGTACCAGTTTCCAACAGTGCTGAATTTTCCCCAAAAAAGTGCCCCTTGGAGGATTTTGCAGGATTTGGGGTGGTTAGGGTTCATCTTTAGGCTTGTGGGCGTGTGGTGCATGCTCATGGAACAATATTCCAGGGTACCGCGGCCGATGGAATATTGAAGGAACAAACAAGACAGGTAAAATACATGGTGGTTTTCCTTCCATTTTCAGTTGTAGGATTCAAAAACCTGTCCCATCTATCAACATTGGCTCCAAGCCTACCGCGACCCTAGGACCCTCCATCAAATAGCTTCTCTGCTAATCACATTTTCCCTTATTAGAATACAATTCTATTCAATTGGCACAAGTGCTGAAAACATTCTCACAAACAGCTTGATCGATGACAACAAATACGTGGGCGGGTTTTATAGGATGGGCACGGATTAGGGTCGAATACGTAAAGAATAATAATAATAATGTGGACTTATATAGCGCACGTATCCACCAAACTGGTGCTCAAGGCGCATTACATTATTACCCCTGCTCATCAGGCTCATAAATCATTCATTCATTCATTCATTCATTAAAGGTTTATTGACAAATTGCTATTACAGAATAAAACTGAATTGCAACAATTTTACATTAAAATACATATATAATCAGATACAGATTAAAAAACATACATCAGAATTACAAGGAAGGTATATTAAATTGCACAAGTGCCATATAAAAACATGTTCGCCATCAAAATACTCAAAACTAATATCACAAACACACCGCAACTGTATACATATATAATCAACTCATACACAGACACACCCCCACACACACACATCCTATACCATCTCACACATTCCTGAAACCATCTCAGCTCCCTGGGGAGTATACAGCTCAATTGCTGCCATTACATACAGCGCATATAGGGCTAATCAAAAACAACAACCAACTCTGCCCTCACAGGTACCCATTTACCCCAGGGGTGGAGAGAAGCAATTATGGTAAAGTGTCTTGCTCAAGGACACAAGCACCATGGTCGTAGTTAGGATTCGAACCCACATTCTGACGACTCAGCCATCAGAACACAAATCCGATGCACTAAACTGCTCGACCATGGCACTCCATATAGCGGTGTTTTATAATACATTTTAAAACATTTCAGTCAGAAATTACGTTTACACCATCTTTAACCATGGAGGCAGTAGCATAACCAAATGCAAAGTAGTGTCTGTCGGTAAATTCACTTGTTGGTATTTCTGATTGACATAATTTGTCGGTTCATTTGAGTTTTATGGCAGTTAATTTACCCCTCAAAACGTTTGCCTCCCCACTCTGAAAACCTTGGATACGCCCGTGAAGGAAAACTATTTTCCTTTCATCATGCCTGACCAGGTTCTGCCGAGGATTTTTTAAGTGCCGGAAAAAGGAGGAACTTGTATCTCAGGACTCCCAGTCCCGTAACACATAATGGGTGATGATCGGGGGGGGGGGGGGGGTTAAATGCCAGTGGTGGTCGCGGGATCCTGAATGCTGGTTGGGTTTTCCGGTGCCGACCACCGTACGTGCACAGAACCCTGTCTTGAGTACGACATGCATTGTCCAAGGAAGAACACCAGACCTTTAAGTGATGGAAATAATGGTTTCCCTATACTTCAGGAGTCAATTAATCTGCCATACCTCCCCTGGGGGGAGGTAAACCCCTTGGCCGGCCACACCCCCTGTCGCGGCCCACATCCCCCAAGGAAGTACACGTGCATGTAATGCATCAGACCTCCGTACAATGGGAGCAGTGTGGACAAAGGACATGACTTTAGCCTGGAGATCATAAGGCATGGGAACCACAGGCAAAGAACATGCAAGTCTATGTTTGGGGCATACCTGTTCTCCCTCCCCGATCCACCCCCAAGCTTGTGACCCTAAGTGTCCCCTTCCCCCGCTCAGAAGAGCCTGTAAGGGCCTGTAAAATGTGCATCAAAAAGACCGCCTGAAAATCGTGGTGCCCTATAAACCAACTCCAGTTTACGAAGCTGCTAGGCACTGGAGCTTCACCACCGAGTTGACCGACGCCAATGACTAATAATTACAACACGCGGGCTGTCGTGATCGTGTTTTTTTTTTTATGAGACCCAGCTTTTGACTACAATCGTTATGTTCGATATGCGGCAGAGTGCCACCCCAAAAAATGTCCCTATACACTAACACACTGTTCTATTGTTAACAGACCTCTTCCCCGAAATCCTCTAAAGAATTCCTAAGATTCCTGGAACACAATGGGAGGGAGTGCACTCTGCCGCGTATCAAGCATCATATGACAATCGTGGGCCATGTTTCCTTTCGCAAACATTTGGTTGTTTGTATCCGCGCTTTCCGCCAAGGAACCTTGGAATCTATCATAATTTGTAAATGGGATTAACTTGTAATAAGCCGGCGATTAAAATACTTGTAGGTTTTGGGTTTTTAAGAAACCCGGAACGGTTTAATCATTAATCAATATATCGGTTCCCTTTTCTGCTGGCCAAGAAGGGTTTATGCTACATAGAGTATCCCAATTGCATTGTCCCTATGTGTGGTTTTTACTCCATTATCAAATTAAACCTTACCTTACCTGAAGTGATTTCATCTTAGAGAAAATAGGTTATGTTAAATTTACAAAACATTTCACATCCGCGAATAACATAAAAACACTTGAAAAAAAACCAGTTTTCGTTGTTTTGAAACACGTGATAAACCTTCACATGCTACAAGTTTTACCTTCACATGTTAGTTTCACGGTATAATTCTTGAAATTATACGGTAGGCTACGGTTGAAATGAACGTTACCGAATACCTTCCCTTCAAAAAACGACAATTTTGTTGCAATGATCTCTGGACATTTGATCAGTATTAATCAAATAATATGTTATATCGGTTCCTCTTCAGAAAGGATAATGTCACACAGCGTGTCCCAAATAAAATGTTACTAATATTGAAACGGTTATATCAGTGAGCATTATTTATGGCTCAGAATGGCCCCTTGTGGTGTGGTGAGAATCAACGATACACACGTCGGTGTAGGGCAAAATTAAATCAATATATTGTTTATCACCCGCCGCAAGAATTTCATCAACCTATCAGTGATGTAGTTATTGTCTCGCATTCAGAGTACCCATGGAGGAAGAAAACATTTCTTCCTCCATGGAGTACCTGACGAAGATAGAAGCAGCGGGCATCATAAATGTTCGCCTGCAGAATGGCACAAAAGAGAGGTCTGCCTGACGTCGAAGCAAAACGAACACTTTTCTAGGCTTCTGATCGAAAAGTGGGCCCATGCGATGCCAGAAACACCGCCGGGACTCGCCGCCCGCCTCCTGAGGCACGAACGCGAGTCGGACCAGCGGGGCTTCACCCTAATTGAGCCCATTTCTATCCGATGGCATTTCGCGTTTTTAATATCGGCTGGGAGTATCACACAAGCTGGCTCATTTAACTTTAAGAATGCCTTGCCCGGGGATGCTGTACTCAATCTTCTGTCTTTAAATCTGTCCAAATTATTGGAGGGATTTATTTGCATGTCTTATCCCCGATTTTGTTTTTATATCATGGGGGAGCCGTTAGTGATCTGGCTTGATCTGGGGGTAGTCTGGCTTGCGTCTTGGCATCGTCGAGATAGATTTAGCGGGGTTGACTTCTAGAGTCAATGGGTTTTCTCAGCCCCAGGGCGTGCAGAAAGTTGCTTCTGAGAAATGGCGCCAAAAGATGGCCGCCCCCATCAATTTACGCTTTGACCAATCACGTCAACTTGAACTGAAATGTTTTGACGTGAATGGGGGAAAACAATGAAGGAATCATCTTGTATGTTACGATGTGTGCAACATTTATGGACAGAAGTTACAAACAGTTCAGAGAGTTACAATATTATTTATTAAAGATTTGAATTACACCTTACAAAATAACAAGTTAATTGTGTCTACTCATACAACTGCTAGCAGACAATATTGCTTACCAGAAACATTTGCTTAGTAGATTGGTTACCAGCCAAACTTTCATACAAACTGTATGCATTTTAGCTGGTAGTCTGTTTTATATTGCTTAGCAACAAATGTTTGTTTAGCATAATTTTCTGCTTAGCAACTCTCTGAAATTGGCCCCTGAACTACGATCAGGTGACAAGGTTAAAAGGTGCACTGCGCAGTATTTACATCTTGCGGGATTGGGGCCAGCGAAAGAAAAGGGTACAAGAAAAACGCGCGGTGTTTTATTGCTGAAGTAGATTAGGGGAATATAAAGTATCCAGCATTGTAAAAAATTTGAAAATCTGAGATTGGTCAATTCTTTGGAATGTGTAGGCCTTTCAGCCCCTGGCCTGATAGCGATTTTGTTCTGTTTCTGTTTTTGTTTAATGGCTTCGCAGCATAATACTTATAGCACGGTCTCATTTTGTGAAGGGTACTGAGTTTGAATCCACGAAGATTCATATTTTTGTCAACTTGAACATTTTTGTTCGTATATTCTCCCGAAGACGATCAGAGCATACTGATCGAAACGTCGATGGAAACGTCGGTTCTTTTCAGAACTAATTACCACTCAATTTGAGAATTTCGCATGGTGTCACCGCAGTTAGTCTTACTTATCCTTTTCACCATGCATAGCCACAAATATTACACATATTAGTATATTTAACAAAATGTTTAATTACAAAATCATTCATAAACAGAGAACTGTAATTCACGGATGTGATGTGATGTGGAGGATTTTTTTAAATGAAAGATAAGTCCAAAATACGTGCAGAATCAAATACCGCGGTCGGATCAGCGAATAGGTTTCGAAAAAGACCACAAGATGTACTTGGATATAAAACTAGAATAATAGAATAACTGTAGGGTCCAGCTCAATGGAGTTGCACATACATGTACATGTACACGTACGTCCCTCGGTCATGGCTTGCCCATTTACAAGCCATATCATCTCGTCTGCCAGCTAGAAGCCACCTGTCCCTCTCTGAGTTTCACCGTTGGTTCATTGTACAATCATGGATGAGACCAAACGTTGCCTTAATATGTAGTAACGTCATCTGTGTATCATCAAAAACACGCGGGAAAAATATGGAACAACAAAAAATGAGGGGATTATCAAACAGGGGTCAGGGGACTTGACCAGTACATCCACACCCACTTGAAGCTTATCATTAGCATAGTTTAAGGATTACTCGACTATTCGATGGGAACCTGGAATTCGGTTAGGAAAATGTTGGGGGAATAAACTGCTTGGCAAAACAAGCGAGGAGATTGACCCGTGGTGGAATGACCAGACCGTGTCATATCAGTGATGACGAGAGGTCGTGACTTATGGCTACACGACATCAGCGTTCGTAATGCACAGGTGATGATGCTTGTGGTCATTTTGCTGTCAGATTCTGGAGGAGTTTCGGATATGAAATTGTTTTAAAAAACCCGAATTCATTTGTTTATTTAGATAATATGTCATGCTTCTTGTT
This sequence comes from Zoroaster sp. YZ-2022, assembly GCA_029582265.1. NCBI lineage: Eukaryota > Metazoa > Echinodermata > Asteroidea > Forcipulatida > Zoroasteridae > Zoroaster > Zoroaster sp. YZ-2022. The sequence continues at coordinate 23,470,907 of CM055836.1, forward strand.
AGTAGAAAATATGTGTAGACCCCCAACAACGGAAGACAGCTCATATTCTGGATCTGGATCTGGATTGTTTTACTCCGTAAAAGCGGTAAATCCGCATCACTACAGAGTGTAAATTCCTGGGAAATCAATTCGTTTAAAGTTTTAGAACAAAAGTAGCTTGGTTCAGTTTGTAAAATAGTTGGAAATATTTTGTCCTTATTGGAGGTAACGATTATCAAATAAATTTCAATTCTATTTCACATCCACAAGACTCCTGTCAACAAGCATTCATTTTAATCTTGAAAAACCAATGTTTTATTTGTGGAGCAACCACATTTAACTCTGTTCTGTTGTGAAGGAGGTTTATAAGGAGTGTCCAATTTCCACCCCTTACAGGATCTTTAAAGATTACTTTCATAAATATAGTATGTGTTATGTATTTAACTCTGTTCTGTTATGAATGAGGTTTATTTAGTTTGCCTTCTTTTTGGGGGAAAAGCCGGAAACTTATTTATTAAAAAACGACTTATTATTTCAAAACCACGAAACTGTACTTAAAAAAAGGCAACTTGCTTTTTGGACAACATGTTTCCAATCGCGTTGTGTGCAAATGCAATAATGTCTGTCCCGTGCTAAGAATATTGTTATTATAAAAACAAAATAGACAGCATTTTTGTGAAGGATTCCATTCAGAAAAAGTCTCTATTTAGACCAAAGTCTCTATTTAGACAAAACAATTTCGTAGGCTATTTAAAGGGACAATATCGTCACGATCAACAGGGCATGGAATCAGAGTGCTAGTTTTAGATTAACTCAGTTACTGAGAAATAACACCCCACATGATAAGGTCATATTAATATTATTGTTGCTGCTGCATAAATGAGCCAGACAATGTTCACTTACTGCGCTCATCATAAACTAGGACGCCGATTCCATGCCCTGTTGAAAGTCTGCTCTGTTCGTCGTGACGATACCGTCGCTCCCTTTAGGCAGAGTTTGGGATTTAATTTGAACATTGGGAGTTGGGGAGTTTACCAACAATTGAATGGTGTGCTACGTCACTATTGGCTATTTGAAAAGAGATCTATACACAAGAAATATCCAGAACATGAGTCATGCAAAAACTAATACATCATTGAGATTTAAAACAATCGCGGGCTCGCCCAATTTTCGATCAATGCTTTGACGTGTTTGGGGGAAAACATCTACGGGTATATATATAATATATATACACGCATGTCAGGGTTGGCTCTGCCTCACCCAAAAACCTGACGTCCGTTATCTCGCTGTTTTGTCCGTGACATATTTCGCGATTCCATCAACAAGAGAGCCACTCCGAAAACACAACAGACTCCAAAAACAAAACAAAAACTCTCTTTGAATTGAACAAGGCAAACATTTTTTTGCGGGGGCTGGCACCACGCTTTCACCACACGACAATCAGCAGGAGCCCTGGGAGGGGATTGTTAGGTAGACAAATAGCCAGGAGACAGGGTACACGCCTCCAAACTCGCATTTCTGTTATTTTCGCGGGCAGATGCTATTTCTTTTCGCGCCGTGGGCGACAGTCACAGGGGCTGGGTCGCTCGGGTTCACGGCAGTGGTACAGAGGCCGCGTTGTTGGAGTTTGAAACGGTGTCGCTGCCTTCGTCGTAAACATTGTTTCAGTTAGCAATCCGCATTAAAGGCAGATAACGCAACTTTTGTGTGATTATCGTCAAAATGGTGGAGATACCTGATGCCCGATGAATATTTTGGTTAAAAGGGGATGGGAACACAAATATTTTGCTTCCTGTCAGTGTTGTTTGTCTTTTTTAGTGAAAAACCGTAAATGTTGTTGCAATGTGGCAGATATTTATTTTGGGTTGTTTTGGGGGCAATTTAGTGAAACGTTTCAAACAATTATATGTAAATGTTTAATAACCTCACGATTATAGGCAATAGGAACCGGTAATAAATACTTGTATTTACTTGAAATAATTAGGTAAAAAGTACCTTCTGCCGAAACCCAGGGCAATTCAGAACTCATTCGAGTCCTCCAGAGATTCGAACCAGGGACCTTTAGATCTTCAGTCTAACGCTCTCCCATCTGAGCTATATCGGCATATGTCTGTTTGTGGAGTTTATCATTGTCTAGGTTTGTGGATTTGTAAACATTGAGTAAAATTATGTAACGGTTAACAAAAGTTACTGTCGAAAACCGGGAAAATTAAGAACCCACGCGATTACCGAAGATTCGAACCATGGTCCTTTAAGCCTTCAGTCTAACGCTCTCCAGTCTAACGCTCTCCCAACTGAGCTAGTTCGTCAGATACGGTTGCTGGCTTAAAAGTGTTATGATAGACCATGGAGGAAGAAAACCTACAGCTTTCGTCGTTTCAATTTTGTTAACGTGTAAATTGCATGCGAATATGATCATACCGAGCCACCGTCACACGCTCACTAACACATGCAATTTTCGCTAACGCAACAGCAGTAAACTTCTTGGAATTGTAATACATTACGTGGTATATGCGTGTCAAATGAGTTACTCATATGAGCTATTTCGGCAGATGGAAGTTTTCTGAAAAATTACTGTTTGTAATTCTTTTTTTTTAAGGAAAAGGTTTTTATGTGTTGTGCTGATAATTGCCCAGCAAAATGTTCAAGCATGGTTTTATTTTTGCTCATAAAATACAACATGTTGTTAATGTCCCAGTCGTATACTTAACTGTTCTTGTTTGAGGGTAAAAATGCGATTAATTAAATAATTTAATAATTTAATAATTCTTGCATGCACTAGGTCTGTGCAAAAAATTAGTTACTTAAAGTTCATTTTTAAGTGAATAACTTTATGAAGACCCTTGAAAAATATCACTCAGGTTGTGAGTTGAAAATGTTTTTTGAAATTTACATTCGGCCGGAACCTGCTGGGAACACACAGTCTAAAGCACTGTATTTCTCTCATGATTGTTTATTCTTTTTCTGTTGATCACGAAACAATTTATTTGGGGGAAAAGGAAAACAAATCATAGTTTATTAACTTTGAAATTATGCCCAAACATATAAACAAACATATTTCCTTGAAATAAATCTGTAAAAAAAAACACTCTGCCGAAACCCGGGACAATTCAGAACTCATGCGAGTCCTCCGGGTATTCGAACCAGGGACCTTTAGACCTTCAGTCTAACGCTCTCCCAACTGAGCTATTTCGGCAGATAGAAACTTATGATGTTTTTCATTGTGTAACTCTGTGAAATGTTTAAAACAAAATTATACTGTAATGTTTTACAAAAGTTACTGTCGTAAACCGGGACAATTCAGAAGTCAGATCATGCGAGTGTTCCGGGGATTCGAAGTCGAAGTAAGTTCCCCGGAGATTCGAACCAGATACTCGAACCGGAGACTTTTAGATCTTCACGGACGACCCCTCAACTGTGCTTTTTCGGCAGATGTCAGTTTGGTACGTTATTTTCATTGTGTAATTAGGCCTCGTATCTACATTAGGCCTTAATATCTACATCCATGACCTACCCCCAACAACATCTAGGAAGTACGGTTATGCAGATGATCTGGCCATCCTACTCAGCAAACCATCCTGGCAGGCAGTGGAGGAGGGCCTCTCGGAGGACATGAACACCCTGTCCTCGTACCTGAAGAACTGGCGCCTCAAACTCAGTGTGGACAAGACCGTGTCTACAATGTTCCACCACAACAACAGGGAAGCGTCACGCCAGATCAACATCATGGCTGACGGCACCCGGCTACAGTCTCAAGCCTCCCCTACGTACCTCGGCGTAAAGCTAGACAGAACACTGTCATTTAAGCAACACCTGGACAGTGCCAAGGCAAAGACCACCGCCCGTACTGCACTTATACGTCGACTAGCCGGTACCACATGGGGAGCCACGACGAGGACACTGCGCATCTCCACCGAGGCCCTGGTCTTTACTGCTGCTGAGTACTGTGCCCCAGTCTGGTGCCGCAGTCCACATGTAAAAAAGCTCGACACTGCCCTCAATGAAGCCCTACGTACGGTCTCCGGATGCCTACGAGCCACCCCAACCCACCAACTACCTGTCCTAGCTGGAATCGCCCCAGCCGAGGTCAGACGGGAGGGAGCCATGCTGGCTCTTGCTCAGAAGGCACAGAGGAGTGAATCCCACCTCCTCCACAAGACCATCACGGAGAGACCGCAGCGCAAGCGCCTCAAATCCCGCCAGCCATTTGCCATACATGCCCAGGAATTGCTCAGCACTACACCAGCTGACACCAGCAGAGCTTCCTGGGTCAAGGCCAGATGGACGGAACAGTGGAGAGCAGCAGTACCATCCAGACTCCACCGCTACATTGAGGATCCCACAGATGTCCCCGGCGAGCACCTACCCCGCAAGCAGTGGACAACCCTGAACCGCCTGAGGACAGGTGTGGGACGCTTCGGAGAATCGATGCAGCGGTGGGGCCTTGCGGACAGCGCCCACTGTGAATGTGGAGACCCCCTACAGACTGTAGATCACGTCCTGACCAGCTGTCCCAAACACAGGCCACCAAATGGCGACCTTGGCATAACGAACCTGGACGACGAGACGCTGGAATGGCTTGCTACAACCGAGCTGAGGATCTAAAGACATACGCAAGAAGAAGAAGAAGGCCTCGTAAAATGTTTAAAACAAAATTATAAATAAATGGTTTACAAAACGTAATGCCGAAACCCGGGACAATTCAGAACTCATGCGAATACTCCGGGAATTTGAACCAAGGACCTTTAGATCTTCAGTCTAACGCTCCCCCAACTGAGCTATTTCGGCAGACGGATACGGTCAATGGTAATGATATGAGTACAGCTTTCGTCATTTCAATTTTGTTAACGTGTAAATTGCATGCGAATATAATCATACTGAGCCACCGTCACACGCCCACTAACACCTGCAGCTAATAATTTAGACCTCTGAAATTTTCGCTAACTCAACAGCAGTAAACTTCTTGGAACTGTAATACATTACTTTATATTGCCTGTACATATTCTTTTATGGAAACAGTAAGACTGCATGCTATGACATTTTATTCAAAGTGTACGCAGTTGTGCAATAAAAGCTAGACCAACCTATACATTATACATGGACCCATATTATAGTTCCACGAAAACTTAAAAGGAAGGTACAATTGATAATACCTGATTACAATTTCTGAAGCAGTATCCGAAGGTGAGCTTGATGTGAAGTTGGTAAATGTAAAAAAATTATAGGAATATGTTTGCAGGAAAGAAGAGGGTTTCTGATAAGATACCACTTAGGCCGCATTACTATTAGCTGACTGACTGGACACTTAGAGCATATACCAGAGGGCAGTAGCGGAACAAGTTACCGCCGGGCCGGGGGGCAGAGCGCACGGTCGGGCCCCCCCCCCCCAGGCATCATTCCCTAACCACACGTGATTTCCGAGAGACCCGTCATGATTACACTTCATGTTTTCAGGGGAGCTCAAAATAAAGAAAGGGCCCGGTTGATTTGTGTAAGTTCCAGCTCGGGCCCGGTCCCCCAACCACCCCCACCCCCCCCCCCCCCCACCCCCCTCCACCAGAATGTTAAAAAAAAAAAAAATTAAAAAAAAAAATCGTTTTTTTTCTTTGGGGAGGGGGATCCGGGCCCCCCCCTCCGGGCCGGGGGACGGCTGCCCCCCCAGCCCCCCCTGACGGTCCGCCACTGCCAGAGGGAGAGGTAGACAAAGCAGGAGGATGGATGACATCAGAAAATATGGTAACGTTACGTGGAAGAGGACAGCACAGGATAGAGTGAAATGGGAAGCTGATGAAGAGGCCTTCCTCTTGCAGTGTAGAGAAATAGACTAGAAAGACAGACAGACAGACAGACAGAGAGAGAGACTACTTAGGCAAAAAAGTCTCCGGTTTCTGGTCTCCGCGCGCGTCCCCTCAGACCCGCATGTCAGCATTTTTATTTTTATTTTTATTTTTTTGCTATGAAACGATGTCAAATTGCAGCCAAAATTGCTGGATCGATTAGAATTCTGCAATGCCGTGTTTTAAACGACTTTTTCACATAGGGGTATGTACATGTATGTTTGCCCGATTTGTGAGGCCTCTCTTAGCCACCGTACTTTGTATAGGACTATAACCTGTAGGCCTATCACTTCATTTCGCTGTTGGAAAAAAAAAGGCCGTCACCGCACCAATTTTGAAGCCGACTGATGATCAGAAACCAGAAACCTTTTTGGGCCTTATCCTGACAAATTATTCTGTAAGAGTGCTCTCATTTCAGACAAAACACGGGAAAATAATTTCCCCAAAAATTGCCATAATTTTTGCTCCAATTTCTGTCAAACTTGTGAATTCTTTTTCACACTTTTCTCATGAACGTAGTCTTCGCATTGAGCTGATTTGTTCACAGGTTGGTTGTTTGATGAATATCTTGATTCATAGAGAGTAAGCATGTGCCTATACTCGTAGAACTTATGAAGCAAATTGCTGAACAGTTACTAACGCTCAACCTTTCCTTTAATGTATACTTTTCTTATGAGCCTGTTTTTTTGTTATGTTGGGACAAATAACCCCACATAATTCGAGTTAAAAATAAAAACCGGAGTAACAACTGAAACATTGAGAAGAATGACAGCTGAGATTTCTATTGGCTGTCTTGTCTCGTCTGGGGCCTAAACTTGACTATTAATGTCACACGCGAAGCTCGTTTGGAACAGTTGCACAAAACATTCCTGTATAGTGCCAGATATGTCAGCTTTTCAATTTGCTCTCCTTTACAATATAAACTACGGAAGCTTGAATTGCCTTCACGTTACTGCAATACTGAGATAATTTATCTCGGAAACAAGGTTTTTTTCATGGAAACACAGAATACAACGATAAAATATCTCAGAAATACATATTTCTTTAAAAGAAATGTGGAATTCAATGATAAAAAACCTTGTTTCCGAGAAAACAAGGTTTTATCTCGGAAACAAGTTTTTTTTTCATGGAAACACAGAATGCAATGATAAAATATCTCAGAAATACATATTTCTTTAAAAGAAATGTGGAATTCAATGGATAAAACCTTGTTTCCGAGATAAATTATACCGGTATCTCAGTATTGCAGTAACGTGAAGGCAATTCAAGCTTCCGTAATGAACACCTCGGACATGAGGTGCAACTGTCCATCTCTTTGAAATGGGAAAAAGGGTGATTTTTTTGATGCTTTTAAGCGTGGAATCAAGGCCTTTTGTTACGTCCCTGACCCTCTGTGGGATCGACAGTTTCCTTAATTACCCCGTGCTAACCATTTCAATGGCTGAACCAGAGGAACTTTGTCCGACCCGACGTGAAAAAGCTAATAGCTACCGGCACGCCCGTTTCACACCCGCCTGGCTTTATTCATCAATTCACGGGCGCGGGGTCCTACGGGCGACGATGGTGGGTCGGTAATTAACGGAGTGGTAATTGAGGCACATGAATCTGCAGGCGCTTTGAGTATGATCATGGAGTGTCCTTTTTTCATCATCCATCGCAAGCTGCGGCCGAGAATCACCCGTGACAGCATCAGCGAAGAATTCGCGGCGCTGACAGGGATTTGGGTTAGAAATGACGGCACCCGAAGATGTTGTTTTTGTGCATGAGTGATGGACAAGACCCATGGTACATCTGTTGTAAAGAAAGCTGTACTCTGTACATCAAGGAGCAAAGGTCAGGGTCATTACTGCATATGTTCAAAGTGTTGTTGAATAAAAACTTATATTTTTGTTTCACCATAATTATTAAATTAATTGATGTAAATGTTCATCATAGAGCAAGGGTCAGGGTCTTTGCTGTATGTGTTCAAAGGGTGTTTGTAAAAAAACAACTTATATTTTTGTTTCAACATAATTCTTAAATTAGTTGTCCACAATTTTGTTGCTAGAAATTGTCATCGGCTTTCGTGCAATGGTGTAGAAAATTTGGCCAATGACGGCTATTGCATGTACAGTTACAGCTGAATTAGACAATAAGAACTCTCAAAGACTATAATACTTAGTGTTTCTCACTTACACAATGAAAAGCAGTTACAATATGTGATGGCGAGTATTGTCCAACTTTGAATGACGATCAAACACGTGTGTTAGGAAGAAAGCCTTCGTTTTCAAAAACCACAGAATGTGCGTAAAATAATTGGGCACATATTTTGTATAATTGTGTAGTACTTCAAAGGAAGGCCACGCAGCAATGGTATTTGGTAATGTACACGTACGTTCATTTCAACATGTTAATTTTCAAGAAGTTCATTGTAAAACGAACATGCGGCAGTTTCATCACAAGAGATGTGGTTTTTGTTTAGAAAATATCGAAAAACTGTAACATATTTTAAATGTTCGTATGTTTTACGAACATCATTTGAAGACCGTGTGCCCAATCACCACCCATTCACGCCTAATAAAGGCGTTTATTATTTTTTATTATTATTTATTTTTTTAAATTAAAACCAAAACAATCAACGTTTTTAAAATTTAATTCACCGGTAAAGCACGTACGTTCCTTTATACCCGCTAGTTTAAATATAATCATCAAACTATACCCGTGTGAAAGTAACTAACAATTTATGATCACGCTTTTTCCGTTTGTATGTTTTAAAATCGACATATCAATTTTTTCTCTAAGATGAAAGCACTTCAGACGAAATCATTTATCAGAATGATTGAAACGAGTACCAACTTTAGAATATTTTTTTTTAGATAATAATTAATATTTTTCGATAACTTGTTAATTACAAATATGCCTTCTCTTCACGTTAAACATACCACGCCCGTGTTTTTAAATTATAAAATAATGATCCCTAACATGTTTTCCTGAAAGAAAGAAAAACAAATAGTTCTACATGTTTTTGTGTTTTCCACAATTTAAAAAAAAAGAAACATTGCGTTACTGACTTTTGGACTTTATTACTGAACAAAATGCGACTTAATTAAAAAGAAAATTTCCGAGAATACACTTTTACAAAAGTAACAATTCTCTGTTTGGGATTCGATCCAAGGATCTCTGACTGGTCAGTCACGCGCACTACCAAATGACTACCAAAAACGCGCACTACCAAATGACTACCAAAAACGCGCACTACCAAATGACTACCAAAAACGCGCACTACCAAATGACTACCAAAAACGCGCACTACCAAATGACTACCAAAAACGCGCACTACCAAATAACTACCAAAAACGCGCACTACCAAATGACTACCAAAAACGCGCACTACCAAATAACTACCAAAAACGCGCACTACCAAATGACTACCAAAAACGCGCAATACCAAATGACTACCAAAAACGCGCACTACCAAACTGATTCTTGTGTATTCGATAGGTTAAAGATATATTTGAAGTTAAAAGACTATTTAAATGTTTTCAAAAGTTATACACTTTTACAAAATTAACAAAAGATTCACAATTCTTTATTTCAAACAACCAAAATTAAATATGTCTATCGTGTTTTGTTTTCTTTTATAATTTCGCGGTGCAGTCAGCAACTGTTTCCGTTAACCCGGCCTCATAATCCACAGAAGTTCCTGCTGAATTATGTTTTCATAATGCCTCATAATTGCGAAACATAATACATACGAGCTTCAATACGTTACTTCTGGCTTTTGATCTGTTGTAATCCACTTGATCCACTTGTACATGTACGTGTATACGTACACACAACACGTGACAACGTGTACTGCATACACAATTGACTGTTTCCCAACGTAAAGGCCCTGCACAAAACTACTACATACAAATCCCACGCTGTTTTCATCCGCCGAAATAGCTCAGTTGGGAGAGCGTTAGACTGAAGATCTAAAGGTCCCTGGTTCGAATCCCCGGAGAACTCGCATGAGTTCTGAATTGTCCCGGGTTTCGGCAGAAGTTTTTTTTACCTAATTATTTCAAGTAAATACAAGTATTTATTACCTATTTGAACCTATGATTGCGAGGTTAAAGCTAAAAATTTAGTTTTTCTTCATAAAAATATAAAATACTTGATGAAAAATGTTCATATGAACATAAATCAGGAACATACGTATTTCTCTTCTGCCTTTTGATATGTTTTATGATCAGATATACCACGTGTGTATGTACACGCAACACGCGCCCACATGTACCGCAGGCACGATTGACTCGTTTCCAAACGAAACCTACACAAAACTAACTCTATACAAATCTCCTCTTGTGTGCATCCGCCGAAATAGCTCAGTTTGGAGAGCGTTAGACTGAAGATCTAAAGGTCCCTGGTTCGAATCCCCGGAGAACTCGCATGAGTTCTGAATTGTCCCGGGTTTCGGCAGAAGTTTTTTGTTACCTAATTATTTCAAGTAAATACAAGTATCTATTACCTATTTGAACCTATAATTGCGAGGTTAAAGCTATAAATTTTTTATTCTTCAAAAAATATTTTCTTCATAAAAATATAAAATATTTGATGATGAAAAATGTTCATATGAACATAAATCAGGAACATACGTATTTCTCTTCTGCCTTTTGATATGTTTTATGATCAGATATACCACGTGTGTATGTACACGCAACACGCGCCCACATGTACCGCAGGCACGGTTGACTCGTTTCCAAACGAAACCTACACAAAACTAACTCTATATAAATCTCCGTCTATATGCATCCGCCGAAATAGCTCAGTTGGGAGAGCGTTAGACTGAAGATCTAAAGGTCCCTGGTTCGAATGCCCGGAGAACTCGCATGAGTTCTGAATAATCCCGGGTTTCGGCAGAAGTGTTTTTTACCTAATTATTTCAAGTAAATACAAGTATCTATTACCTATTTGAACCTATAATTGCGAGGTTAAAGCTATAAAAAATTTATTCTTCAAAAAATATTTTCTTCATAAAAATATAAAATATTTGATGATGAAAAATGTTCATATGAACATAAATCAGGAACATACGTATTTCTCTTCTGCCTTTTGATATGTTTTATGATCAGATATACCACGTGTGTATGTACACGCAACACGCGCCCACATGTACCGCAGGCACGGTTGACTCGTTTCCAAACGAAACCTACACAAAACTAACTCTATATAAATCTCCGTCTATATGCATCCGCCGAAATAGCTCAGTTGGGAGAGCGTTAGACTGAAGATCTAAAGGTCCCTGGTTCGAATGCCCGGAGAACTCGCATGAGTTCTGAATTGTCCCGGGTTTCGGCAGAAGTTTTTTTACCTAATTATTTCAAATAAATACAAGTATTTATTACATATATGAGCTTATAATCGCGAGGTTAAAGCTATACTGTATACATTTTTTATTCTTCAGAAAAATATAAAATACTTGAAAAATGTTCATATGAACATGAATCAGGAACTTGCGTATTTCACATATTGGTCCTATGAAAAGTACCGGTGTGTTTTATACATGTGTTCCATGGACGAATTAATATTTCCAGGGTTTATTTGCCAAGAGTAAAACAAGTAAAGATAACTGATTATAACAGCTTTATACGAAAAAAACATGTTATTTGTGAAAATGTGCGAGACTTGTTTTAGCCCTACACACAAAGCTTTACATTAGAAACAGAATTGGATGATACAAAACAGAAGTCTTTTTTAATCCACATGGTGAGATATAACTACGTGTACACACACGATAAGCGCTCACGTGCTCAACACAATTAATCTTCAACGTCGTTATTCATCTGCCTAAATAGATCAGTTGGGAGAGCGTTAGACTGAAGATCTAAAGGTCCCTGGTTCGATTCCCTGGAGGAATCGTGTGAGTTCTGAATTGTTACCGGTTTTGGCAGAAGGTTTTTTTATCTGATTATTTCAAGTAAATACATTTATTTATTACCTATTTGAGCCTATAATCGCGATGTTAAAGCTATAAATTATGATTTTCTTGATGATGAAAAATGTTCATATGAACATGAATCAGGAACAAACGTACTTCACTTCTGCCTTTTGATCTGTTTTAGTCCACAAGATCAGATATAACCACGCGTATACGTACGCACAACACGCTCCCACATGCGCTGCATGCAGGCACGGTTGACTCGTTTCCCAACGTAAAAGCCTGCACAAAACTAACTCTGTACAAATCTCCATTTATGTGCATCCGCCGAAATAGCTCAGTTGGGAGAGCGTTAGACTGAAGATCTAAAGGTCCCTGGTTCGAATCCCCGGAGAACTCGCATGAGTTCTGAATAATCCCGGGTTTCGGCAGAAGTGTTTTTTACCTAATTATTTCAAGTAAATACAAGTATCTATTACCTATTTGAACCTATAATTGCGAGGTTAAAGCTATAAAATTTGTATTCTTCAAAAAATATTTTCTTCATAAAAATATAAAATATTTGATGATGAAAAATGTTCATATGAACATAAATCAGGAACATACGTATTTCTCTTCTGCCTTTTGATATGTTTTATGATCAGATATACCACGTGTGTATGTACACGCAACACGCGCCCACATGTACCGCAGGCACGGTTGACTCATTTCCAAACGAAACCTACACAAAACTAACTCTATATAAATCTCCGTCTATAGGCCTATGCATCCGCCGAAATAGCTCAGTTGGGAGAACGTTAGACTGAAGATCTAAAGGTCCCTGGTTCGAATCCCCGGAGAACTCGCTTGAGTTCTGAATTATCCCGGGTTTCGGCAGAAGTGTTTTTACCTAATTATTTCAAGTAAATACAAGTATTTATTACCTAATTTGAACCTATAATTGCGAGGTTAAAGCTATAAATTTTTTATTCTTCAAAAAATATTTTCTTCATAAAAATATAAAATATTTGATGATGAAAAATGTTCATATGAACATGAATCAGGAACATACGTATTTTTCTTCTGCCTTTTGATCTGTTTTATGAGCAGATATACCCACGTGTGTACGTACACGCAACACGCGCCCACGTACCCGCAGGCACGGTTGACTCGTTTCCAAACGAAACCTACACAAAACTAACTGTATATAAATCTCCGTTTATATGCATCCGCCGAAATAGCTCAGTTGGGAGAGCGTTAGACTGAAGATCTAAAGGTCCCTGGTTCGAATCCCCGGAGAACTCGCATGAGTTCTGAATTGTCCCGGGTTTCGGCAGAAGTTTTTTTTACCTAATTATTTCAAGTAAATACAAGTATTTATTACCTAATTTGAACCTATAATTGCGAGGTTAAAGCTATAAATTTTTTATTCTTCAAAAAATATTTTCTTCATAAAAATATAAAATATTTGATGATGAAAAATGTTCATATGAACATAAATCAGGAACATACGTATTTCTCTTCTGCCTTTTGATCTGTTTTATGATAAGATATACCACGTGTGTACGTACACGCAACACGCGCCCACATGTACCGCAGGCACGGTTGACTCGTTTCCAAACGAAACCTACACAAAACTAACTGTATATAAATCTCCGTTTATATGCATCCGCCGAAATAGCTCAGTTGGGAGAGCGTTAGACTGAAAGATCTAAAGGTCCCTGGTTCGAATCCCCGGAGAACTCGCATGAGTTCTGAATTATCCTGTTTCGGCAGAAGTGTTTTTACCTAATTATTTCAAGTAAATACAAATATCTATTACCTATTTGAACCTATAATTGCGAGGTTAAAGCTATAAATTTTTTATTCTTCAAAAAATATTTTCTTCATAAAAATATTAAATATTTGATGATGAAAAATGTTCATATGAACATAAATCAGGAACATACGTATTTCTCTTCTGCCTTTTGATATGTTTTATGATCAGATATACCACGTGTGTATGTACACGCAACACGCGCCCACATGTACCGCAGGCACGGTTGACTCGTTTCCAAACGAAACCTACACAAAACTAATTCTATATAAATCTCCGTCTATATGCATCCGCCGAAATAGCTCAGTTGGGAGAGCGTTAGACTGAAGATGTAAAGGTCCCTGGTTCGAATCCCTGGAGAACTCGCATGAGTTCTGAATTGTCCCGGGTTTCGGCAGAAGTTTTTTTTACCTAATTATTTCAAGTAAATACAAGTATCTATTACCTAATTTGAACCTATAATTGCGAGGTTAAAGCTATAAATTTTTTATTCTTCAAAAAATATTTTCTTCATAAAAATATAAAATATTTGATGATGAAAAATGTTCATATGAACATAAATCAGGAACATACGTATTTCTGTTCTGCCTTTTGATCTGTTTTATGATCAGATATACCACGTGTGTACGTACACGCAACACGCGCCCACATGTACCGCAGGCACGGTTGACTCGTTTCCAAACGAAACCTACACAAAACTAACTCTATATAAATCTCCGTCTATATGCATCCGCCGAAATAGCTCAGTTGGGAGAGCGTTAGACTGAAGATCTAAAGGTCCCTGGTTCGAATGCCCGGAGAACTCGCATGAGTTCTGAATTGTCCCGGGTTTCGGCAGAAGTTTTTTTACCTAATTATTTCAAGTAAATACAACTACAAGTATTTATTACCTAATTTGAACCTATAATTGCGAGGTTAAAGCTATAAATTTTTTATTCTTCAAAAAATATTTTCTTCATAAAAATATAAAATATTTGATGATGAAAAATGTTCATATGAACATAAATCAGGAACATACGTATTTCTCTTCTGCCTTTTGATCTGTTTTATGATCAGATATACCACGTGTGTACGTACACGCAACACGCGCCCACATGTACCGCAGGCACGGTTGACTCGTTTCCAAACGAAACCTACACAAAACTAACTCTATATAAATCTCCGTTTATATGCATCCGCCGAAATAGCTCAGTTGGGAGAGCGTTAGACTGAAGATCTAAAGGTCCCTGGTTCGAATCCCCGGAGAACTCGCATGAGTTCTGAATTATCCCGGGTTTCGGCAGAAGTGTTTTTACCTAATTATTTCAAGTAAATACAAGTATCTATTACCTATTTGAACCTATAATTGCGAGGTTAAAGCTATAAATTTTTTATTCTTCAAAAAATATTTTCTTCATAAAAATATAAAATATTTGATGATGAAAAATGTTCATATGAACATAAATCAGGAACATACGTATTTCTCTTCTGCCTTTTGATCTGTTTTATGATCAGATATACCACGTGTGTACGTACACGCAACACGCGCCCACATGTACCGGTACCGCAGGCACGTTGACTAGTTTCCAAACGAAATCTACACAAAACTAACTCTATACAAATCTCCATCTATGTGCATCCGCCGAAATAGCTCAGTTGGGAGAGCGTTAGACTGAAGATCTAAAGGTCCCTGGTTCGAATCCCCGGAGGACTCACATGAGTTCTGAATTGTCCCGGGTTTCGGCAGAGTGTTTTTTTACAGATTTATTTTCAAGGAAATATGTTTGTTTATAACCGTTTGGGCATAATGTCCAAGTTAATGCACTATGATTTGTTTTCCTTTTCCCCCAAATAAATTGTTTCGTGATCAACAGAAAAAGAATAAACAATCATGAGAGAAATACACTTTCCATACGCCGAAATAGCTCAGTTGGGAGAGCGTTAGACTGAAGATCTAAAGGTCCCTGGTTCGAATCCCCGGAGGTCTCGCATGAGTTCTGAATTGTCCCGGGTTTCGGCAGAAGTTTTTTTAATCTAATTATTTCAAGTAAATACAAGTATTTATTACCTATTTGAACCTATGATTGCGAGGTTAAAGCTAAAAAATTAGTTTTTCTTCATAAAAATATAAAATACTTGATGAAAAATGTTAATCAGGAACATACTTATTTCTCTTCTGCCTTTTGATCTGTTTTATGAGCAGATATACCCACGTGTGTACGTACACGCAACACGCGCCCACGTGAAATGCATACACGGTTGACTGTTTCCCAACGTAAAGCCCTGCACAAAACTACTATATACAAATCCCACATTGTTTCCATCCACCGAAGTAGCTCAGTTGGGAGAGTGTTAGACTGAAGATCTAAAGGTCCCTGGTTCGAATCCCCGGAAGACTCACATGAGTTCTGAATTGTCCCGGGTTTCGGCAGAGTGTTTTTTTTTACAGATTTATTTCAAGGAAATATGTTTGTTTATAACCGTTTGGGCATAATCTCAAAGTTAATACACTATGATTTGTTTTCCTTTTTCCCCAAATAAATTGTTTCGTGATCAACAGGAAAAGAATAAACAATCATGAGAGAAATACAATGCTTTAGCCTGTGTGTTCCCAGCAGGTTCCGGCCGAATGTAAATTTCAAAAAATATTTTCAACTCACAACCTGAGTGATATTTTTCAAGTGTCATCATAAAGTTATTCGTGGCCGAGCGGTCTAGCTTACCGGACTCAAGTTCTGGTGTTAGCAGCAGAATGTGGGTTCGAATCCCGGCCGTGACACTTGTGTCCTTGAGCAAGACACTTAACCATAATTGCTTCTCTCCACCCAGGGGTTAAATGGGTACCTGTGAAGGCAGAGTTGGTTGATTAGCTCTATATGCGCTGTAATGGCAGCAGTTGAGCTGTATACTCCCCAGGGAGCTGAGATGGTTTCAGGAATGATTTATGAGCCTCATGAGCAGGGGTAATAATATGCGCCTTGAGCACCACTCAGTTGGTGGATACGTGCGATATATAAGTCCACACTTTATTATTATTATTATTATTATTATTATTATTATTATTATTATTATTATTATTATTATTATTATTATTATTATTATTATTATTATTATTATTATTATTATTATTATTATTATTAAATAAAAACAGTTAAGTATACGGCTGTGACACTGACAACATGTTGTATTTTATGAGCAAAAAAACCCCATGTTTGAACATTTTGCTGGACAATGATCAGCACAACACATAAAAAACCTTTTCCTTACAAAACAGAATTACAAACAGTAATTTTTCAGAAAACTTCCATCTGCCGAAATAGCTCATATGAGTAACTCATTTGACACACATATACCACGTAATGTATTACAGTTCCAAGAAGTTTACTGCTGTTGCGTTAGCGAAAATTGCATGTGTTAGTGGACGTGTGACGGTGGCTCAGTATGATCATATTCGCATGCAATTTACACGTTAAATTGAAAAGACGAAAGCTGTAGGTCTATCATAACACTTTTAAGCCAGCAACCGTATCTGCAGAAATAGCTCAGTTCTGAGAGAGTTAGACTGAAGATCTAAAGGTCCCAGATTCGAATTTCCCGAGAACTCGCAGAGTGTTTTTTTTTACAGATTTATTTCAAGGAAATATGTTTGTTTATAACCGTTTGGGCATAATCTCGAAGTTAATACACTATGATTTGTTTTCCTTTTTCCCCAAATAAATTGTTTCGTGATCAACAGGAAAAGAATAAACAATCATGAGAGAAATACAATGCTTTAGCCTGTGTGTTCCCAGCAGGTTCCGGCCGAATGTAAATTTCAAAAAATATTTTCAACTCACAACCTGAGTGATAATTTTCAAGGGTCATCATAAAGTTATTCGTGGCCGAGCGGTCTAGCTTATCGGACTCAAGTTCTGGTGTTAGCAGCAGAATGTGGGTTCGAATCCCGGCCGTGACACTTGTGTCCTTGAGCAAGACACTTAACCATAATTGCTTCTCTCCACCCAGGGGTTAAATGGGTACCTGTGAGGGCAGAGTTGGTTGATTAGCCCTATATGCGCTGTAATGGCAGCAATTGAGCTGTATACAACCCAGGGAGCTGAGATGGTTTCAGGAATGATTTATGAGCCTTATGAGCAGGGGTAATAATATGCGCTTTGAGCACCACTCAGTTGGTGGATACGTGCGCTATATAAGTCCACACTTTATTATTATTATTATTATTATTATTATTATTATTATTATTATTATTATTATTATTATTATTATTATTATTATTATTATTATTATTATTATTATTATTATTATTATTATTATTATTATTAAATAAAAACAGTTAAGTATACGGCTGTGACACTGACAACATGTTGTATTTTATGAGCAAAAAAAAACCATGTTTGAACATTTTGCTGGACAATGATCAGCACAACACATAAAAAACCTTTTCCTTAAAAAACAGAATTACAAACAGTAATTTTTCAGAAAACTTCCATCTGCCGAAATAGCTCATATGAGTAACTCATTTGACACACATATACCAAGTAATGTATTACAATTCCAAGAAGTTTACTGCTGTTGCGTTAGCGAAAATTGCATGTGTTAGTGGACGTGTGACGGTGGCTCAGTATGATCATATTCGCATGCAATTTACACGTTAACAAAATTGAAAAGACGAAAGCTGTAGGTCTATCATAACACTTTTAAGCCAGCAACCGTATCTGCAGAAATAGCTCAGTTCTGAGAGAGTTAGACTGAAGATCTGAAGGTCCCAGATTCGAATTTCCCGAGAACTCGCATGAGTGCTGAATTTTCCCGGGTTTCGGCAGTAACTTTTGTTAACCATTTAATTTTCAAAATGTTTTTAAATTGACTGAATTAAACAATGAAACATGTTCTTAAGTAGCGCAGCTGAGAGAGCGTTAGATCTTAAGGTCTCTGGTTACAATTCCCGGAGAACTCGTATTTATGAATTGTCCTGATGGGTTTCAGCAGTAACTTTTGTAAACCATCACATTATAATTTGTTGTAAATATTTCAAAGCATTTGCTCGGTGTAAAACATTTGACATCGTCTGCTGCCAAAATAGATCAGTTGAGAGAGCGTTAGTCTGAACATTTAAAGGTCCTTGGTTCGAATCACCTAGTTTTTAATTGTCCCGGGTTTCGGCAGACAATTTTAACCATTTAATTTTAATGTTTTTAACATTTCAATGGATTCCTCAAAACACCCTGAACAGTCGTCTGCCAAAGTAGCTGGAAAATAAAGTGACCTGATATTCGAATACATTTAAGTGCATTTATTTCAAATGGGTAAACTTGTAATAAATAATTAATATGGAGTTCTTCCTCCATGCCCTAACCAACCCCAAACCATTCAAACTCCATGCAACAGCTGGGTTTGTTGTGTTCTGATGGACTCGGCACTGTATAGCCCAGACAGGGATACTTTGCATGGGGCCGGGTGTCCCAATTCCAGCTAAGTCCAACAGTTGGGTGGTAGTGTTACTGCATGGTGTTGGATTTTGATGGACTCGGTACTGTATAGCCCAGACAGGGATACTTTACATGGGGCCGGGTGTCCTAATTCCAGCTAAGTCCAACAGTTGGGTGGTAGTGTTACTGCACGGTGTTGTATTTTGATGGACTCGGTACTGTATAGCCCAGACAGGGATACTTTGCATGGGGGCTGGGTGTCCCAATTCCAGCTAAGTCCAACAGTTGGGTGGTAGTGTTACTGCACGGTGTTGTATTTTGATGGACTCAGTACTGTATACCCCAGACAGGGATACTTTGCATGGGGGCTGGGTGTCCCAATTCCAGCTAAGTCCAACAGTTGGGTGGTAGTGTTACTGCATGGTGTTGGATTTTGATGGACTCGGTACAGTATAGCCCAGACAGCAGCGGCGTAGCCACGGGGGACCTGGGAGGGGGCCACGTGCCCCCACAAATTTCCAGTGCCCCCCCAGGTGCCCCCCCACGAAAAATCCTCATAGTGCCCCAAAAAACAGAAAAGATAAAGAAAAGGGAAAAAAAACATACCCTGGGCCCCCACTGAAAAGCAATGCCCCCCCTGTGCCCCCCCCCCCCACTGAAAAAGTCCTGGCTACGCCGCTGCCAGACAGGGATACTTTGCATGGGGCTGGGTGTCCCAATTCCAGCTAAGTCCAACAGTTGGGTGGTAGTGTTACTGCATGGTGTTGTATTTTGATGGACTCAGTACTGTATAGCCCAGACAGGGATACTTTGCATTGGGGCCGGGTGTCCCAATTCCAGCTAAGTCCAACAGTTGGGTGGTATAGTGTTACTGCATGGTGTTGGATTTTGGCGGATTCAGGAACGTTCTTAGCCAAATAGTTTGGGGGTTAGGGTTAATAATACCATACATATGAATTAACAACAGCGCTTGACAGACATGCTAAACATATATGAACCATTAAAATACATCAAATCGTTAAAAAACGCATCATATGCAATTGCAAAGATTGCTACTTTTCACACAATTTACAGGGTACCGATTACATAAAATATTTAGTCTTACACAAAACAGTTTTTAATACATTTCAATATAATCATACACAAGTTTACCCGAGATTAAAAAGTTAGCAAAATAAATCAAATCAAAGCAGAATGGAGTTATAACAAGTGTTAACCAAATGTTTCGCTAAAACTGTTCCGGCTGTAAACTTTTATTGAACTTTGGGTTGCAACATTATTCTACAGAACCTGATCACCAAAAGAAACGATAAAATCCCCAAATTTGCGTGACACATACGCCGCCAATGGCCAAAAGACCACTCCCGGAGTACAGTCGCTCAGCCATGGCTCGCCAATTTCCTGTTGAAAACCACGGGACTGCAAAGCTGCAAACAGACGGGCCCATTCACCGAAAACCGGTTACCCTTGTCCCACACGTGGTGGGTCCATATGCGGACCCGGTCCCAATCCCCTGAAGCACACCCCGCTCGAGCATTGGTAGCAAGGTCGACCGGCCGGCCCACACTTGCGACACGTGTTGCGCACGTGTGTCAAACTTTCGCGCGCCTTTTGAACCCTGTGTCGGCTGTGGTGGTGCTGCAAAAAAACACATTTTCCTGGTAGAAGTCATGCAGAGCGCAGTTTGAAACCGGCTCAGATTTATTTCCTTTTTAAGGTGGAGGAAAAACAACAATCGCTCCCTTTTT
Organism: Zoroaster sp. YZ-2022; assembly: GCA_029582265.1. Classification (NCBI taxonomy): domain Eukaryota; kingdom Metazoa; phylum Echinodermata; class Asteroidea; order Forcipulatida; family Zoroasteridae; genus Zoroaster; species Zoroaster sp. YZ-2022. The sequence goes on from CM055836.1 coordinate 23,491,573, forward strand.
ACCAGACATTTATCAGCAAGAGTTTAGGATTGTCGTCACAAACCGTCCAAATTATTGATCGAGATAAACGCCTTAATCTTTCATGAAAGCATCTGTCAGCTTTTAGCAATGATGTTGCAGACGTTCATTTCAATTTTGAGTGTGCCTGGAGATCATGCGACGCCATTTCAGTAACTGACAAGCCCTCAATTAAACTACAACCGCGTCTCGTGATAAATCACTCTTTCTATGTTCCATCTCCCTTGACAAGTACTAAGTAGGCCTCAGTGTTAACCACTTCTATGGAAATTCATCATTATTGTATTGTCCTCAAGAAGAATGCATAATTATAGCGTACGAGAAACCTAAAAAAAATAGCCTTGGCTCTCTGATCTGTCCGGTATCAGAGCCCATATCACCAATAATAATTGCGGCAAAAATGTTATCACAATATTTGATAGACACACTCGCAACAATAGAAGTAACCTTGTCATATATGCCAAATCACTGATAGAGCGATAACGCCATATTCTTTATTCATATAAAACAGCTTCGAGTTGATCTCGTTCACGCGACTCGTGATTGACACAACTGAATGGTACAAGGTCAACGTTAGACCTTTTAGGATTATATTTTAAGCTAGTATAAATACCTTTCTCATATCTAACACTGAGGGACTCATAGTTCGTAGAAAAATCATCCCCAGAGGTTGGCAAAACTGTTGATCATGCTTACTTATTTGAATCAAGAACGTTGTTTTCCTACGCTCGTTCTTGGAAAGGGCACTCACACATTCCAGTTAACTTATTGGCGGTAATTTCACTGTTCCTAAAAAATACCAGCACATCAGACAGAATTCTAGGAAACAATGATACCACCATCAGCTTGGCTGCACCATGGAGACTGTTTTCTTCCTCCATGGCTGCACCAAGTAAGTTTGGTTGGTTTCTGTACATATCTCTTGATTCTTATAAAGTATGGATGCATTTACAGACATTGGTTGGTTTCTGTACATCTCTCTTGATTCTTATAAAGTATGGATGCATTTACAGACATCGGTTGGTTTCTGTACATCTCTCTTGATTCTTATAAAGTACATTTTACCAGGAGTCTATAATGGCCTATACTCCCAAAAGTACAAAAAAGGCCCCAGTATACTTGGTACACCTGATAAAAAGGTCACTGTTATGTGTATTAAAAGCATAAACCTCTGAAGACCAATGATTAGAATCTAATTCTACATCCATGTTAGAAACAAACCAAGGCCCCTATACAATTTTCAGTTCTGTTGGTTCAGTTGGTTCATACGTTTGTTTACAGTTCTCACGATCAATTTTGAACATAATATTGTTTTCCCGCCTCCAGTTTTTTAGTCAATATATTTGTTGTTTAATTTTATTACAATTATAAGGGGTGCTTCACGCCATCTTCAACTTTCACCAAGTACTGATTCCATTCCCTGACGAAACTCACAAGCACACTTGAACACATGCAAAGCTACAAGTTTTACCAAAACTGAACACACGGTAGACCCTCACCGCACTATATCCATATTAGTCTAGTTCCCCGACTGTCCCTTGCAGTGGCGCACCCAGGATTTGATTGGAGCTCAAAATATTTTTATTTGAAATCCAATATGGGGGAGAGACATGGCTGACCCAAACCATAACCGCTGGCGCGGCTGCAGCCATGTCCCTAGTCGTGCTCGTCAGTGAACCTACGGCACATGTTAAATGTTTCCTGGTGGTTTCTAGTCATAAAAAGAAGACATTATGGCATGATTCGGACTCGTAGGGTTTTACCTTCCATATAATTTCCTCCTCTTGATGTAAAGAACTTGAGCTTGTTTCGTCTGCAAGATTTCTATAGTTAAATACTTTCATTCCGTGGACGTAAAGTTTGTGATCATTCCGGGCGGAGCTAAATTTTTTCAAACACGAATTTGGCGGCAAAACCAAATCCCAATATTATCCAATCGGTGTTTGCTAAAAGAGTGTCACATAATCTTTGTAAATTAAAACCCAATCCTGGGCCATTGTGTACAAACTGGAAAGGAGTTGATTATAATGCGGGCGTGTTTAAATTTTACGAGTAACCTCAACGACAGTCAACGACCTCAACAAGAGAAACGGACAACAGAAAATGAAAATAAAATTAAGTAAAGCTGCTCCCTGATCAGGGTGCACCATGGCGGGGGGGGGGGGAGAATGTGTAAAAATGCTTGTTATATATACTGGTGGCCCTTCAAGCTTACATGCACATGCATACGCAACGCCGTAACATATAATAGTGAGTGGAATAAATGGAAATCTTTTGGAGGGGAGCTTGAGTCTCCTGAGTCCCCATCCCTTGTACCACTGCCCTATACTCCTTGCCGAACTCCTCTGTAGACAAGACATGGGCTCAGATTTTGCTCTCTTCCTGGCTCCTTCTTTAAAAAAAAATAAAACATCAGCGGGCCCTGGGGGGGGGGGGCTCGAGCCCCCCAAGCCCCCCCCCCTTGGGTGCGCCACTGTTCAAGCTTACATGCACATGCATACGCAACGCCGTAAAATATAATAGTGAGTGGAATAAATGGAAAACTTTTGGAGGGGAGCTTGAGTCTCCTGAGTCCCCATCCCTTGTACCACTGCCCTATACTCCTTGCCGAACTCCTCTGTAGACAAGACTTGGGCTCAGATTTTGCTCTCTTTCCTGGCTCCTTCTTTAAAAAATAAATAAAACATCAGCGGGCCCTGGGGGGGGGGGCTCGAGCCCCCCCAAGCCCCCCCCTTGGGTGCGCCACTGGTCCCTTGTTACAATGTCCTTGAAAATCACGCTTTGAAAGGCACAGTTTACTTAAAGACAACAGCTTCGTTTTGACGCCATAGACTTGTGTATGAGAAAACTAAGGGGCGTTATAAAGATTTATCAGCCAGACAAAATGGTCACATGGATTCACTGACGCAATTAATCAATTCTGCGGTCCAGGCAACGAAGCGAAGAGCTTTTCATGTTTAACCTTGCTTTTTATTCATGAGGAAATACGAAAGTCTTCGTGCTTTATTCATGCCACCTTATTTTGAACTGCAGTCTGTCTATAATTATTATTTTTAACAATCAGTAGGACGTTTTCATGAAGGTATAATTTATATAAATGTAAAATTTAGGAAAAACGTGTGATCGTGTTCCCTGCACAAACTGTAGTGTTAAAATAACACCGTTGGTGTCAACCTTAAATCTTCCATGGTGCTCATATTGGGCAAGGCCTAATATGAGCATCACGATGGTTGTAGTTGTGAAAGGGCATGGAATCAGAGTGCTAGTTTTAGATTAACTCAGTGACTGAAAATAATACCCTACCTGATAAGGTCATATTACCGTTGCTGCTGCATAATTGAGTCAGTACATTTCAGTCACTGTGTTCATCTTAAACTAGGACACCGATTCCATGCCCTGTTGAAAGTCTGCTCCGATCGTGACGATACTGCCCCTTTAATGAATTTGGTAATTTGTGTCATCGAGTTAGTACCAGTGTTTGTACTTTCCCTTTAATCACTCTTTTCTAAGATGGTAATATTTTTAAGGTCCCCTGAAGACAATGCTACAGAAAAACCGACCTCAGATTCAATGGTATTCAGGAATGACACTCTGCTACCTTGTGTCAAACTTATAGACAAAAAGAAGATCTCAATAGATAAGCCACAGACCTTCAGTTGAAACCTCTTCTTTCCAAAGGACTCTTTCCAAAGGACTATAATCTTAAAACCAGTCATAAATTATAATCTTAAAACATACTTGATGCGAAGTTGGTGATGGCAGGGCCCTAGCGAGGGGGTGGGGGGGGGGGGGGGGGTGGGGGGCGGGGCGTGTGACACCCCCAATAATTTGTCTCAGTCGGCATTTAGAGCCTCAGTCGGCAAATGAAGCATCAAAGGTACTAGAACATTAAGGGTTGGTCCAGAATAAATGTTCAGTCGGCAAACCTAGAGCTATGGGCATGGACGGATCATCATGAGCACAGGCCCTGGGCACAAATTCACCACGGGCCCATACACGCGCATAATACTACTAGTACTATGCTTTTTTTTCTCTTTTTTTTTTAAACCAAGGGCCCCTATTGGCTCCTGGGCCCGGGGCACGTGCCCAGTTTGCCCGTGCGGTAATCCGTGCATGGCTATGGGTTTGCTGACTGCAAATGTATCGTGTTTCTAAGCACTGAAGATTTGCCGTTGAATGACTTCAGATATTATCCATTTTGGGGGAAAAACAAAGCTAAATTTGTCTGGTCATATTAGCATTGTGTCGGTAAATTTACCCACAAAATGTTTGCCCCACAACTCTGAAAATCCTGGCTACGCCACTGATGACATCAGTGGCTACGCCACACTGATGTGGCTTCCACACCCCCAAAGAAAATACCTTCGCCACGCCCCTGGGGGATGGTACCCACCACATCCGGGTCTGCATGAGTTTTCACCATTTTCTTGTTAAAGACACAAAGCAATAACCTGAAACTTTGGTAAAATAATGTTGTTTTCTGTACATCTCTATTGAATCTCATCAAGTATTAATGCATTTACAGGCATTTTATTAATAGTATAAAAATACTTTAATTACTGTCTGCTAACTGTGATGTGACTTATTGTGGGAAAAGTGATGACACATAACACCACTTACCAGTTTATATAACTGTACTATCCCGATTGGGCGATACTTATATAACCGTACTATCCCGATTGGGCGATACTTATATAACCGTACTATCCCGATTGGGCGATACTTATATAACCGTACTATCCCGATTGGGCGATACTTATATCATGTGCTCCTTCCTATAATTGTAATCCCAATGAAGATATGGTTTTATTTGGGAAAACTTTAGTTGACAATGTCGTACTGTCCTGATTGGGAGATACTTGTATCTTGGTTGGAATCTTGTAGAACTACTTGAAGATACAAATGGGCCCCAATCGGGGACACTTTTGTTGGCAACAATACCTTCTGCCATACTATCCCGATTGGGAGATACGTGTCTCCTGATTGGAATCAAATACCAGATTAGTATACATATGCGCAGGGACTTCTCTCGTGTCACTCGCTTTGCTAAACAAGCAGGTGAACACCCTCACTATCTTCGACTCCCCAAAATTCAAGAGTAAGTTCCGTTTGGATAGCTTCTTCCCTAGAAACAGCATTACAATGGAACGCCCTTCCAGCTGATTGCTTTCCACCAACTTATGATCTATTTAAATTTAAGAGAAAAATCAACAAATGTAATCTTGCGTATAAATGGTGGATGACGTTTCGCATATGCAACCCCTTACACTCTAGTGGCTATTGACCTTGTTTGAGGTGACTGACAGTCAATAAAAAAATTAAAAACATATAGACCCAATCGGGAACTCTATAGTTGACGAGATTTTTACACAAGGACTCATACACAATAAGGTGACTTACTTAAGTGCGTCAGGGGTACCAGACCGTGCCAGTTACTTTGCCTCGTTCTGAACTACATAGCTATACAACTGACATGTTTGGAGTTCAGAACAAGGCATATTGACTGACATATAGTCGGGTACCCATGTAAATCATGTAAAACAAAAAGATGACGACTGCATTCAACTCTATACACTCCACCAGTGTACAAAAGCAAGCAGCTGCATACGAGCCCCTGAGGGGTTATTTCCCTCCATTCAAGGCTCATTATCGCCCGACAAGAAAAGACAGCAATAATCCAATGTGTCTGTTTTGGTGTTGACCTTGCTGCGTCGCTAATCGCGGCAGGTGCAAGACATTTTTCTCGTCGTTTATTTTTTCGACCATTGTTTAATAAAGTGAGATTTATTGTCGACTTGAACAAGGTTGGATCTTGCTCTCACTCGTGTTAGGTAATCATACGGTAATAAGCCGCTAATTCAGTGGATTCAAGACGTGACTCTTGTGGGCATGAAATGCTGAAGTCTCAACCGCACGCTATTTTTTTCTTGCAGCATACTTTGTCAATGGCTTACAAATTGGCATAGAAATCTAATTTAAAAAAGGTTCTTCAATAATTAATTTACTAATGACAATCGACTGGCATGGTGGTTAGAACACTCGCCTTGGAAGTAGTAGACTAGGTTTTTCAACATTTTCATATTTTTATACGTTTTTTATACATTTTTTCAGTAATTCAGAAGCAAAGCTTTTCTATATAATAGTTATTCACGGTTATGGAAGTTTTTTTAAAGGAAAATAAAGTCAAATATTAATTTTTAGTATACAACTGCATAGTTCACGAAGTGTACTGAGCATGGAAGAAGGAAAATTTTCCTTCCTCTATGGTCTGAGGTGATAACATTTTAACAATAAATGAAAGAACTTCTTGAATAAATTTTCAACTTTTACAATTTTCTCATTAACGACACATTACATAATAGGCCTAAGTATTAGCAGAAAATTGATTCAAAGAGAGTATCCGATTGGTTTCCCTATTGATATCCGAATGTGGGAGAATAGAGTTCCAATCGAGATATAAGAATCTCCCAATTGAGAGAGTAGGCCTATTGAAGAATAAATCTTTATTTATAAATGATTTCCCGATTGGGATCTGTTATTGAGAGGGTATGGATCTAATTAGGAAGCAAGAATATCCCAATTGAGATAGTTTAGCAGGATATGTCGTTATCGGTATTAAAGGGAGTTCCAATTGGGACTGAATACTATCCTCATTGAGAGATGTGAATACTATCCTCATTGAGATATAAGTATATCCCAATTGAGATAGTTTAGCAGGATATGTCGTTATCGGTATTAAAGGGAGTTCCAATTGGGACTGAATACTATCCTCATTGAGAGATGTGAATACTATCCTCATTGAGATATAAGTATCTCCCGATTGGAATATTATGGTGATGGAGAACTTATGCACATGGTCTATTGTCTATTGTCTATTGCCCATGAAACAGCCACATCCAGGCAATCTTAAAGACGCATTGAACGAAATGCATGATGGGATGGCTCTCCATGGTAACAGGTTGCAATTTCGTCCCTCGATCCAGTCAGTGGCAGATCCGAAGCGGCGTCAATGAAAGAAAAATGGCTCATGTTCGCCACCCGCTCTTGTCTCAATATTTGTCTTCGCTCTTCGTACTCCTTGAGAGACGCGATCACCAAGGTTCATTCCGCTGCCCGAGTCTCGCCGCGACAGGGGACAGTGGCGAGACCGGGCACCGCCGGGCCTTACCAAGGCCCACAACCATAGCAAAGCCATGGATCTGTTGTCGCCTGGCAGTACCGTTACGTTCCTTGATGGCCGCGGGACGGTGAGCCCGTCTGATCGGGTTGACTTTCCCACGGTTCCCAAGGACTTCGCGGTGCGAATAATTACTATGGACGTGCCTGTAAAGTACCTTTCAGCCAAGATTGATGGCCATTAATAAAACATGTTTTTAGTAAAAACAAGGAGAAGGCCCTGCGAGTCCATTATTGATGTTTTGGTCGTAAATTCAAAATTACATTTCAAAGACGAGGATCATAAATATCTAGTCCACCTTTTCAAATGTTTTGCGTCATGTGAAACCCTCTGCTCAGCGAAATTTCTGACAACATTCGAAATCCCGACGTCTGTTCTTGTTTCTTTTGTAAAAGCCACTATACACTATTGGTACACTGCAACAACTGTTGTGTTAAAAACTACACCATTGGTGTTTATATTAGGCAACTCGCACAATATAAACACCATGGAAGATACCACTGGTGTTATTTTAACACCACAGTTTTTGCAGTGTACTCTGAAAATACATTGTCCAATGTGCTATCATTTTCGTAAAATTAATAAATTAATTCCCCGACTGAATTTTTAGCAGACGAAAATTGCAACGGTTCAGAATGAAAAAGTAAAATCTTAATACCTTTTCACTATTTTTTCGTTAACAACATACAGTATCGTCACGATCAACAGGGCATGGAATTGGAATGCTGATTTTAGATTAACGCAGTGACTGCCATAATACCCCCACATGATGAGGTCCGTTGCTGCTGCATAATATATATATAAACGAGCCAGTAATATTCTGTCACATCGATTCTATGTCCTGTCAAAGGTCTGCTCTGATTGTGACGATACTGTCCCTTTATGCTGTAACTTTCAGTGTATACATATCTCATGATTCTTACAAAAGTAACAATATGAGTGAATTTAGATACTTTTTTTTGACCAAAAGTAGGAACACCGTTCCTTGCTTGCATTCCTTGTTCGCGATAACAAACAAGACGTTAGAGACTGGGGTGACTGCTGACAGGTATCCCGGTGCAGATCAAGGGTGGAGGGACACACGGGCTGGGCAGCGGCGTAATCACGGAGGGCCTGGGGGGGCACGTGTGCCCCACAAATTTCCAGTTCCCCCCAGGTGCCCCCACAAAAAAAAGTAAAGGGAAAAAACCCATACCCCCAGGGCCCTCCACTGAAAAGCAATGCCTCCTGTACCCCCCCCCCCCCCCTTCCCACTGAAAAAGTCCTAGCTACGCCGCTGGAGGTGGAGGGACATGGCTAAAAAAAAGGGTAAAAACACTCTTAAAACTAAAGTGTTGAATCAACATTTTAAAGAGTTCGGTCAGTGACAACTCGTTGGATTTAACTTTTAAAAGTGTAGAGTTAACATTAATAAAGTTAGACTTAACTTGACTTTGTGTTATTTCAAGACTTTCTTTGAGTTGAATTTCACTTAATAAAGTGTTGTCACTCACCGAACTCTAATATACTACTCAAAACAATTTAGGGAACACCGGAATAATCTCAGTTAAAGCAAGATCATTTATTTCAGATAAACACAATGTTTCACAGAATTGATGAGAAACAACTGCACAATGAAACAGATGATAAAGGATGCATGTAGTGATTACACATTTCATGACATGACTACTGAAAGAGAGAGGGGGTTGCAAATGAAAATCCCGGTTCATGGAACATTTCAAACCTATTTGATGTTAAAAATCCGGTGTTCCCTAAATTGTTTTGAGTAGTATATATGGTTAATTCAACACTTTAGTTTTAAGATTGTACAGAAGTTTGGTAAATTTACATTCATGGCAATGATAAGGGGGGACTTGCCCCTTCGCCCCCGCCAACACAAAAATATCTGACTTCAAAGCATCCTTTTTAAGAATCTTAAATTGCAGAATTTGGAACTGTCTGCCCGCATGCGCTGTTGGTGCTCCATCTAGTCAGAACTTCATATCTAATATTCATCACCATGATGGCCGAGTCGTCAGAATGTGGGTTCGAATCCCAGCCGCGTCTGGGGTGCTTGTGTCCTTGAGCAAGACACTTTACCATAATTGCTTCTCTCCACCCAGGGGTAAATGGGTACCTGTGAGGGCAGAGTTGGTTGTTGTGTTTGATTAGCCCTATATGCGCTGTAATGGCAGCAATTGAGCTGTATACTCCCCAGGGAGCTGAGATGGTTTCAGGAATGATTTATGCACCTGATGAGCAGGGATAATAATATAATGCGCCTTGAGCACCAGTTTGGTGGAACGTGCGCTATATAAGTCCACATTATTATTATTATTATTATTATTATTATTATTATTATTATTATTATTATTATTATTATTATTATTATTATTATTATTATTATTATATAAGTCCACTTATTATTATTATTATTATTATTATTATTATTATTAGTATTAGTATTATTATTATTATTATTATTATTATTATTATTATTATTATTATTATTATTATTATTATTATTATTATTATTATTATTATTATTATTATTATTATTATTATTATTATTATTATTATTATTATTATTATTATTATTATTATTATTATTATTATTATTATTATTATTATTATTATTATTATTATTATTATTATTATTATTATTATTATTATTATTATTATTATTATTATTATTATTATTATTATTATTATTATTATTATTATTATTATTATTATTATTATTATTATTATTATTATTATTATTATTATTATTATTATTATTATTATTATTATCACCATCTTATTAATCTGCCACCTGCTCAGAATAAATGAACTTTAGCTTGGGTATCCCTCGTGCTTCTTGTTCTCTTGAGCAGCGTTTAAAAAACATAAAATCGTTAGAAATTGTTCGCTCGTACCAAGCAGGCAAAACGGCTCTCAAAATGTTTGAAACGTCTTCGCTGAATGTTTTAGATTAAATTCACTCTGACCGATTGAAACTAGTGACAAACTGCTATCATATTTGTCCCTAGTTTCAACAGGGCATGGGATCGGTGTCCTTGTGTAGATGGACAAAGTGACTGAATATTACTGGCTCATTTATGCAGTAGCAAAGGTATTATGACCTTATCATGTGGGATATTATTTTCAGTCACTGAGTTAATCTATGAGCACGCCGATTCCATGCCCAGTTGATCGTGACGATATTGCCCCTTTAACGTGAATTTCATTATTTTGTGGATGATTATGATTTTTCTAATCCATATGCATGGACCGAAATAATGACCAAAAAACTAGTTTACTATAAACGGGGAATACAATAGGGTTAAAGTTTGCATCGAACTATTGTGATTTGAAAACCGGTTCGGGACGTGGACCGTCCCTTTGCATCTCGGCCATGATCCATCAACATACCTGGCCTTAGGCGTGGTAAAATTACACATAACCACGCCCCTTCAGTTTCACAAGTTTCAATTCACCTGTTTTTAAAAAACCGTCACATCATCCATTATCCCATTTTGGAGATTTTTTTTAAACCCTCGTAAAGCCTTTCTCCTTCAGGCTCACGGCAAGTGCCTGTTTTAATCAAAATTTGGATTACATTTATAGTCATTTGATTTGCCCTTGGCCTGTTAATGGTTTCATTCCTGCTTTCCAGTCTCGAATGAAAGTTGTCTGATACTAGTGATAGACTGCATTATCTTGCAAAAATTGAAGGTGTTAATATAACACCAGTGGTGTTAACACTTGGTGTCCATGGTGTTCATATCAGGGTGAGTAGCCCCGTATTGACACTGCTGGTGTATAATTGTTAAAATTGTCTTGTTCTCTGATGGCCTCTTAACAATTATTTCTCACGACACGTGTACCAACTTTTTCACCAAGTAGGTTTTGAAAGGACAGTATTGTCACGATCAAAGCAAACTTTCAACAGGGCATGGAATTTGTGTCTTTAGTTTAAGATGAACACAGCGACTGAAAATTACTGGCTCATTGCATCTGATGAAGTAGCTGTAGCTACGAAAGCTTATGCCTATTTTTAAGTTTAGTTAGTCTTAAAAGTGCTACCGTTTATATATATGGCTCATTTATGCAGGAGCAAAGGTAATATGACCTTATCATGTGGGGTATTGTTTTCAGTCACTGAGTTAATCTAAAACTAGCACTCCGATTCCATGCCCTGTTGATCGTGACGATACTGTCCCTTTAAGAGCATTATTTGGTGGTTACCAATACTGTACCTACCCTTTAAAGGGACAGTATCGTCACGATCAGAGCAGACTTTCAACAGGGCATGGAATCGGTGTCCTAGTTTAAGATGAACACAGTGACTGAAAATTACTGGCTCATGTATGCAGCAGCAACGGTACCGGTAATATGACCTTATCATGATGGGGGATTATGTTCAGTCACTGAGTTAATCTAAAACAAGCACTCCGATTTCATGCCCCATTGATCGTGACGATATTGTCCATTTTAAGAGCATTGATTTGGTGGTTACCAATGTTTTACCTTTGAAAAGAAGGACAATGGTTGAAGGACAATGGCTTATCTATTATCATCTTCCTTTTGTCTATAAGTTGGCACTAGGTAGCAGAGCCTTCAATTCAGAATACCTTTGAAGCCGATGTTGATTTTTTTCTGTAGTAATATTTACATGGTACATTCCAAAGAAAAACACTGGCGAAGTGTTCAGGTCAGTTCTTTTACAGATTTAGAGTTATGATATCATTTAAGATTTGAGGCTTTGCATGGTGGAATATCGATATCGTTTCGGTTTATCTCAACTAACGCGAAGCTGAGGCACAGCTTCTGAAAAGAACCTTATCGCACAATTCGTATCTCAACTGTCGCTACCCTGCAAAAAACTGAGATGTTAAAATAACACTAGTGGTGTCAACTTGATTCTTCCATGGTGTTTATATTGTGCGAGTTGCCTAATATAAACACCAATGGTGTAGTTTTTAACACCACAGTTTTTGCAGTGTAGGTGAGAATGGTTCAAGGGAGAACCAATGTCAGGCAACTCGTTTTCTCTGCTGTCGGTTAAGTGAGAAATATGGTTCAGGGAGAACCATGGTGACTTCACGGGTTAATATAGTTCAGGGAGAACCATGGTGACTTCACGGGTTATTATATCCTTTGTTTTTACATTAACCACGCTTTTGTCGGCACAGATTTGTGTGTGTCAGCATGGAGGAAGGACCATGGTGTCAGTTGTTGATGAACATGATGACCAACGATAATAATGTGTGTACTCTCATAGAATGTTGGTTTTTTACTTCGTGTCGTGTGAAAGCTTGTGAAAGCAGTCACTCGTGGGATGAGATAAACAATCTCAAGGAATCTGTGTTTTTTTGGTCGTGTGAAAAGGGCTTTTTTGGCTATTTTTAACGGCAATTTCCGAAAGTTCTCTTTTTCATTGGGACATTGCTATGTTGCTTCAATCAATCAATCAATCAATCGTTAGATTTATAAGGCGCCATTCCAACGGTCATTGCTAATGGCGCCGTACAGTAAGCTCTTGAAAAAAGGTGGATTTTGAGCGAAGTTTTGAACATGGATAAAGAAGGAGATTGAGAAAGTAAAAATAAATGGATTAAATGACACATTTCTCAAAATAATCGTGAGAAGCATGGTTTTATGTACCGATATAAATTCTTGTTGCCACGATACCAAAGCAAGGACGTTTAGATTGAGTCCTTTGGAAAGAAGAGGTTTCAACTGAAGGTCTGTGGCTTATCTATTGAGATCTTCTTTTTGTCTATAAGTTTGACACAAGGTAGCAGAGTGTCATTCCAGAATACCATTGAATCTGAGGTCGGTTTTTCTGTAGCATTGTCTTCAGGGGACCTTAAAAATATTACCATCTTAGATTAAAGGGAAAGTACAAACACTGGTAATAACTCGATGACACAAATTACCAAATTCATTAAAGGGGCAGTATTGTCACGATCAGAGCAGACTTTCAACAGGGCATGGAATCGGTGTTCTAGTTTATGATGAACACAGTGACTGAAAATTACTGGCTCATTTATGCAGGAGCGAGTAGTTGCACCAATAAAGGGAAATATTTATTGATACGCTTTTTTTCAGTTGGGTGTCAACGAAGGATTGTTCAAAGCTGCCGGCGGCATCCCGGCGCAGCGGGGAAATATCACAGGGATCCACCCGATACTTGCGAAGTATTTACGGCCTGCACAACCCGCTGCTTTCGGCCTGCGGTTCGCCGAGTGTAATTTATGAGGCTTTTTACTCGATTTCACAGGTGATAAATTTGGCTTGGGTTTCAGGTCCACGCCCCCTTGGTCCGGAGAAGAATCTCACCTCGGTGTCCATTTCGTCTGTCTCTAAACTCATCAAGATGACATTAAACCTAACATTAAACCTAACACCTTTTAAAGCGGGTGTAAATCACTGGTAATTTGCCCGACAAGAAACTAAAAAGATGGTATCAAAATTTCCCGAAATGAGCTTATGACACCATTCGGCCAGATATAGAGATATTAACTAAAAAAAATTTCGTCCGGTCCCAAGTACCTGAGATTTCTTTAGTGGTCCTTTCACATCTGACTAACGTCTGTCCACTCTTGTGTGTATGCATATGTATGTGTGTTTATATAGTTCATTTTGCCTGAGAAAGAACCTGCTAGGTTCGAAACGTAAGGCCAATAAACCAGGCATGAAACTGCCTCCAAAAGAGAGGAAAGTGCCAGCCACAGCCAGACTTTGTACTTTGTTTTTCAGTTTTCAATGGCACAGCTGAGTAACCAAAAAAGAAAGAAGGAAATCAGCTGATCAGTTGAAAGGTTGCATACCTGAATAACTACTATTTTGCATTTATACGACAGGTCCTTTAGGTTGGTAAGCAGTTAGCAACAGCTAATTCTTTGTTTATTACATTTATGAGATTTAAGATTCATGAAGAAGCAGAAGAGTGAACTAGACTAGAAAGAAACCAACAAAAATTCAATTTTCACTGAGAACCCATTGAACAGAAACTGTCACATGAATTATTGATTGATTTATTGAATTATTGATTACAAAGTATGCATACTACTTAATGGATTCTTTCTCCCAAGGTGCATCGATCGTCATCATAGGAGTTTTCTGATGAGCTTTTGTACGAAGGATTAATTGGTACAGGGAGATTACCATCTACCCAACCGTCATCATTTGACAAACGCCCGTTTTATTGAACCAATAAATGGGGCCAAACCACTCAGAATTGACCGCCTCAAACATTGAATCACCCACACTTGACCCCTTGGCACCATTTTCCTCTAAGGCACGTCATTAAGCCACAGCCATTCCCATTCTTCTCAGCCCAAGAAATCTACTCTCCAAATAAAATAAACTGAACTCCTTTCCCACATCAACCGCAGAACCCTTTAGATCCCCCCCCCCCCCCAATGAAAGTTAGCTCTTGACTTGGATAGCTCATCATCTCAAGGTCAACCCTAAATGGACGGCTGTCAGATTGTGTGGTCAGCATTCGATTCGTCTCCTTCGTATTCGAAGCTTTCGCTATTGTAAACACACATGAGATTAAAACGTGCCGGTCACGTTCCGCTGATGGCTCGGTGTAGGAACAACCCACTCATCGTCTGGTGTGGGAAGCGCGTTGAAAACGGGCGATGATATTAAAGGCCAAAAAAAAATGTTGAGTTGCCCTCCACCGACCGACCCAAAAGTGCTGAAATCTCGGGTCGGTTTTTTTTTCTTTTTTCCCCTCATTCATAGGCCTATTTATTAATGAAACTTACCAATTTTCTATGTATAAAACATAATACGTTTGATTTGTGAAATTTTCCACTTTTTTACCGGTAAATTTACCGGTACCCAAGACTCAATCTACATGTTTTCAAATCGAATTGCCCCGGCCCTCACATGGTGCACTGCCTTCGCACACACTGTGTGCCAACGATTGCGACTCAAATCTACACGTTTTCCAATCGAATGGCCACTCACATGTTGCATGTTGAGCATTGCACGCAATATGGATGAATTTGCTGTGTCAATCACAGCGAAAAGTACAAAAAAAATGCTTGGGATACTTTTATTCTGAAGCAAAATTCCTTGCTGATAGGTATACAAATGTCTTAATATCATATGTCAACCAATGGGATGCATAAAGTTGTTAAGAACAAAAGTGCTAGAAACAAGTGTATGAAATGTTGAAATAAAGTTGTTGAAAGATTATTATAAAGTTGAATGTGTGATGTCTTTTTATTCTTTAGGTACTTGTGCATACTGCTAGATCATTGTCTTTGAAAAACATGGTATGTGGTTTCAGTTCCAATGCATTTCAATCTTAAAATGACAGTCAAGGAGAAGAAAAAAAATCCCGACCGACCGACCCCTTCAAATATTTTCACTGGAGGGCAACTCAACAATTTTTTTTGGCCTAAGGCTCTGGACATCAAAGAGAAAACAGGCAACCTCGGTCATATTGACAAAATAGGAGTATGCTTAATACTCTCTTTGTACAGAGATATAGGTCTATATTGAACAGCAATCAACCCTTGAAAGTGGCAGCTCTTTTTGTGGCGCTGCGAGATAATAGTGAAAATGCATTCAGATTTGATTGACGTAGGACCTGTCACAATAAAACATGGCATTTAGAAATTAAACACATTTTTCACATTTTTAGCCTAAAACATGTTTAGATTTTGCTTTTCTGTGATGTGTGTTTTAGTGCCAAATATCATATGAACAGGTGCCTAAAAGCTAAGCACGCTTTGTGACATGTACAGAGGATGGCCGTTTAGCATTTAAACGCATTCCTAAAAGCGTTTATTTTGCGAATGTTTAAATTCTAAACACCAGTTTTACAGTGTTCCCATTCTAAATGGACATTTTGGAAAGGGTACTTTTTGTAAAGCGTACTCTTCTGAAGACGATCAGAGCGTACCGATCGAACTGACGTCGAGTTGTAACCACCAGTTCTTTTCAGAACTAATTACTACTCAGAAGAGAATTTTCACACGGTGTCACCGCAAACAGTCTTTACTTATATCCTTCCATGCAAAGCTACAAATCTTAAGTACTTTTTTCCGATGAACAAACTGAACATCTTTGGTAATAATTTAATCACATTACATTACATTACATTACAATATGTATTTATCATGCGCCATTCCCGAGAGGCTCATGGCGCTTACAAAAGTTAATATGACATAATAAATACAAATCAGGATAGATTAAGACATAAATTGATGCAAAATTAATGAGGAAACAAGTGAGTTTTAAGAGCCTTCTTGAAGGCATTAACAGAAACAGATTGTCTGATATAAACAGGAAGATTGTTCCATATTGGATGCACAAACAGTGAAAGATCTATCACCAGCTTGGACTCTTGTGATAGGATATTCAAGGCGGAGATAATAATAATAATAACCGTTGTGGACTTATATAGCGCACGTATCCACCAACTAAGTGGTGCTCAAGGCGCATTCTTTTTTACGTGCATTACACAACACACGGGACCTACGGCTTTACGTCCCATCCGAAGGACGAAGCAATTATGGTTAAGTACAGTAGTAGTATGTATACAGCAAACCGACCTGCGTATAGGAGGGATTAAGGAGGGTCCTCCTATACGCAGGTCGATTTGCTGTAATTCCCTCCTCAAATCTCCTCCACTTGGGCGCGCGCGTGACTCCCACCACTCGTGGTCCTCCTCAATCCCTGCATACATATTGGCATACATGTCTGGGCGCGCGCGTGACTCCCTCCACACAAACTGCAAACTCAATGGTCCTCCTCAATTCCCTCCTCAATCCCTGCATACATATTGGCATACATGTCTGGGCGCGCGCGTGACGCCCTCCACACAAGGGCGCGCGCGTGTTGACTCCCTCCACACAAAACTGCACACAAAATACTTGCCTCCTTCATCTATCTAATATATACATATTACATATATACATATATATGGAGGTGCAGTTTGTGTGGTGGAGGGAGAGTGCGCAAGCGCAGCATGCATATTGATATTCGTCTGTCTTGGTCGTTTCTCATCAAATTGGAAATGTGCCAAATTGGAGCGTATAAGACATGTAGTGTCTTAAAATAGAATGGACACATATGAGCCGATGTTGTTGCTTAGATTTAAAATGAAGCTATTCAAGTATGATTTGTTAAATATAATTTTAACACCAACAACAATCTTTGACATCAGTATATTTACAGATGGTTTTTATATTGGTTTTAAATTAGAAAACATTTGATAAACTGAAAAAGCGCATGAGTCTTTGACTCATTGAGTCTACTCATTGATTCTTTACTCATTTAATCTTTACTCTTGGAGTCATTGAGTCTACTCAATGACTCAATGAGTCTACACATCTTTACTCATTGAGTCATTGAGTCTACTCAATGACTCAATGAGTCTACTCGATTGAGTCTTTACTCATTGAATCTTTACTCATTGAGTCATTGAGTTTACTCAATGACTCAATGAGTCTACTCATTGAGTCTTTTACTCATTGAATCTTTACTCATTGAGTCATTGAGTCTACTCAATGACTCAATGAGTTCACTCATCTTTACTCATTGAGTCATTGAGTCTACTCATTGACTCATTGAGTCTACTCATTGAGTTCTTTACTCATTGAATCTTTACTCATTGGTCATTGAGTCGACTCAATGACTCAATGAGTCTACTCATTGAGTCTTTACTCATTGAATCTTTACTCATTGAGTCATTGAGTCTCACTCAATGACTCAATGAGTAAAGATTACTCATTGGGTCTTTACTCATTTATAGGCCTATATATAAACTATTTCTTCCATTTCTTGTCAATCGGAGATTAACATCAGAGATTCAACATGAATGTTATTTCTGCTGTCAAACCCCATGCTTGTCACCAGTGCGGCAAAAAGCTTTGAACGGATGTATAACCTACGGAGGCATGCAGAACATGTACATAATGAAGAGAAATCTAAAATGAATGAAGTTGACGATGATTCTGAAATTAAAGCTATCCAATCTGACAATTCTGACGTCGATAATTCTGAACCCGATTTTAAAAAGCATAGATTTGAAGATTCGGAAATAGAAACTTGTGAAACAGAATCTACCCAGGATGAAGACGAAGATTTCGAGGAAGATGATTCAGAATCCGATACGGAGGTAGAAGATGATTCAGAATCCGATACCGAGGTGGAAGATGATTCAGAATCCGATACCGAGGTGGAAGATGATTCAGAATCCGATACGGAGATTGAATATGACGAATCATCGGAAGACGATGAGTCTAGTTCTGAATTGGAAGACAATGCCACTTTTCGAGACTGGTTGGAAGAGGCTAAAGAGGCAACAGAAGAGATGTGGTGTGAAAAATATGAAAAGTACGTCAACGGGGGTATGAGTGAAGATCAAGCCAAAGAAAAAGCCAATAGGAAAACCCTTTGGGTAGTCAAGCGAATCTTTTTCAACAAATACAAGGATTTTGTCAAGTTACCTACATCTGAAAGATAATGACACTCATCAGGATATTGCGAAGATCTCGAAAAAGTAAATAAAGGCATGGAAGTAAACAAAGCTCTGAACAGAGTAATGCCTAAACTCCATACCAAATTTGACGGACTACTTCAACTAAATGAGGATGAAGAGAACGAGGAAGAGAACGAGGAAGATTGATGATGAAAGACCAGATGTTTCAGAAAGACTACCGTAATAAAAAAAAAAAAAAAAAAAAATAATAATGTAATGTTTTCAGTTTATCAAATTATTATTATTATTATTATTATTATTATTATTATTATTATTATTATTATTATTATTATTATTATTATTATTATTATTATTATTATTATTATTATTATTATTATTATTATTATTATTATTATTATTATTATTATTATTATTATTATTATTATTATTATTATTATTATTATTATTATTATTATTATTATTATTATTATTATTATTATTATTATTATTGTGTTTTTGCGAAAATCGGGCGATGCAACTTTATTTATTTCATACTAGTTATTATTTTCCTTTTGGAACAATTATCATTAAGTGCTGATCTGGCAAATGAAAACAAGTGTACTTGTATTTCACATAATGTGCGTAATTTCAGTAACTTTGTACTTGCAAGGCCCTAACCAGTTGTTTTATTTATTATTTTGTATTATTATTATTATTTGTTTTGGTAAAACATACAGTTTCTGTCAAAAGAAAATACAGACATAATTAATTGTAAATAAATTGTCAATATTTTTTCAACATTACCTTTTAATTTCATTAAACTAACCGAATTGATGGAGTAATACATGTACATTGTAACTTTTGAAAAATGTTCCAACATTGAGAAGTTGAATAAAGCAGCCAAGAGCTGAGGTCATGAAAACAAGAAAAGTTTCCTCGTATTATGTTTATTACAGTGTATTAGAGATTTTGCGTTGAATCAGGATGTTCGATTTCAAAATTATCCAAACCATATATTTAAGAAGCAAATATGTAGCATTGAGACAACCGTATCCACATTTATATATTTTAATTTTTTCTCAAAATCACAAGGGGTAAGCATTGTATTTATGTATTTTTTTTTTGGTTTCCATCAAAATCACAAGGGGTAAGCATTGTATTTATTACTTTTTTGGTTTCCATCAAAATGAGTAAAGATTCAATGAGTAAAGACTCAATGAGTAAAGACTCAATGAGTAAAGACTCAATGAGTAAAGACTCAATGAGTAAAGACTCAATGAGTAATCTTTACTCATTGAGTCATTGAGTAGACTCAATGACTCAATGAGTAAAGATTCAATGAGTAAAGACTCAATGAGTAGACTCAATGAGTCAATGAGTAGACTCAATGACTCAATGAGTAAAGATGAGTAGACTCATTGAGTCATTGAGTGAACTCAATGACTCAATGAGTAAAGATTCAATGAGTAAAGACTCAATGAGTAGACTCATTGAGTCATTGAGTAAACTCAATGACTCAATGAGTAAAGATTCCATGAGTAAAGACTCAATGAGTAGACTCAATGAGTCAATGAGTAGACTCAATGACTCAATGAGTAAAGATGAGTAGACTCATTGAGTAGACTCAATGACTCAATGAGTAAAGATTCAATGAGTAAAGACTCACGTAGGTAGACTCAATGAGTCATTGAGTAGACTCAATGACTCAATGAGTAAAGATTCAATGAGTAAAGACTCAATGAGTAGACTCATTGAGTCATTGAGTAGACTCAATGACTCAATGGTTGCTCCATAAACAATGCATAAACATTCAATCAATCAACGATGTCCATTCTATTTTAAGACACTACATGTCTTATACGCTCCAATTTGGCACATTTCCAATTTGATGAGAAACAACCAAGACAGACGAATATCAATATGCATGCTGCGCTTGCGCACTACTCCCTCCACCACACAAACTGCACACCTCCATATATATGTATATATGTAATATTGTATATATTAGATAGATGAAGGAGGCAAGTATTTTGTGTGCAGTTTTGTGTGGAGGGAGTCAACACGCGCGCGCCCTTGTGTGGAGGGAGTCACGCGCGCGCCCAGACATGTATGCCAATATGTATGCAGGGATTGAGGAGGACCACGAGTGGTGGGAGTCACGCGCGCGCCCAAGTGGAGGAGATTTGAGGAGGGAATTACAGCAAATCGACCTGCGTATAGGAGGACCCTCCTTAATCCCTCCTATACGCAGGTCGGTTTGCTGTATACATACTACTAAGTACCTTGCTCAAGGACACCCTGCTGCTGGCAACACCAGAACTTGAGTTCGGTGCGCTAGACCGCTCGGCCACGACACTCCAGATAGTCATCTGTTGATCTTAAAATGCCTATTTAACATACAATTTCAAACAATTTGATAAATATATTGGTGCTAAGGCATTTAGTGATTTGTACACATATAGAAGCAATTTAAATGATATTCTTTGTTGAACTGGAAGCCAATGAAGTGATTTTAACAGTGGTGCAGGATAATACTCTCAGAAATGACAGCACCGTAACCAATATCTACAGGGAAGACTGATACCACCTGGGGCCAATTTCAAATAGCTGCTTAGCAGATCAAATTGCTTACTAGAAAAATTTGCTTAGCGCATTTTGTTGGTTACCAGCCAAACTTTCATACAAAATGTATGCATTTTGGCTGGCAGTCTGTTTTATATCGCTTAGCAAAAATATTTGCTTAGCAAAATTCTCTGCTTCGTATAGCTCTATGAAATTGGCCCCAGATTAGCTTCTCAATGATATTCTCATCTGGGGAAGTATAGCAGTAGCGGGAGTTGTTCTTGGTAATGACCAAGTTGTCAAATTAACGATTAATTATCGAAAAACTTACCTAAAATTAATTTGTCTGAAGTGCTTTTATCTGTTTTTAGGTAAATTGTACAAAATGTTACATTTTATAATGGGTATTTTGTCTTCCTTGCATTATTGTGGAGTGTCGTGGCCGAGCGGTCTAGCTTACCGGAATCAAGTTCTGGTGTTAGCAGCAAAATGTGGGTTCGAATCCCGGCCGTGACACTTGTGTCCTTGAGCAAGACACTTAACCATAAGTGCTTCTCTCCACCCAGGGGTTAAATGGGTACCTGTGAGGGCAGAGTTAGTTGATTATGCGCTGTAATGGCAGCAATTGAGCTGTATACTCCCCAAGGAGCTGAGATGGTTTCAGGAATGATTTATGAGCCTTATGAGCAGGGGTAATAATATGCGCCTTGAGCACCACTCAGTTGGTGGATACGTGCGCTATATAAGTCCACACATTATTATTATTATTATTATTATTATTATTATTATTATTATTATTATTATTATTATTATTATTATTATTGTTTGGTAATATGGGAGTTTTGTTTTGTCACATGTTTATACATGAGAACTGTACCTGGCCCAGATACAACTGTAAGGATTGCGTGAACTGATCGATGTATTTGAAGGGTAACTCTCACTGCTGTGACATTATTTTGTCTTCGTGTTCCCCATCTTGAATTTGAAGTTGAATGTGAGACACGGAGCCTCGTGGGGGACTTTATACATACAAGGAGTGCCATGGTCGAGCGGTTTTAGTGCATCGGATTTGTGTTCTGATGGCCGAGTCGTCAGAATGTGGGTTCGAATCCCAACCAAGACCATGGTGCTTGTGTCCTTGAGCAAGACACTTTACCATAATTGCTTCTCTCCACCCAGGGGTAAATGGGTACCTGTGAGGGCAGAGTTGGTTGTTGTGTTTGATTAGCCCTATACGCGCTGTAATGGCAGCAACTGAGCTGTATACTTCCCAGGGAGCTGAGATGGTTTCAGGAATGATTTATGAGCCTGATGAGCAGGGGTAATAATATAATGCGCTTTGAGCACCAGTTTGGTGGATACGTGCGCTATATAAGTCCACATTATTATTATTATTATTATTATTATTATTATTATTATTATAAAATTCTACTTAACTGTAAACTTTCTTTATAACATAAGTAAACTTACGCAACACGGGTAACCTTGCTTTTTCACATTTACAAAATAGATTTGTATTATTTTCCACCGTCCTTTTACTTAAATTAAGTTTCTGTTTACATAACTTGTTCTACTTAACCTTTGTTTACTATCTGTTCTTTGAGTGTTATGTTATTTTTGAATTACCGAGTATGTGCCTTCATCTTTCAATGCGAGGCCTTGAGGACAGAAGCTTTCTCCTATTAGGGACTCAACCTTAAAGCCACCCATTGTTTATAATTTGAGGAGGGTGTCCGCAGAGAGGGGATGGATAAAGAACACCTGCCGTGGACGCTGCTGCAGTGTTGGGTGTCCGAAAGTGCATTGGAACCATGCTTGATTAGCGGCTCTTGGTCGAGTATTTCGGCCTCGGGATCATAGTCGCTCGTGTATCTTAAGAGAAATTACCGACAGGTGCTTTTAAATATTATCTCCGCATCATCGACGCCTAATTGCTGATATGTATCCTTGGTGTATTGGGGTGTAAAGCTGACATGTCATGTGATTTTTCAAAATACATGTTATTGTGTTTTTGACATTGACGTGCTAATTGCATATGATAGTCATATGTATTACGTGCCTGTCTGTCTGACCATAGAGGTCTGACTGATATTACCTCCTGTACGGCCAGTATGAGAGAAGAGGAACATATACGAGTCCGTGATGAGTTGTCACACTGAACAGACGCCTTCGAAGGGGTGGTGGGGGGGGGGGGGGGGACTCACCAAAACCCATTATCACAAGGGGCCCTTGAAGGATGTCATACTAAAACCTACACGGTCATTTTAATAAGTGGGCCACACTAACACCCCATGTAGGCTGACGCCCAAAATGCAAAGGGGCTTTTGCAACGGGCTTTTGCAGATGATGGCAAAATAACACATACCTGTTGGGACTCCATATTCTCTTAAAGAGGGGCATCTTGCACCTATGTATAAACACAAGGCGCCTTGAATTCCAAGTTGGAGAGGGATACAGTGGTCATGTACCCTTAAGAGCCCTTGAAGAGGAGGACCGGCACCCATGCACCTTCAAGGGCCCTTGAAAAGTGGGGTAAAGGCACCTTGAAGAGGGAGGGGGGCACTGACACTACCTTCAAGGTCCCTTGAAAAGTGGGGTAAAGGCACCTTGAAGAGGGAGGGGGGTACTGACACTACCTTCAAGGACCCTTGAAAAGTGGGGTAAAGACACCTTGAAGAGGGAGGGGGGCACTGGCACTACCTTCAAGGACCCTTGAAAAGTGGGGTAAAGGCACCTTGAAGAGGGAGGGGGCACTGACACTACCTTCAAGGACCCTTGAAATGGTGGGTTCTGGCGCTCATGTACGTGAAAGGCGCCTTGAAGAGGGGAAAACTGGGCACCCATGTATTCGTGGAGCGCCTTTAAGAAGTGCACACTGACACCCATTAACCTATTGGGGGCCTTTAAAAGAGGGACACTGACGGGCTTTATGTACCTGTTAGTGTAAAGGTGCCTTGAAGAGGGGTCACTGGGATTATAACTACAGGGGCCTTACAGAGGGGATTCTGCCACCCATGTACTCGCAAAAGCCCTGACTTTTATATGAGACTTGCTATTCTATTTGACAATAATTTATAAAAAAATAATACAGAAGATTTATAATGCGCACATATCCACCAATAAGTGCTCATGGCGCTTTATGGTAAACAAGAAATCATACAATAGCATAACAATAGCAAATGCAATATAATACTAAACAAAAGATAAAAATGCATAAATGAATGTCAGTAGTTCTTATAGGCAATACACATAAGATGAGTTTTTAAGTTTTTCTTGAAGGAGTCAACAGATTGAGATTCACGAATGTACAGAGGTAGCCTAAATCATTCCAAAGGCGTGGAGCCACAACTTCAAAAGATCTGTCACCCCAAGAATGTTTTGACTTTTGTTCAGCCAGCAAAAAAAATTGCACTGGAACGTAAAATGAACGGCATTAGTTTTGGGTAATGTTTGTTCATTTCAACCATCTAGATTTCAGAAATATGTATCATATACTAACTTACTAACCTGTGAATGTTTCATCACAACAGAAAGACTAATTGCGGTGACACCATGTAAAATTCTCTATTGAGTAGTAATTAGTTCTGAAAAGAACGATCAGAGCATACTGATCGAAACGGCGGAGTTGTAACCTCAAGTTCTTTTCAGAACTAATTACTACTCAATAGACAATTTCATACGGTGTCACCGCAATTAATCTTACTTATCCTCTTCACCATGCAAAGCTACAAGTTTTACCTTTTTATCTCAATAAGTGTTCACGTTTTTGAGATATCGAAAACAAAATGTTACATGTTTTTAAAATGCTTTTATGTTCTACAAAAAAAATGCACCGACGGCAACTTTGTATATAAATCCGACAATACAATTCCTGTTTTTCTCTTTTAAATTCCACTTCAGACGAAAACATTTCTCATGAGACCTTTAAGGGTATTATTATTCAGGTCGAGCAAATGTCGGGAAATTACCGAACATGCACCGTATGCCGATATTATTAAGTAGTTCGGCAGAAAATAGTGTAATTCGATTCCTTGTGATCGTAATACCGTGTCGCACGAGTATCGACCCTCCATAGATTGAGACAGCGTGCTTTGGGGGAGTAACACGCACGCTCCATAGTGGGGCTAGCCAGTATCTGGTTATGAAATCCGTATCCCCAATTCCCATTTTGGTTGTATTGTTTAATTTTGTTTCAGCTGGCGAGCTTAATCACAATATATACAACGTGACAATGCCACAGCCTTGTTAGGAGAACAATGCATTATAGCCATGGTATCGGAATAACAAAGTGCGACTCGGACGGAGCCCGGGACCTTGGCGCGGAATTATCTGGAGTTGACTTCACAATACACACGAACGGCGCGTGTATCACCATGGAGGAAGGTTCCTTCCTCCATGGTATCACGTTGGCATCTGAGAGACATTTCGTGGGTATTTTTTCTACTTTTGGGAGGCAATTGATGGTCTCTGTATTAATGACAGGTTATTCGGTATTTTGTCGTAAACGACACTGAAAAAGACAGTATCGCCACGAGAGCAGACTTTTAACAGGGCATGAAATTACGATGTCCTAATTTAAGATGAACACAGTGTCTGAAAATTACTGGAGGCCACTTTCACAGAGCTGTTAATGCTATGGTCCCACAGGAATATTTCGATCTTTCTGTCGAAATATATTTCGATTCTTGTTTTGTTTTTTTTTATAATAATTTCGTCAAAATCTCGTATAAATATCGACAAAATATCTGTTTTCCGTGAGAAATTTTTTATTTTTGTATTTTCTCGACAATTTCGATTCATTTTCGATTTTATTTCGACGACTTTCGACTGTTTAGAACATTTCGACTGGCATTTCGACAAAATTCGACTGTTCAGACTGTTCAGATTGATTTCTATTTTTTTTCGATTAATTTTCGATTGTTTTAAAAAAATTGGAAAAATGTTCCGCTTTATTTCGACTGTAACGATTGTTTAGACTATTTAGAGAGTTTATATTTATTTCGACTGGTTTTCGAACTTTTAGACTGTTAAGACTATTTCGATCTCATTTTCGACAGTTTCGATAAAATGTCGACAAAATTTCGATAAATTTTATCGAAACTTTATCGAAAAATATTGGTCAGGTTTAATAATTTTCGATTAATGATTTTTTTTTTCGAGAAATCTCGACAAATATCGACAAATATCGACAGTTTCGATTTTTTTAGACTCTTTAGACTATTTCGACTTTTCTCGAAAAAAATTTGTAAAAAATCTAAAATCTTGACGAAACACGATCTAGAGAGTCGAAATCTCTGTGGGACCATAGCATAAGCAGAGAATTTTGCGAAGTAAATATTTTCGCTAAGCATTATAAAACAGAGTACCAGTACACTCATGTTATGTGAAAGTTTGGCTGGTAACCAACAAAACCTACTACTGCAAAATCTACTTTTTTTTTACTGTCAGTCACCCTAAACAAGGCCAATAGCCACTAAAGTATAAGTGGTTATATATGCGATATGTCATCCACCATTTAAGCAAGAATACATGTGTTGATGTTTTTCCTTAAACTTAAATAGATCGTAAGTTGGTGGAAAGCAATCAGCTGGAAGGGCGTTCCATTGTGATGCTGTTCTAGGGAAGAAGCTATCCAAATGGAACTTACTCTTGATTTTGGGGAGTCGAAGATAGTGAGGGTGTTCACCTGCTTGTTTAGCAAAGCGAGTAACACGAGAGAAAAGCCAGGTACTAGCTCACGTACCTCAGCAGAACAATCCCCGTAATTTGCCGCTGCCTAGCCGCTCTATTCTTCTTTTCGATTCTTCGAAGCGTGGTGGTTATATGACAGTTTCCCATTTCTTTACACAGTTCTTTGCATTTTTATTGAACTCTGCAAGGTCTTTCGAGCTGCAGGGTTTGGGTAGTAGAGAGCAGACAAGGCAATGCTCCATAGTATTGTCTGCTTCTCTACATTCACAGGTGGTTGGGCCGGTCTTGTAGCCCCATCTGACCAAAGCAGCTTTTGATCGTCCCGCTCTATGAAATTGTCCCTTGAAATGTAATTAGCTGTGAAACTTTCGCACGCAGGACGCAATTCCTTATTGAGCTGCTAAGCAGAGAACAATGTGCTGAACAAATATTACTGATAAGCAATTTTAGACAGACAACCAGTCGAAGTGTACACAATTAGTATGACATTTTGGCTGGTAGCCAACAAAACCTGATTAGCAAAGTTTTCTGCTAACCATTTTTGTCTGCACATTTCATAGGGGTGTCGTGGCCGAGCGGTCTAGCTTACCGGATTCAAGTTCTGGTGTTAGCAACATAATGTGGGTTCGAATCACGGCCGTGACCCTTGTGTCCTTGAGCAAGACACTTAATCATAATTGCTTCTCTCCACCCAGGGGTTAAATGGGTACCTGTGAAGGCAGAGTTGGTTTGCTCTATATGCGCTAGAAATGGCAGCAATTGAGCTGTATACTCCCCAGGGAGCTGAGATGGTTTCAGGAATGATTTATGAGCCTTATGAGCAGGGATAATAATATAATGCGCCTTGAGCACCACTTAGTTGGTGGATACGTGCGCTATATAAATCCACACATTATTATTATTATTATTATTATAGAGCATAAGCAGATAAAATTGCTTACCATAAAAATGTGCTAAGTAGAT
The DNA here is from genome assembly GCA_029582265.1 of Zoroaster sp. YZ-2022. Classification (NCBI taxonomy): domain Eukaryota; kingdom Metazoa; phylum Echinodermata; class Asteroidea; order Forcipulatida; family Zoroasteridae; genus Zoroaster; species Zoroaster sp. YZ-2022. The sequence continues at coordinate 23,519,400 of CM055836.1, forward strand.
TTCTTTGGTTACCAGCCAAACTTTCATACAAACTGTATGCATTTTGGCTGGTAGTCTGTTTTATACTGCTTATTAGCCAAACATATTTGCTTAGCGTAATTTTCTGTTTATAGTAGCTCTATTGGCCCCATGTTGGTGAATGTATATTTTGATTCAGGAAAAGTAAGCAAACTTGTAGATTTATTTTATTTTATTTATTTTATTTATTTCTTATAACCTTTCAGTGGAACACTGTTTTTCAAAGGTGCCCAGCAATTACAAACATTCGATAATATAAAAATAGAAAATTGCAATAAAAACATTGTTAAAACATTATTTAAGGAAATTAATGAATAGTAAATTTAGGCAAGATTAATCAAACATTACATTACATTACATTAAACCTCATGGACAAGTAAAAATGATAAATCTGGGCCAGCCAGAGGAGATGAATTAGAAAATATATAAAAAAAACATAAATTTACACTTCATTACATAGACAGTAAAGAACATAAATAAAGTCTACATGTACCATAATATATTAAAATCTCAGATTCTTGTAATGGCGTTTAAAACTGGCTAGAGTGGGAGGCAAAGGATGTTTAAGTGTCACAGGGTTGTACCTTCACTTTGCAAAGTACATGAAGACTAAGACGATGCAAGCTGACAGAATAGTACATTGAATTGAACAATAAACAAACATATAAATAATCATAATATCCCTGTGATTCCTTACAAGAATAATAATTAGCATCCACTGCGTCTATTTATCTTGGTAAATGCAAAACGTGCCTTACATGATGTGATCGTTCCCAGTATAAAGGATGTTGTATCTGTTGCTCGAGATGGTAGTAATCCGTTGCCGTTTGCCCGAAGGGCGCGTCAAGCTCATCGGCTTGGACATGTCGATTTTTCATATGCCAGTATTCACAGCCAGTATTCACTTCTGGTCAAATGTCTGTAAATGCATCCATACTCAAGAGATATGTTTCACAACCAACCACAAACGAACACCCCACGAGAAGATTTAAGGCATTTCAGGTGTTTACCCATAAAGTAAACAGCGAAGATTCCGAGGGGGTATTTTGGTCTGTTGCATCATCATCACCACCATCATCACCATCATCATCATCATCATTATCACCACCACCACCACCACCACCACCAACATCATCATCACCATAACTGTTCTGGGCCCCTCGCAAACAGGGTGCAGGACTTGTCCTACCCCGTGCCTGGGGGCAATCATCATCATCATCATCATCATCATCATCATCATCATCATCATCATCATCATCATCATCATCATCATCATCATCATCATCATCATCATCATCATCATCATCATCATCATCATCATCATCATCATCATCATCATCACCACCACCACCACCACCATAACTGTTCTGGGCCTAGGTCAATCAAAAAGGAGGTATGCACCTCAGCAGTAGGCATTACCGGCGATAACCTCTACATGACTTACGTCACGTTCTGCTCATATTTGAAGAAGAAAAACATTAAAAACCCCTTTCATTGTCCATTTTTTATTCGGCTAGGCTATGTCCAACTCTTAACGCACAATCACATTACGAGTATTTGTACAGTAATAAATGAGCTGTAGCTTAATGAAAACCATAGAGCATAAAATGTAAGTGGTCCGAGATGTTTCACACCCACCTTTCAATCTCTATTTGAAGAATTCCAACCGTATCTGCGGCGCGTCAATTGCCCGGAGCGGACCGGCGGTTGAATGACCGGCCGGCTGTTAGCAAACTGACCAGGTTGATTAAAACAACAGAGGAATTTGAGCTCGAAATCATTGATACAACAAGCGCACACGTTTTAACAATATTTTGGTGTATGGCTTATCCCTCACAAAAATATACATGGTCTGATTACAAGTTAATTTGTTTCAGATAGGAGTGACTGCCAGTATCGATGACGGACGCCAGTATCGATGGCGAATTGCCAGTATCGATGGCGAATGCCAGTATCGATGGCGAATGCCAGTATCGATGACGAATGCCAGTATCGATATATTGCCTATATTGATGGCGAATTGAGCGTGTTTGGCTACGACTTTAGCTTATGGCTACAGCGTCGACGTTGAGATAAAGGCAGACGCAGTGATCTAGCAATATCCGTAGCCAAAGCCGTAGTTGCTGGAAACAGCATACTAGTAGATCAGAAGCACGGACACTGACCAAGGCGAATCACCGGTATCGGGCACGCTCACTTTGTGGGATCGTGGGCTCTTCGATTATGGACTCTTTTAATCGTGGTTAAAACCCAGTATACACATTTGGTCAAATGTTTTAATTACATTCACACATTGTAAGAATCAAGAGATATGAAAAGAAACTCTTGTGACCTAAACCAACCATTGAAAGATTTAGCCTTTGACGAGAAAATTGTGAATGTGAAAAAGCATTCGGATTGCTTGATTTCATTCACACGTGGAATGTTCGTCTACGGAAGACAAACATTTGCAAAATTATTTAGAATAATTGTTCTTAACTGACAGCAACTCGGCCGACATACCTATCATTTTGGTAAATATTTGATAACATCATTTAACGGCTTTTACGAAGAGCAAAATAATGGTTATTGGCCTTACATTTCGAAACTAGCAGGTTTTTTCTTCAAAGGCTGGAAATGTGAGGCCAATAACTATTATTTTGCATTCTGCTACAGGTCATTTAGGTTGTAAGCAGTTTGCAACAGCTAATTCTCCATTAAAAAGAATAAGTGATGTAAAATGAAGAAAATATACAATGAAGTTCCAAGGCTTACTTCGTAAGAAGTAGGGGACCGAATTTGTCACTGCTCCCAAAATAGCACTGTCACGCAGGGAAATGTGGATAACTGCTTTGAGATTTTCCTCTTCTTTCCCACAAAAAGTTAAGTCTAACTAACTGTCTTCAAACGTTACAGTGTCACTCTCTCAATAAAATATTTACAACAACGAATGGAATGCTCCTGCAAAGAGTTTCTTTCTCACGGAGGCGCGCACATCTTCGAAAATAACTTGTTGGCCCTGGCTCATCAAGCTCTAACCTCGCCCCCCATGGTGATCGAGCCCCTTGGCTCTATAGTAATGGAAGCGAGCCACACCAGGGACTGTGGCAAGATCCCGAGGACGATGTTACCTCTCTAGACAGCGTTCCTCAAATCATCCTGAAAATATGTTGGGGGTTTAAGGGGACATGTCGATAATGAAGACCAGGCATCGGTTACTTAAAGGTCAACATTTAGGTCAGGTGGCAGTGTCGTGGGAGGTACCGAGGGGATGTTTCGGAATTTAGACGTTGTAAATTGTGTTTTGTTTTATTTATGGCCACTAAAGATTTGATAATAATGTAGTGGTTGGAATAATTGTAACGTGTCCTTCGTTTGTCACCGTAGTCTGTTTTTTGGTAGGGCGCAATGTAGCCTTGTACGTTTCAGAGGAAACTTTCCTCATTTTTTCATCATTATTCATAATCAAACATTAAAGAAGTTGACCCCTGTGCCACTTTTTTGGGCCGTATTTCCCCCCTTTTCGTATGTTTCTCCTAATCGGCCACCCATTTTGTAGTTGCTTCAACACCCAAGTTAGACCTCACTGCATTGCTAAGTAGGCGAGGAGCAGAGCGTTAGTTTTATTTTTTACATGTATTTAAATTAATGTTTTAATAATTGTCACGGTTACTAAAAAGTGCAGTGTTATAATTTAAGCCACGCCCGTTTAATTTTGGTCTATTCCTTTTTGACGTGTTATTCTATGTCTGTAAATGCATCCATCCTTTATAAGAATCAAGAGATATGTACAGAAACCAACCAATGTCTGAAAATGCATCCATACTTTATAAGAATCAAGAGAGATGTACAGAAACCAACCAATGTCTGTAAATGCATCCATACTTCATAAGAATCAAGAGATATGTATAGAAACCAACCAATGTCTGTAAATGCATCCATACTTGATAAGAATCAAGAGATGTGTACAGAAACCAACCAATGTCTGTAAATGCATCAATACTTTATAAGAATCGAGAGATATGTACAGAAACTAACCAATGTCTGTAAATGCATCAATACTTTATAAGAATCGAGAGATATGTACAGAAACTAACCAATGTCTGTAAATGCATCCATACTTTATAAGAATCGAGAGATATGTACAGAAACCAACCAATGTCTGTAAATGCATCCATACTTCATAAGAATCAAGAGATATGTACAGAAACCAACCAATGTCTGTAAATGCATCCATACTTTATAAGAATCGAGAGATATGTACAGAAACCAACCAATGTCTGTAAATGCATCCATACTTCATAAGAATCAAGAGATATGTACAGAAACCAACCAATGTCTGTAAATGCATCCATACTTTATAAGAATCGAGAGATATGTACAGAAACCAACCAATGTCTGTAAATGCATCCATACTTTATAAGAATCGAGAGATATGTACAGAAACCAACCAATGTCTGTAAATGCATCCATACTTCATAAGAATCGAGAGATATGTACAGAAACCAACCAATGTCTGTAAATGCATCCATACTTCATAAGAATCGAGAGATATGTACAGAAACCAACCAATGTCTGTAAATGCATCCATACTTTATAAGAATCGAGAGATATGTACAGAAACCAACCAATGTCTGTAAATGCATCCATACTTTATAAGAATCGAGAGATATGTACAGAAACCAACCGATGTCTGTAAATGCATCCATACTTTATAAGAATCGAGAGATATGTACAGAAACCAACCGATGTCTGTAAATGCATCCATACTTTATAAGAATCGAGAGATATGTACAGAAACCAACCGATGTCTGTAAATGCATCCATACTTTATAAGAATCGAGAGATATCTTTTTCATTCCAACGTGAAATTTACGTTTTGGAACACAAATAGTCATTTGCAAATTAATTTGATAAATTGTAGTAAAATGAAAGCACCTCAGAGAAACAAACATTGGATACCAATGTTTAAGGCTCTTTTGTATGCATTCACAGATATTTCACCAAAAGTGTACACTGGCTTTAGAAGCCAGAGTTTACAACCTCAAATATGTTTGGAGTCCACGGGTAGACAAACACGAATGCTGTAGATTACAAGCCTCTGGCCGGCTGGTGGGTCCTATTAAAGGCCGTGGCCTTGATGGCCTTTGCTGGTTCTCACGCCCGGCCCTCAAGCAAACTCTACCACGCTAATATTTTTCCAAAGTAAGTATCCGGGCGGAATGAATTTTTGTCTGTCTTCTCGGAATGACACTCGAACTGGGCGGGACAATAAATATACAAATATGAAAGTGGGACAAAATCATGCACACAGTTTCATGTGTCTTCGAGAAGGACACCGTTCGTCGAAATCATGATTCAGTTCCGGTCCCGTTACAAAATTGCAGGGGGGGGGGTGGGGGGCATTAGACTCGTATTTTAATAGAGCAAAACTGAGGGATCCTGATTGATCTGCAGTCGCCATTTGAGCATCAACCCCTACCATTCTGAAATATTTACAACGCCAGTGTGGACTACACACCAATAGATCCCTCAAGCGTCTGTCAAGTGACGTTGTGGGTGTCCGCCGTGTAATTTACACAACGTTTATCGACGCCGTAAAATACTGTTTCTTTCAAGGAGACATGCGGACCTCGGTGGACCGCCAAAGGAATAAACCTGTCCGCTTCGTGTACTCCAAATAAATAAGACATAGTGGTCGCTAAACCATGGAGGAAGAAAACAGTCTTCGCTATTTATCATCATTTTGTGTATATACTCCCTTACCTGGCAGGTGACGGTCGTCAGGGTCGTCTGTTCCCGCAATTGGTAGGCGCCCCCTTGACCTGACAATCCGCCCGAGTATTATTGATATTTCACGTAGTACTGTAAAATCAGATTCTCTGCACTGCCAACTGAAGATGATGTTCGATGCACAACGAAATAGTCTCAATAAACGGTAGCTCGTGATTCAAACGAAAGACCCTATAAATATGATTTTGCCAACTTATTGCATTCAAGGTTTAAGTTCCTGAAAGTTTTCTCCAATTTCAAATGACCTCAGTTTACAGCGAATCGTAAGTAACCAGGCAGTCATCATCTATCTAAATCGCATCAGTGTTGGCCAGCGTCATTCCAGAAACCTCGTAGGCCTACTTCTTAATTTAAGAGAACCTTTTAGCATCTTATGCTAGTCTGTCTGTGTTGTGGATGCTTCATCTAATCATGGAGAAGTCTGTTTTCTTCCTCCATGATCTAATCAATCCTTCAAATCTAATGTTCATCATCAAATGCTTTAATCTACCACCCGCTCAGAAAAACATGAACTTTAGCTTGGGTATCCCTCATGACTCTTTGTTCGGATTCATTACAACTATATACGTGTCCGGAAGAGGACACGTTCCTGAATCAGATAGCAAGGAATGTTTGACATCTATTTTTAAGGCTCTTTTGAAAAACAAATGATGTCACATGATTGAAGGACTAAAGATGGGAACGAAGTTCCAACACTGTTAATTTTTTTTTGTTCATTTACAGTAAGTTGTTGTGTCCATTGGCATCACGGAGACTTCTTTATTATACAGCAGATTCTTTGTTATACAGCAGAATTTTCCCTTGTGCATCAACAGCAGACCCGTGCTGTAACTTTACAGAGAATAGGAACGTAACCATTCAGAAACGGCACATTTCTGTCTATTCACATGGAAATATGAAAACAGCAATTTCTGCTGATTCTTTTCAACAGAAAAACTACTGTGAACTCGCAGTGAAGTCTCATCTTGAAAAAGTATAGGGGGACCAAAGTTGCCACTATGCCCGAAATGATGAGTAACTTTCCTTTACTTTTCCACCAAAAGTGAAGCGGCTAAAATTTGCAACTTAAAGTCTTGCCAACTGCAGTGGTGTAAATATGGGGGGAGGGGCACGGGGGCACGTGCCCCCCCTCCCGAGGTCTGTGGCCCCCCTGGGTACCCCATTCAGAATTTTGAAAAATAATATGTCCCCATTTAAGGCTGCATGATACAAAATGTTCAAGTATTGACTGTGCACCCTAGAAAAAGTGGTGCACCCCCTAGTGCTCCCCTGAAAATTGGACCCTATATTTACGCCACTGGCCAACTGTCTTAAACCGTTACAGTGTCAATCTAACTCAATAACATATATGAATGTTGACGCTCACGCAAAGAGTTTGTTTCTCACGGAGGTGCGCACATAACTTGGTGTTTGACAGGGTCTGAATACACAATTTCAAAACTGCGGCTTCTTCTTTCAAAAGCGAATCTCTAAAAATTGGAAACCTGTTTGGTATTTGAGTGGGGGGCAAACCAGGCATGTGCTTATGAATGTTTTATGAGGCATATTCAGCCCATCTTCGTCTTTTATGAACAAGAATGAGAACTCAACGCACAGGCACGGACGAATTCATCTCAGTCCTTTTTTTCTTATGGAAAACTAGAAGACAACGAAAATCACTTAAAGTATCTCCGCTTCTGGCAATAAGGAGAATTTGGCGCCTTCCAAAGTGCACTTTGTTTATTATGAAAATGCCTTGTCCTCGTCTTCGTTTGTGCTTTAATGGCTCATCCTGAAGTCAGGAGGAATGCCCGCTGGATCGGGGCCACCTTTGGGAGAAGTTTATGTCAACTTGAAGTCGCAAGAAGACGGATAAATAGTGCAAAGTAAGAGGAGTACACCAGTTATCCCTAGGCAATTTTTTGATATCACATTAAAGGGAAGGTACAACATTGGTTATGTTGTACCTTCCTTTTAAATTATGAATTAGAAACTACGTTAACCCTTAAAGATGTATCGCCCGTTTTGGTTAAAGGTACAATGTCGTCATCATCAGAGCAGACTTTCAACAGGGCATGGAATCGAATCGGTGTCCTAGTTTCAGATGAACACAGTGACTGAAAATTACTGGCTCATGTACATGTATGCAGCAGCAACGGTAACATGACCTTATCATGCGGGGGTATTATTTTCAGTCACTGAGCTAAGCTAAAACTATAGCGCTCCAATTCCATGCCCTGTTGATCGTGACGGTACTGTCCCTTTAACCGGCAATTTCCAGAGATTTAAGTTTTCATTGGAACATTGATAACATCTTCTTCTTTTTAAAGGAAAACAAATAATTTGAAATTAAATTAAATATTTCACAAAATAGTTGTCGGAATCTTGGGTCAAGAGTACCAAATGAATTTATGACGGGACAATCATAATTATTGTCGGTACATTGTAAAACCATCACGATTATGCTGAGAAATTTGTTATTTTATAGCATTATTACGTTTTCCCTTTCTCAAGTAAAACAGCAATGTTCTGATGAAAAAAACCCCATAATTTCATATTCCTAATTATCTAGAAATTGACTTGGTTTAAAACATAGTGATGATATCAAACATCCTGCAGAGTTATTCCGTCAGACAACGTGAATATAGACATAAATCTGGAATAGGTCATCATAATTATTGCTGACGTGATGTTGAAGAAAATTGCAACATTTATTCCTGGAAAATACGTGGCTGATACACTGAAGTCATTGTAAGGGTATTACTGTGGTACTGACTGGCATAAGTGCTTACGTATGTACCTTTTTTGGATGAAACGCTCAAATTATTTGGAAGAATTTATTTTTAAAGGGAAGATATAACAGTTGGAGTGACCAGATTATCAAATTAACGAGTTATTAAGTCTATTACCTACATAGGTAATCATGATCATTGTCATCATTTAGGCTGTGCTCATCCAGTATTGTACGTTGTCCCTCATCATGTACACTCACTGGACATAAGTATTGCAACATTGAAATTCACACCAAAGTTCAGTTTGGAGAACTGTGTTACAATAATTTTTTTAAATTTTATTTACACTACTTAAGACTTCTTGAAAGTGCCTGTGTTTTGAAGTCAATGTTCTTTTTTACTGTTCTTGCTCGGAAACAAAGTCCTTCAATACTTTGTCGGGTAACCACGTGACCTGATAATTGCGGCCATCCGTCTAAGGCAATGTCTCGTACAAATTCATGTTGCAATACTTTTGGCCAGTGAGTGTATATGTATATGTCATTCACATCTATACAATTATGTTAAAAGCTAACGGTGTCAAGTTGGCACCCGGCATCGTGCCGTGAAAAAACCTCCCGTGTGGTTATAAGCGCTTTCAGTCCGAATCTGGGTGCATTTTCGCTATTTTCTCCTGAACGACACAATGAAAAAAGCTTAAACTCTCAATAGGTTATTTTTAGTGTACACATCTCTTGATTCTTCCAAAGTATGGAATAATTACCATAACTGGATACTGGCTTTAGCATTTTCATTTAACACGACGGCCTGGATTTGAACCCATCACACACATTGGCTCCGACTTAACGAGACCTAACCTGTTGAACCCTATGGCGTAGACAGGCCAAACGTGGATTAACGTGTTAGTGTCCAGACACTTTTCATGGAAAAACCGACTGGTTCTGATTTGTAGTTTGCAGGACAAAATCTGTTTAAGTTGATTTTCATCTCATGTCACCTTCAATTTATGCATATTTGGCAAAAAATGTATAAACATAGTTGGCAATGTTTCAACATTTCTCAAAATTTCGCCTAGCAGAATGTGACGATAAAGTGGCATTTCCAGACAAGAGATACATCAAACAAGAAACGAAGATACCAACAAATTGACTGTACATATTTATAACAAGCAAGGGAGGCGATCTGGGGGGTAGGGTGGACATGTCACAGATACCCATTTGCCCGTACCCATAGGCCGACACTCTCGGAAGCACAACAAAGAAATTAAAAAACAAAAATCTAACCTTTTTATTTATTTTTTTTGGGGGGGGGGGTGTTTTTAAAAATCAAACAAATAGCATCATGTACACTGTAAACAATAAAATTGTGTGAGTTCACAATAATTTTTCGGTTGAAAAGAATCAAAAATTTACAGCAGATATTGCTGTTTTCATATTTCCACGTGAATATACAGAAATGTGCCGTTCTGAATGGTTAAGTTTCTAATAATAATAATAATAATAATAATAATAACGTGTGGACTTATATAGCGCACGTATCCACCAACTGAGTGGTGCTCAAGGCGCATTATATTATTACCCCTGCTCATAAGGCTCATAAATCATTCCTGAAACCATCTCAGCTCCCTGGGGAGTATACAGCTCAATTGCTGCCATTACAGCGCATATAGGGCTAATCAACCAACTCTGCCCTCACAGGTACCCATTTAACCCCTGGGTGGAGAGAAGCAATTATGGTTAAGTGTCTTGCTCAAGGACACAAGTGTCAACGGCCGGGATTCGAACCCACATTCTGCTGCTAACACCAGAAAATGAGTCCGGTAAGCTAGACCGCTCGGCCACGACACTCCAAGTTTCTATTCTTTGTCAAGTTACAGCAGGTCTGCTGTTGATGCACAAGGGAAAATTCTGCTGTATAACAAAGAATCTGCTGTGTAATAAAGAAGTCTCCGTAATGCCAATTGACAAAACAACTTACTATAAATGGACAACCATTTTTAACAGTGTATATACATGTATGTACTACATCCAACCTGTATTAAAGATTCAGCATATTTCATCATGTCATTAACGACAAAATCTGTATTCAGATTGATACTCATCCCAACATGGAATATCGGTCTTCGGTTAACAGAAATTCACTTTGGAAATTATTTATTTTCTTTTATTAAAATGATATCACCCGAGACAGAAAGATTTCAAGGGACGTTTGGAGTGTCGTGGCCGAGCGGTCTACGGTGCATCGGACTTAAGTTCTGGTGTTGTCAGAATGTGGGTTCGAATCCCGGCCTGGCCGGTAGCGGCGCTTATGTCCCTGAGCAAGACACTTAACCATAATTGCTTCAAACCGTAATTGCTTCATTAGTAATGCACGTAAAAGAACCCAGAACACTTATCGTGGAAGAGTAGGGGGTTTACCTCAGTGTTTCTGGTTCACACAGCAAGCACTCTTAGGCTTCCGAGCTACAGTGCTTTTGAGGCATCCTTGGTTACATTACCAGAAATATATAATAATAATATTAATATTAATAACATCATCAACTTTACACCAAGTAAGTGTCCTTGTAAAAGTGTGATCATTTATGTTTCTCAAGATTAGCAATTGTGCATTGTGGTTCTTAAGGAAAATATGGTGTTCTATAATGGACACCTACGCGGCGCCTTTTTTTTCTACGCGGCGACTTTTTTTTTTTTACGCGGCGACTTTTTGTTTTTGGACGGCGACATTTTTTTTTACGCGGCGACTTTTTATTTTTGGGCGGCGACTTTTTGTTTTTGGACGGCGACTTTTTGTTTAAAAAAAAACAAAAAGTCGCCGTCCAAAAAAAAAAAAGTCGCCGCGTAAAAAAAAGTCGCCGTCCAAAAACAAAAAGTCGCCGTCCAAAAACAAAAGGTCGCCGCGTAAAAAAAAGTCGCCGTCCAAAAACAAAAAGTCGCCGCCCAAAAACAAAAAGTCGCCGCGTAGAAAAAAAGGCGCCGCGTAGGTGTTCATTATAGAACACCATAGGAAAGGGTAACATATGTTAATTTAAACCCATTAGTTTTCAAGATATATATCATAAAAATAACCTGTACAAATTTCATACCATTTTGGATTTTGATACATATTTGTGATAAAGCAATATGCCATATTTTTTAGGTTTTATTTCAACAAAAATTAAACTTGACAAATAACATAATATTTTTTTTTTGTAAATTCGACATAACAATTTCTTTTTTCTCTCCGATGAAAGCCCTTCAAACGAAATATTTAAAATAATAATTGCTAGGCCTACGTGTATACTACGAACAAAGTTATCAGATAATAAATATTTATAATATGATAATTTACCTTTCCTTTACAACACCCGGAACTAGCCTAAATAAACATGGTGTCTGCATCCTGTCACGAAACAACACCTGTCCCCTCCAGTATATTGTCTTAGTATTAAAAGTATCAATAACCCTTGATACTCCCTCGCGGTATCTCCCAAATTCCAATTTAGTAACCATATCTTGCGATGCATCTGAAACTAACCCTCCAAACGAATGCCGAATAGAGGGCGATTCTTTAAAAATCCGACGGGGAATATAACCGCTTCAGTTTGGTGCCTTTGGCGAACAATGGAAAGTGCCTTTAATTGTCTTTACACTGGACGTCAGCGCAATTATTCGGTTAAATGTTCACTCGATGTCCCTATTACATATTGCGAGTGAAGACTATTAAGTAGAGTGAATTGTTACGCTTTATATTTGTCATAATCGTTTAATCGATACTGACAACTCGATGATCGACTCTTGAAGGTACGTTACGGATCTCAAGACATGTCGCCGCTATTGTCGTGATCCCAGACACATCAATGGCCATTGTCATGAAGTAGGATTTAACGTCAGTATGATTCAGCCTAGTTTGGTCGACAGTTTTCTGCAGATACCAAGATATAATAATGTGATCATAGCTGTGATGGATTCGATTTGATTTCACACAATTCCACCACAGTTAATAAACTACAAGGTACCGCAAACGTGTCGACGTCTCGGCGTACATGTCTGTCTATCGATGGCTGACCGGCCAGCTGTCCAACGATTAATTGTGGATATTCTCGCCGGTATTAATTCCAGCTCGCCTCGGGCCGTTCTCGGAAAAAATTGAACCTTGGTCACTTCGGACTTCGAAGATTACAGGATTACACTCCTTTCATCGTTAATATGTGGGTGGGGTTATTATGGCAAATGTTAGGTCACAGTAAGGCCGCACCCGCCTGGTCAAAAAAAGAAAAAACACTGGGAAAAAAATCACCGATTTCCCAGGTACGGGGCTGAGGCTTTTGTCAACGCGGGAAAGGGTGGCTTAACGCGCGTTTGATTCGGGGTGGCTTTAACCATAAACGATTCGACGGCCTCGTTGTTGACACAAGGTTTTTGGGGTAATATTGACAGAGATTGGACCTAAGTAGGTTGACAATTGCTGAATTGTGAAGCAGTTAGGAGAGGGGAGATTATCGCTTGATGGACATTAGCAAGCTGTACGCTGGGTGGGATTAAAAAAAAAAACGCGTCATCCCGCCGTCCCGGGTGTTCCGTCCTCATAAACAATAATATCGTTTCGTGTCCAGGGCAACTTGGCACAAATCAAGAGGCCGTTCAGACAGTGAACATTTTCAGTGAGGTCTGGGGAAGGTCTGGGGATGTCTGGGGGTGGTCTGGGGGTGGTCTGGGGATGTCTGGGGGTGTCTGGGGTGTCTGGGGGAGGTCTGGGGGTGTCTGGGTGAGGTCTGGGGGTGTCTGGGTGAGGTCTGGGGATGTCTGGGGGTGGTCTGGGGGAGGTCTGGGGATGTCTGGGGGTGTCTGGGTGTCTGGGTGAGGTCTGGGGGTGTCTGGGGGAGGTCTAGGGAGGTCTGGGGGTGTCTGGGGTGTCTGGGTGAGGTTTGGGGGTGTCTGGGGGAGGTCTGGGGGTGTCTGGGGGAGGTCTGGGGGAGGTCTGGGTTTGCCAATCTTGTTGTTTTTATTTAAAAATGTGGATTTTTTATACCTGCATCTCAGAAAAGTCAAAACAGGAGGGATGACAGATGTTGAGGTGAACTAATTCCTATTTGGGGGCGGGGCCGTGGGAGGGGCATTGAAAAGTAGGACTCTGTACAACGTGAATGTTTTGGACGGTCACTAAATCAGGAGTGGTTTCACATGAGCATTTTGCAGGTTGAATTTTTTTTTCTAACAAAAAGGGCCTAGTACGCTGTATTAAAAAAATAACAAAAAGCCCCAGGGTTTCTTAATGTAGGTTGCATACGGTGCTAATTGGTGGGGTAGGGGGTCACACTGCCCAAAACAGGAGACACACAAACAAGTATTGTATTTGGTTTTTTCCCCTTTGACACCCCCCCCCCCCCCCCCCAGATCTGCCAATGCCCTACCCCCTATATGCCACTTCGCAGCCAGTGACGTCACGTCCGGACATCAGTTCTGAAAACCTTCACAAATGAATTGTTCTTTTTATAGACATATCTAGACGCATCTAGAGCTGGAAGCAAATGAGTCGGCCCTGAGACGCCATGACAGTCGCCGTGGCGTCATCGGCAGTTCACTTAGAAAGGCTGCCTCATAGGCTAAATATTATAATTAATCATTTCTTAAAAAAAGGCTTTTGTCATCACAGAATGCCCCGATGAATTTACTTTTTAATGCTTCCTGATTTCAAGGGTGGAGTTTTGAATAAAACCTTTGTTAACGTATTTTTAAATTGGCTGCAATCTTTGGGACAAAAGATGCAAGTGTTAAACATAACCAGTCAAATGTTTAGCTCAATACAATACTCAAAATTGTGAAGGGACTCCAGTGAAAATCTCAGCCTACATTGAATATTTCTGACCAAACCTCAAGAACGTTACAGGTTGTGTGTCACGCACTGTGGACATCAATGATCTGCATGTCCCAGTCAGGGATGGACGATGGACGATTGTAACATAACTGGGAGCCGGCGTGTGAAAACATAACAATAGAGTCACTGTTTATTTGGTATCATGACTTTTAGTTTAATTACTAAATAGTATTATGTACTGTTAAAGATGATCGTCTATAGCAATTTTTTTCCAAATGGGCCTATTAAAATGGTAACCAAAAACAGACTGGAACTCTCATTAGTTGTAATCCCTGTTTTATTTCCAGACATTTGTTTTCGTTTAAGGCTGATCGGTCAGCTGAAAAAACTGAAAGGAAGGTATAACTTAATTCAATATCGTAACCCTCTATTTGTTTGACCGTCATATATCATTCATAATGGCGGCAGGGACAAGGGCGGGTATTATTCATCCATGACACGGGGACTGCTAACAATTATGACCTCAAAAACGAACTGAAGTGACCGCAGTTTGGGGTTAGAACGTTCAAGTATCGAAAGTCATGGGCGTTGATCGCTACTTATAGAAGTGCGGGGAACATGCAAGCCGAAGCTGGGGAGCCAGACCTTGGGACACCGGAACATTCTGAATTTGGGACGCTCTGTGGTGCTTTCGGGGCGCTTTATGACGACTTCTGTCACGTTTTCGGGGGAAATGATTTGGAAATGAACATAATTTTACTATATTTGGTTACACGGGCCAACAAAGAAGTTGTGGGTGGGGGATGATAGTTATACTTCCCCCACTCGCCGTCTCCAACCAATTGACGTCCATTGTTGGAATACTGTATGCTAAAGGAATGAAAGCTGCCGTTTATATCATTTGAAAATGGAATTTTCTGAAATGCGAATAACATTTCATGGGCGGATCCAGAACATTTTTTAGGGGGGGGGGCTGAGAATCAAAAACAATTATTTTTCAGTACTACAAAAAATTACAATGAAATAATCAAAGGGAGAGAAAAACAAAGCACACTGTGGGAATGGGAGTGCGTTCTCCCCTCCCCTCCCTCTCTCTCTCTCTCTTTTTCTCTCCTTTTTTTATATATATTTTTTTAACGATTTTTTTTTGGGGGGGGGGGCTACAGTCCCCTTAACCCCCCCTGGATCCGCCAATGCATTAAAATGAAACGTTTTCACATACTGGCTTCTATGCGCATTGATCCTCATGAAATATAAATACAAGTTACAACGTTTTATATACGGTACTAAAACTGTATCAGATATTGGAAATAATATTTGAATGAGTTTTTATCGTGTAAATATTTCTTCAAAAAGTGTATTTCATTCGAGTAATTTTCTCACAAATTGGCTACTAGCTCCTTGAGCTGAGTGACTTTCTCCTACCAGTGTCCAGAAAGAAAACCTACAGAAAATTCAATCATTTCGATGACTATGCCCTGCCAGTGTCCAGAAAGAAAACCTACAGAAAATTCAATCATTTCGATGACTATGCCCTGCCAGTGTCCAGAAAGAAAACCTACAGAAAATTCAATCATTTCGATGACTGTGCTGAAATTAAGCTTGCATAAAACTAGAAATTACAATGAAATTTATGCCTTGAAATAATTGTTTCGATTTCTGCGGTTTCATATTTTTATGAGGGGACGCTAACCATAGAGCAACACGTGTAAGAGATTAGGCCATGATTTCGATTAGGCTGAAGAAACCAACAAAATGACCTGGTCGTAAAAGCAATGACTAATGAAAGAGACTCGATAAGAGGGAAGGTTTTGTTTTTATATTTTTCAAGAAATTGAATCCATATTTTGTTTCTCTCTCATGTGCCGGAAATCGGCCGTTGTGTAGCCCCGTGGTGTTTGGGTTTTTTTGTCTGGTAATAAAACGGGATTCTGCTTGGGTGTCCCACGTACTCACAGACCCTTTATGTATTCCCGTTATGGGGTCACTCGGGTTCACGTTTTTCTTTGCTCGTACCCTCTGATCTCACCCCACTATTACTCCCATAGTAAACACTGCTAAATACAAAAATATTCAAAAATCATTTTAAAAAACTTAGAAGTCGTACAGTTTTTAAAACCAAAAGAAAAATATTGATCGATACATAACCTTTTATTTTCTTCTCAATTTAGCGTGGCTATAGTCCAGGTTTCCATTGAGTTATTCTCATCCCAATGGAAACCACCCTCAACAGTAGTGAAAACGCCCACACTGAAAAGCAGCCATTTTGGAAAAGGGCCTTACGCTTGAAATCAAATTAGGACCACTTTTTCAGGGAAAGTGTATCTAAAATACTCAAAGTTGGAGGTCAAGGACCCCCAGGTTATGATATTGGACCATTTTTACACAATCCATCAAATGTATGGGCCTGAAATTTTTGTTTTTCAGAAAGTTTTGAGGACTTACACTTTATGATAAACAGCTCGGCGCATGAATTACTCACTATTTAGTGGGGTGCACCCATAACGGTGGTATAGGGGCGAGAAGGGATTTGCTTCCTCCATGGACAAGTAGTCTGGGTCTCTGACGTGCTTCAAACTGTGTACGAATTAACGTTTATGGTAACTGCTCGCCACGGTAGCAGGAATTAAAATATGATGTCTAATTATTATTGAGGGCACCAGTCCATCCTTGACCAGAGCCTCCTCAGATGTAAGGTTTGCGGTAGTATCATGTAATTAATCTCTTAACAGATGTAATCTAGGTTTTTCCCGGTCAATTTCGGCAAATAAACAGCCAATTTAAACACTGCGTCATTCTGTTTCGCGCGAAATTGAATGCTGCTCAAAATCATCATTCAATTTCATTTTATGAGTAGGCAATAGTACTCTTGCGTCATGCGATTTAAACAAAATAACCATCCAATTTAACAATCCACTCGAACAGCATTCAAATTCGCAGGAGCTTTTCGCGGCGCGTATTTGGTCATTCAAATTCATTATTGGGCAGGCATTTGTGAAATTTGTGCAACTTAATTGACACTTTGTTAAACTTCGTTGAAGAATGTGCATTACTAAAAAGAACACCGTATATGCTAAATTGAATATAATGCTAAATGAATTCGCATGCCTGAAAGTGATATTTAATGCTTGAATTCTTAATTCGAAACACAGTAGCAACTGGAGAGGCAAAATCGCTTTAATATGAACGTATGAAAGTGAAATTGGCTGCTTATTTGCCGAAATTGACCGGGAAAACCTATAGTTTGTGGTTCTGAGAAGAACCGTTGGTGAGAAACTCGACGTTTCGATCAGTATACTTTGATTGTCTTCAGAACCTCATTATAATTCCCATAATGTGTGTGTGTACTAGAACCCCGATGGACGTTTGGGCGAAAGGTCAACGGAGTACAGACCCTTATTTCCAGAGACGGGTTTTGTTCAGCCCTTACTTTCGTTTAATTAGAGGCAATTAGTGGCCTACGTATGGGCGTGTTGTCCTTATATTTTAGGAACTGAAGTGGAACACAATAGCCTCAATGAAATCCCGTTACTGAAAACCTTGGTGGAAACCAAATGAGCCGTATGAAATCATTTCTCCATTTTTAAAAAAAAAATTTGGCGGGAGGGGGGGGGGGGGCATCTGTGTACACCGCCTCTCGGCCACCTAAGTCAGTTTTTCTTCCAAAGAACTTTCACAATAGAACCGGAAACGCGATCCGATCGGATTCCTTTAGTCTTTCCGGACTTTTCAATTAAAAAAGCTGGAAAACATTCCAGCCGGGAAAAACGAGCCGCCGTTCCCGAGTCCAAACAGAGTCGCGTGTCGGGCGTATTCTCATACTAATTAGGTGCAGGCCCACGATCGGCGGCCAGGCGGAGTTGGGTTACGGCTGTCTCGCGCTTTCCCACGCTCCTCGGCTGACGGAATTTGAGACGGAAGGTAGCGGTATTCCGTGCACGCTTGACCTGGAGCTGAGTGCACATTGTGCCGTTGTTTTTTAAATTACATAAACCCTTCCTTAATAGAAAATAACTTTCCCAGGAGTTTGAGAAAATATAGTCTGCCAGAGTTCTTTTTGTTCACAAAATGTTTTTGCAAGAGTTCTAGACTCCTGTTACTTCAGATAGTATAGGCCTAAAGATAAGGTAATTAATAAAGGTAGCTAAAAATAACAACGTGGCGCAATGTTATTGTAAAACTTTTGACGATATCAGTTTTCCCTAGAAATCATTTTGCCTGAGGTGATGTCATATTAATTTCAAGAATGCTAATACTTTATAATGAATTCAAACGATCGGAATACATTTTCACTATTTTCTCGTAAACGACACAACGATAGACCTATAATAAGCTGAAACTTTCACAGGTTGATTTTTATAAATCTCTTTTATCTCCTGAATCATAACAAGTTTGTGCGCATTTACAGACATTTTAACAATAGTGGTGTATTATTATTATTATTATTATTATTATTATTATTATTATTATTATTATTATTATTATTATTATTATTATTATTATTATTATTATTATTATTATTATTATTATTATTATTATTATTATTATTATTATTATTATTATTATTATTATTATTATTATTATTATACATTTCTGGTAATGAAACCAAGGATGCCTCAAAAGCACACTTAAGCACTGTAGCTCGGAAGCCTGAGGAAACCTGTAAACAAGGGCGCTTGCTATGTGAACCAGAAACACCGGGGTAAACCCCTACTCTTCCACGATAAGTGTTCTGGGTTCTTTTACGTGCATTACTTAATCTAGTACACTTAATCTAGTATGCTGGTCAGTGACGGCGATTTCTTGTTACGATTGGGGGAGGGGTGGCCACAGAGGGACGGTAGAGTGGGTTAAACCCAACACCTCCCCCTCCAAACAGGGATGATATTGTGAGAAAATGAAAAGGTAGGAAAAATGTTTGCCATTATCATTAGGCATATACATGTACTTGCCTATAGCGGTTTACCTCTATTGTCATGTATATCAAGGAAACTGTTTTTTATCTTGGTATTTACAATAAAATGATACATAAGGAAAGTTTCCATGGTCTGAAGTTAGTCTGAACCCGGTTTCATGGTAGGATTTTCAAAATCAAAAGGTAGGGTTTCCTACAAAAGTAGGAAGAATATCATGCCTGACAAACAATTAAATCGCCGAATTTGTTTTAAACAAAATAGTAATTATACGCCAAAAAAATCATGAAATTCAAAGGTTTTTCTTGTTACACTACCGGGGCTGTGTGTCCATAACGAAGCACGAGCAGATCTTAGAAACAAAATGGCTTAAAAACGATGATAGGGGTGTCTGTAATAAAACAAAGGAACAATGGGAAATACAATATATGAAGTGTGTTATGAATTACAACAAATTAGGAGAACGAGAATTATGGGGCACTCAGGGGGTGACATTGGCATTGCCGTTCCGCCTGTCATAAATATTAGACGAGACATGTTCCCCCTTTTCTCCCCACCCCCATGATCGCTGTCCATGATTAAAAGGATCCGTCCGTGGGTACAGGTCATATTTCATTCATTATTCCAGTTGTCAATTACGTTTGGCGGGAACTTCTATTCCACGTATTGTCTTACCTCCACATAACAAATCCGATTCCACTTCAACAAAATTCCGACATCTACCCGCGACTTGATTACGGTGCGGTCAATGGGTCCGTCCATACCAATGCAATGACTCTCTGTAATAATTCCTTCAAGTGGCAGCCGCCATCACTCAACCACCCACTCCGGCCGGTTGGAATTTAAAGGAAATCTTTAAAGGATTCATCTTGGTAATTCACAAATAGCCAAATTTTAATATAGTTAAACTTATAAGTTGTAAAGCTGATGATTGTATTATTTATTCCCTTGATTTAATTTTGTCTGAGGTGCTGTCATTTGTTATGAATTTTTAAAAATAATTTCCAGTTTGATTTCAGGAAAGAGTTCTATTCCCTAACATCCACATTAGAATGTAGGCATACACCCCAAATTTTGATCGTTATTTTTCACAACAGTCTCCTGACGATGACTAGAACAGACTAGTCGAAACGTTGAGAACAAACCAACCGGCTCTTCTCAGAGCCATCACTTCTCCCAAAAAGAGATCATTACATGGTGTACCCGAAAGAACTCAATAGCGACACAAACAAACATTACTAATGTTGTACCTTCCCTTAGTCAAGCGATCACAAACTCTAAGTAAATTTTATCGTGAACGACACAAAATAATAAGCAATTACTTTCGCACGGGTTGGTTGTTTAACAGACAGGACAATTTACTTCAGTGCAAGTACCAGTACTCCAATTCTGTAGTTGTAGTGGAGTACTGTTTCATGAGTACGAATACAGAAAAATGTACTCGAATATAAATACGAGTACGGGTAATACAACTTCATTTAATGTGTATCTTGATTCAAAGAGGGCGAGCACACTCTTACTTTTGCCAGTGTTGTACTCTCCCTTTAAACTCCGGTTCAAGACCCGTCATCGACGATGAATAGCAATGGAATGCTATCTATTTTCCTCAAACGGATCATCCATTTTAGCCGCCCTGGCCAAAGGGACGCAGCACCCGGATTGTCACGATTTATGGCCGCCACTTGTCTCTCTGCACACCAATTGGTCACTTTGATTG
Organism: Zoroaster sp. YZ-2022; assembly: GCA_029582265.1. Taxonomy (NCBI): domain Eukaryota; kingdom Metazoa; phylum Echinodermata; class Asteroidea; order Forcipulatida; family Zoroasteridae; genus Zoroaster; species Zoroaster sp. YZ-2022. The sequence goes on from CM055836.1 coordinate 23,540,327, forward strand.
CCCTTTCAATTTTAAAGACTTTCACTATTGCTCTTTTATTCTAATGCTCCATTAGAAAAAGAGCTTTTACTGAAATGAGAGATTAATTCAGGATAAAAGCCTTTAGATCCCTTGTGGCGAGTTTTACTGTAGAATGCTTTTTTTATGAGCCGTGTTCGTTTCTAAAAAAGAAAGAATACGTGCACGGTTTGACCATAGAGAAAGAACACATTCTCTACGGTTTGACGTAGCTACGGGGTTACGCACCACTGCCGACCAGCCGAAAAGAAACTGCGCAGATAGTGGAGTGGAATATTATTTAAAATCTTACTTGGTTTTGAGATGGTAATGACACCAGACATCCTGAGAAGTTATTTCATCCGACAGTGTTGTCAATTTGCAAGAAAACGTGAACACAAGTTCATATCTGAAAATGATCCCCAGCTTAATGAAACTGCGCACTTTACTATGAGTGAACTATTATATAAAATCTTGCTTGATTTTGAGATGAGCTGGAATGGTACCAAACATCGTCAAAAGTTATTTCGTCTGTTGGTGACATAAATTATAAACTGAAATGGATCACACGGTTGATAATCCATTTCCAGGCCACGTTTGAATGAAAAGAAATAATCTCAATGAATTCTCACAATGTGTCTCCTTATTAATCGACATTACAGAATAACATGAATTACTGTCACAGGAAGTGGCGTAACTAGGATCCAATTTTCAGGGAAGGGGGGTCACTAGGGGGTGCACCACTTTTTCTAGCGGGGCATGTCAATACTTGAACATTTTGTATCCTGCAGCCTCAAATGGGGACCTATGTTTTCAAAATTCTGAATAGGGACACCTGGTGGAGGGGGGGCACAGACCTGGGGGGCACAGACCTCGGTAGGGGGAACGTGCCCCCGTGCCCCCATATTTACGCCACTGGTCACAGGTTGGTTTCTGTGCATTTATGTGGGTTTCTCTGTGGTTCTTTTAATTTTTTGATACATTTACAGACGTTTTATCGAAGGTGTACGCTGCAAAAACTGTGGTGTTAAAAACTAGGCAACTCGTACAATATAAACACCATGGAAGAAAAAAGTTGACACCGCTAGTGTTATTTGAACACCTCAGTTTTTGCAGGGTACAACGCCTCCGAAGGGGAAATATATCGTCACGATCAGAGCAAACTTTCCGATAGGGCATGGAATTGGTGTCTTAGTGAAAATTACTGCCTCATTCATGCAGCATCAACGGTAATATGACTTTCCAACAGGGCATGGAATTGGTGTCTTAGTGAAAATTACTGCCTCATTCATGCAGCATCAACGGTAATAATCTAAAGCTTGCACTCCGATTCCATGCCCTGTTGACTGTGCCGATAATGTCCCTTTAAAGAAAAGGAACAGCATTGATAATTTTGGTAAACATGCTTTTATGAGTATCGGCCTATTTACTCTCATTAAAGCAAGATATCCATTTTAACAAATAATCTCTGAAATGACGTCTATTTACGGTGTGTTGTTCAAGATAAAATAGTGAAAATGCACTCTGTGCTTGCATTCTTTAAACACTCTGAATTGAGGAAAGAGTAAAACTGGAAATAATGGAAATTATTAAACTTTTCTTAAAATGACAGCCCTACCGACAACATACATTTCTTGATAAGATTAATATCATATATCATCAGCTGTACGCAAGGGTATGCCTTACTCCCTTAGTTTCATTCCCAATCCTCTCTACCTTACCTTTCAAAATGCACACTCGATCTGTTCATACCTCAATGAACAGAGTGCAACAACCTACACAGGAAATTCATTCTCATGAGAATCATTTTGTCTACTTCATATGTTCAAAGGCATCCTATGCGACATGAACATTTTTTGCTTTCCCACGACGTCACGGGACCGTGTTTTATCTAATGGGCACGCCCCTCAGGCAACGGATGTGGAACACTTCCGCCATATTGTCGTCTGGGCGGCGCAGTTACTTCTGTTTAGCTTGCTAATTACTCAGCTTTTCAAGAAAAAGAAAAACATCGACTTTCGCTTTCACCCACAGAGGTATCTGATAACGTTGTTTTCACTTGAATGAAATCGAGTAATCGCATAATGATGTTATAAAGTAGCGTTGCTTCACGATACATTGTACAAGGTATTCCTCTTCTAAACAACCACACACATATTTAAAAACAACATTAAAACAAATAAAAGTGCGAAATACATTTGTGCATTCATATTTTAAAGAGAAGGTACAGCACTGTTTTTTGGGGGTAACGTTAATTCATGTCGCTGATACACAAGAAGAACAAGATAACTTAAATACAAAAATACAAGGATACAGCAGAAAAAACAGAATAACAACATTATATAAATGCTTCATTAAAAAGATGAGTTTTTGGGTTTTTCTTAAATTGGATAAGAGAAGCCGATGATTTGACATATGATGGCAATTGATTCCATAGACGTGGTGCTGCATGAGAAAAAAGACCGATCACCCCAAGAATGATTAGATTTAGGCTCAATGAGGAGGTTTAAATTGTCAGAACGGAGTTTGCGAGGAGGTTTGTAAGGTTTAAGCAAATCATCAATATATGCAGGGGCACTGTCATTGAGAGATTTAAACACAAAGCAACAATTTGTACACAATTCTGCAGCTTACTGGTCTAGTTTTCAAGAAATATGTCATTAAACTAATCTGTGAAAAATTCATCACAATAGGTGTTCAGATCCCGTTTTTGTGAAAACAATGAAAACCTGTGTATTTGATGTTTTACAAAACGTTTTGGTAAATTCGACATAACAATTCCTGATTTCTCTGAGATGAAAGCATTTCAGACAAAGCACTTCAAGATGATTGATACACGTACCCACTTTACACAAATTAAGTTTAAAAAATAATAATTCGTTAATTAGATAATCTGGTAAGTACCAATGTTGTACCTTCCCTTTGATTTGGTTAATTGCCCACAGACTTGACTTACCTATATTGTGCTCATACTAGTGCAGTGGGTAAAGTGAGCTTGAAAATAGCGCAGTATTTCAAAATTCAAAATAACATTTTACTACAAAATGTTTTCACTAGAGAGAAAAATTCAACATTATTGCTATTACTAAAATTATTTTAAGAAAACAAAATGGGTCCAAGTGAGAAAATCTTTGAATTAAGTTCAGTGGCGTAACTAGGGTCCAATTTTCAGGGGGGGGGGGTACTAGGGGTGCACCACTTTTTCTAGGGGGGCGTGTCAATACTTGAATCCTGCAGTCTCAAATAGGGACCTATTTTTTCAAAATTCTGAATGGTGGCGGGGCACCCGGGGGTACGGACCTCAGCTGGGGGGACGTGCCCCCTGTGCCGCCCCCCATAGTTACGCCACTGATTAAGTTAATTCCCTTTAAGCTAGGTTATCCAAAAATAAATAATCCATCAATGCGACTTTAAAGCAAACTATGTAAAGTTTGTTTCTAATAGAAAGAAGTAAATTTTACCATGTGACTATAGTTTTTCCGGTATGTGAAGAAAGATGATTCAGCACATTTTGTTCGTATACTATTGGTACAAATAGATTTCCTTTGTCCCGTGCCATAGTTGTGGTTTTAACACCGCTGGTATTGGAAACAACGAAACAACTGTTCCACCATTGTGAATTGGGAGCGACTGCCACACTTGTCAAAAGGAGAATTTTTGGAAAACAGAGAAAATAATTGTTTTCGAAACCAGTTAACCAGATTTGGTTTGGTTCTGTGTTAAAAGCATTTATGTCATACCGTGATTAGTTTGTCTTGTGAAAGTACTGCCGCTTCAGAAAGCATCAAATAACGAAAGCTAGTAGTAGTAGTGTATTCTTTTAAAGATTTTGATCTGGAGGAATTGGATTTTAATTTTTATGTCTGGTTCGTTTACACGCGCCATGCAGTCATGTTCCTCATGGTTATTCCTTGTGGATTACCGCCCAAGAAACAGAAAGCCTAATTACCATGGGGAATGTTTAAATAAAAGCAACATGATTTTTTTCAAAATTCATTGTGTGCACCACTGGGGGATATAAACATTTATAGACGTGCAGAGCCAACTGTACTATTCTCGCCATCAGTTCGTATTGGAGCCCCACTTCCTCCAAGAAGTGTTTATTTCTCATGGTGTTACCCGTAAACCTTTATTATTCTTTCTTAATAATAATAATAATAATAATAATAATAATAATAATAATAATAATAATAATAATAATAATAATAATAATAATAATAATAATAATAATAATAATAATAATAATAATAATAATAATAATAATAATAATAATGAACATTTGTAATGCGCCGGTATCCGTCAAAAGAGACGCTCATGGCGCAGTGACACATCAGTGTAAACAAGAAAACAAAAATACATGGTAAGAACAATGCAATATAAAATTACAAGGAACAGTGGTTGTAAAAAGGCCGACTGGCTCTGGTCAGAATATGCTAGGCAAAGACGATATTCTGACAAGGAAAAACCTTGCATACACAACCAAGCAAACAAGGTTGATTTGCAAACAAAATGTAAACACCGAAGCGATGCTCTTCACATATTAAACAAAAACAAAAGGTATAAATACATCATCATAAAAGTCAATAGTTAAACATAAGTAAATTATACATTAATTTTCATCAAATGAGTTTTGAGAGCAGTTTTAAATGAAGCAAGAGATGGAGATTGTTTGACATGCTCAGGTAAATCATTCCACAAAGAAGGAGCAGCAGCAGCAACAGAACGTTTTCCCCAGGATCTCTTTGTCAATTTCTTACTCAGAAGAAGTTTATGATGTGATCTCAATGAAATCACGATTTGAGTGATACGGTTGAAGTAATTCTGATAAATATGATGGTGACATATCAGTGGAAGATCTTAAACATACATTAAGATTTTGAAAACAATCCTGTCCTTAATTGGGAGCCAATGAAGATCTCGCAATATTGGTGTAATGTGTTCTCTTGGTTTAGTCCGGGTTACGATTCTAGCGGCTATGTTTTGAAGACGAGACAGACGATAAATGTGACCCGCTCTGCGAAAAAGGGTATCGGGACGCTATGCTATTACCCGTAAAGGGCTGTTCTATGTGGAGAGGGTGTATGAAAAAAAAATTCACAACGTGATTTTTTTGTTTTTTGTTTATTGGCTTCTATTAAGTATTATATCAATACTTTCATAATTTATTTACAGAAATATTATTATTGATGAGTAAAGATGAAAAAACAAACGTTTTTGTGTCCCTTGTGTTCGTCTTCTGTGTGACTCTTTGTCAGTTTTAGGGAAGAAAACCTCCAAATTTTTGACAAAAAGACTTTTGTTCCTTTGTTTTTTATTCTGTTGGTGAAGTTTAATAAATATTTTTAAATAAAACACCTCATTAGCCATAGCTCAAAAGGAACATAACTGTTGCTATGGGCATTCAAGAGAGTTTCTTCTTAGCTCATTTCTTTTTCCACTTGCTGTGTTTAAAGGGCTGTATCTCTGAAGGCACTTCCGTTAATTTGTACAATATGAATATGCAAAAATCAGTATATCTCCAGAATGCAAAATGCCACAGGGTTCAAACCTACACCAAATTAAAGCTTATAATGTAACCAATTCAGCTATGTATGTAACTCAATTTTAAAATGTTGTCCCATAATACCCATTTTTGTGGAGCCGGTCACAAATAACATCAGCATGACAAGCATCCCATTAGTCATTACAAGTGTAATACGTTAGTGAAAAGTGTTAAGCCCAAATGTAAGTTTGGAAATGTGTGTGCCTTCATGCTACTGGATTCAAGAAATATCTTGCACACTTGTTTCACTTTAATGGTAAAGCTTAAGCCAAGCCTTAAGCCAAGTGAAAAAATTCAAGTGAAGTTCAGTCAAAACCAGGAGGGAAAAGTCTCCTACATAAGTACATTGCTGCTTGAGTGTTTCCCATTCTCCACTGTCGTTGTAAATAAGAATTCAAATTTTTTTAAAGTGCATCTTCATCCCAACATTGTTATCATGGTAATGAACAGAAGAGAAATTTGATAAATTTTGGTAGAATTGTGTTTGTACACTGTAAAAACGTTGGGCAACATGGGGTTGGGTAAGGTTATTTCTCCCAGAATTGGTCAGTATTTACCACAACTGTTCACATATTTTGGCAATTTTTTTTCCCAACATTGGGCAATGGTAAACCAACTGTGTAACCTGTTGATATGTTGACCAGTGTTGGGTAACATATCAACCGTGTTTGCCCAATATTTCATACATTGTAAGCGCCATGAGCCTCTCGGGAATGGCGCATGATAAATACTTGTTGTAATGTAATGTAATGTCATGTATATTGTTTGTATTTGTCGAGACCAACAAGTCAAGTCGATAGTCAAAAAGAAAATGTGACTTGAAGTCAGATTCAAGTCAAGTCACTGACTGGAGTCAACAACTCTTTAATGTGAGCTTGCATTTGTTAGGAAAGGTACACAAAATCGTTGTCGGTTTCATATCATGGAGACATTGGTTTGTGTGTACAGATTTCTATATAGGAATGCCAGGATCAAAATATTTACAGGAAACAATTTATTCAATTATTTTTTTTATCAAAAGGATTGTACATCATTCACAGAGAGAGCAATAGAAAGGGTCTTGATTGGTGTCACAAGAAAGAACAGGGTTAGCAACCAAGACTTGAGGAAGAGAACAGAAGTGTTAAGATATAATACAGGAAATAAAATCAAAGAAGTGGAGGTGGGCTGGTCATCTAGCTAGGAGGCAAGATGACAGGTGGACCCGTAAGCTGACTGACTGGACACCGATAGAGCATATACCAGAGGGAGAGGTAGACAAAGCAGAAGGTGGAAGAATGACATCAGAGAATATGGTAGCGTTACGTGGAAGAGGACAGCACAGGATAGAGTGAAATGGGAAGCTGATGAAGAGGTCTTCCTCTTGCAGTGGAACGAAATAGGCTAGACAGATAAACAGACAGACATCATTCATGTTGACAGAGGTTCTTCTATGAACACACTTACTTTCTTTGAATCAACCGACTGAAACAAGGTTTCAGTTTAACGCAGAGTCTAATTCATGAGAAAAGTGTAAAAGCATTCACAGTTTTTACAGAAACACACTTATGGAGCCAAAAAATGTGCATATTTGTCCAAGTTTACTTTTATGAAAAGAGAGCATTAGACTGAAGATCTAAAGGTTCCTGGATCGAGTCCCTGGTGTACTCGCATAGGTAAGGAATTGGCCTGGGTTTCGGCAGTAATTTTTTTTAAACATTACATTATAATTTGGTTTTATACATTGCACAGAATTACACAATGTAAAACATCCTATAATAACAGCTGTCTGAAATAGCTCAGCTGAGAGAGCGTTAGATTTAAGATCTAAAGGTCCCTGGTTCGAATTCCCGGAATACTCGCATGAATTCTGAATTGTCTCGGGTTTCGGCACCAACTTTTGTTAACCATTACATAATTATACTCAAATGTTTAAAAATCCACAAAGCTAGACAACCCAGCCACTGTCATCTGCCGAAATAGCTCAGTTGGGAGAGCGTTAGACTGAAGATCTTAAGGTCCCTGGTTATAACTGCATATAGATTTAAAAATTTCAAGTTTCATGCTAGATAGTGAAATTGCCTTTCCGACCTTTGTTTTAAATTTGAAATTCTTAAAAAGTAAATGTAAGCCAAGGGATATTCGATCCCCTTAAGTTAACCTTTTATGTTTTATGTAAAACTGTGAGAATGTATTGCCAATACTGTATAATGGTTTAACAAGCCATTATGCCTATATCTCAAATAATATTTATGTTTGCATGTCGTCTGATCTCTATACTAACTGGACAGGAGATCGCGCCGATTGGCTGAAGCTCGTTGTTCGCCATCTTTGTTCCCCCAAGAAAGACGGCGCATGCGTGACGGCCGGACAGGTTTACTGCTTCCCGACCGACGACAATGCCGAGTGCTGCTGAACCAGTTGTTGTTATTGTCTGTATGCTAATATGACATTTGACTCTTGACCTTTTTGGGGAACCAACATGGCGGCCGGTTACTTCAACTTTTTATAGGCCAATCAGCGCCCATCTCCTATCCAGTTAGTATAGAGATCAGTGGTTTGAAACTACTAGGCCTATTCTGCTTTAATACTGCAGGACCTTTATGTTGGTTTATTTGCAACAGCTAATTCTCTATTTTATGATAGGCCTATTTATTCATTAAAACACATCTCCTGAAGACGATCAGAGCATACTGATCGAAACGTGGAGTTGTAACCTCCAGTTCTTTCTTTATAAATAATTACTACTCATTAGAGAATTTCACAAGGTGTCACCGCAAACAGTCTTTACTTAGGTAGAACTTGTAGCTTTGCATGGTGAGGAGGATAAGTAAGAGTAATTGCGGTGACACCATGTGAAATGCTCAATTGAGTAGTAATTAGTTCTGAATTAGTACCTCCAGTTCTTTTCAGAACTAATTACTACTCAATTGAGCATTTCACATGGTGTCACCGCAATTACTCTTACTAGTCTTTACTTAACCTTTTCACCATGCAAAGCTACAAAGCTATTACTTAAAACGGATGTCAAAAAACAAGACGTAGAAGTACATGATTCCTTCCAAGAAATATATGAAATTCAAAGAGGGCACTTCCAATCTTAACAGGTGTTGCAAGTTCGAAAAATTCAAATTCTCCAAATACTACTAGGCTAACAAGAAAGTTGTGGCTGAAAAATAATAACAATCCATTGTTTTTACAAAATATATGTTTCGCTCCCCCGTTGATTGAGTTCAGAGGTCTCTATTAGGTTATGTATCCACATATGGCAAGCGTATGTAAGAAGTTCATGTGTACCACGGTTCACCTGTTAGTCTCAATTCTTTTAGGGATTGTGGTCCAGACCGTGGTTCCGGCAGCCATAACTGCGTCAGCGAATTTACTGGCATCTTTGAACTACACCCGTCCTACACAATGAAATGCAAACTGTACCACATTTTGGTAAAATGTTGCAGAAGTGGTTAATTAAAGGTATATTGTATACCTATGTACACTCACTGGCCAAAAGTATTGCAACATGCTCAAAATAGCACTTTACAGTAACAGGTGAGATGATCATTTAATCTGATTTCATCGATCGTGTATTACATAATTTCCGAGCAAGAACAGTAAAAAAGAACATTGACTTCAAAACACAGGCACTTTCAAGAAGTCTTAAGTAGTGTAAATAAAATAAAATAAATTATTGTAACACAGTTCTCCAAACTGAACTTTGGTGTGTGTTGCAATACTTATGGCCAGTGAGTGTATATACACTATGATATTATCAAAAAGATGTTCTCCCATGGAAGCTGCGGCTGCATGAGTACCCAAGGAACGTTCACTAAAACGCGGACTCTATGATCCCCCAAAATGTTTCATTGAACGAAAAGAACAAGCAACAAAACAAAGCATAACCACCGAGACAAGAAGATAGCATACGAATTATGAGTTACGAACGCAGGATCGCCGATGTGGATGGGTAAGGGCTAGGGTGAGGCATATATAGCTCTAATATACGGACCGCAGTGTAGTCAACGTCTTGTATGAACGGCTTATTAATCGCATGATAAGAAAATAACTTGTTTTTGAAAAGTGGACCCAAGTGGTACATTCTATGTTATTGTTTCATGAAGAGGGGCATCTTTCAAACCCTTCCAGGCACCGGCAGGTCTGACAGCCCCCTCCCCCACAGAGTTGATGAAATGTGATCGCCCAAAATGTCCCGCCTTTCCATCTACCCTCAAATTATCGAATCAGTTGGCAGTTGGCACTAAGGTGCTAAAAGGCAATTACGGCGAACTTGGACACCTCGGATTTGGGGGAGATTTGGGGTTAGATTTCACGACATAAACTATTTGACTATTTTCCCACGGTTTTCTAACCGCTGAGATCCGATTCGAAATACGGTTTAATTATAACCGCGAACATTGTACGAATTGTGTTACCGTGGTTTCAAGGACTTGTCAAATTCAGAATGCAAATTGTACAATTGATTGTGTCTTGTGGACTGTGAGTCAGTCATGTTGAATTTCAGAACCCAAATGTACTAAAGTACGCATTTCCAATAAAAGACCCAAATCTCAGATCTGTAATTATATGAAGTGACATGAGGGTTGGGATCGTTTGGAGAGCGTACATCACTGGTATAAAAACTGCTTCTATGAGTATGCTTACTCTCTTTGAATCAAGATATACATTGAAGGGAAGGTACAGCATTGGTAATGTTGGCCAAACTGCTTCTATGATTATGCTTACTCTCTTTGAATCAAGATATACTGTACATTAAAGGGAAAGTACAACATTGGTAATGTTGGCAAAACTGCTTCTATGAGTATGCTTTCTCTCTTTGAATCAAGCTATGCATTGAAGGGAAGGTACAACATTGGTGATGTTGGCAAAACTGCTTCTATGAGTATGCTTACTCTCTTTGAATCAAGATATACATTAAAGGGAAGGTACAACATTGGTAATGTTGGTAAAACTGCTTCTACGAGTTTCTTTGAATCAAGATGTACATGTTAAAGTTTCATATTATGACAACAATTTATTTTGTTTCACATCGACATAACAATTATATTTTTCTCTTAAGACGAAAGCGCTGCAGACGGAATCAAAATTCCCAAGATGATTGATAGGTGTACTAACATTACACCATGGTATACTTTAAAATAATAATTCGTTGTTGTGATAATCTGAAAATTAGCAATGTTGTATCTTCCCTTTAAATGCCACCTAGTTCGTTCACCTAAACATGTCATTTGGACTATCGTGGGATTATATACTGTGGGAACGGCAAACATTCAGATACATTTTTATCAAGTAATCTCTTTGAAGAGCAAAGAGAGGCGATGCAATTATCGCGGAAAGGTACACTGAGAACATGTCAAAAACATCCGTTCAGGAAACCTATATAAGCGGTTTGTCGGCGGGTTCAATTGCCGAGTCCCGTAACAATCGCTGTTCTGATTAACACCTTTCGCGCAGTTGTTTACCCGGGACCGTGGGAACATATAGAATTGGGCAATGTTGGTTAGACCGTGAATGTTTCGGCCGGAACTTGGAAAATTCTCAAACCGAATTTCTTCAGAAAAGAAGAACCCACTTCCAAATAAACAGATGTTGTGACCCAAGTTCAAACCAACCGTCAGTTCCATTTTTTTTTGTATTGGTTTTTTTTTGTTTTTTTTTGTTTACTCTGCAGTTTTAATGAATAAAAATTGTAAGGAGAGCTCACACATGTTATGGTTATCCATGCTTATCAGAGGAATGTGATATTAATAGTTTGTTTGTTTGTCTATCTGTGTTTGGTTGCTTGTTTGTCTGTTCATTTTCACGAATATTCCAGTGAGAACATGCACGTGACATGGCTACCTTCACTTGTCTCCCAATCCCATGACCAGGACCACCCTCAAGATAATCCCTCTGTCTCCAAAAAACAAAAACAAAATCACGAGACTCCGCACCTCCCCCAATCAGTTGAGTCTCTTATTTTCCCCGCCCATTATTTGGGTCCTTTGCGATGGCCTCCGATAAGCTAACTATATTATACGCTATTTATTAACGGTTGAATAAAAAGATACAAGACCAACTGCCTAGCGTAATTACAATGCAAGATAACTTACAAATATTTGTATTACTTCTAGCAGTCTGAGGACGCGAACTGACAGCATTGAGGGTATGGAACCTGCATTCTACCCGCTCGACAGCATGATGTACTACCTGACTGACCATTCGTCTGTTTGACTAGCAAACTTGTAGTTGAGTACTTTTTCATGAATACGAATAAGAATACAGAAAAAATGTACTCGAGTACGGGTACAAGTACTCGTACTTTTTCAAGGGTATGGAGTCAGGTCAGATCACTCCCGTAGCCGTTGGGTGCACTTTAGATGAAGCCACCGTCTTCCTCCACTGTTCCTGATCCCCAGCCAATATTATGCCCTCGACCACTGATCGCCCTGTCCAGTTCTTGGTGTCACTACCCCCATTTCGCTCTTGGCTTGCCTCTCCTTCGATTGCCATGCAGAGTACAATGCATTATCTTGTGGGCCAGTGTTCCAGATCTTCTAGTCACGAGTACGAGTACGAGTAGAGAAAAATGTACTCGAGTACGAGTAGGAGTACGACAGCTCTGTCGACCAGTTCAATCATGGAGGAAGGAAATTTGATGTCCTTCCTCCATGGTTCAATTCATGTCACATACTCCCTCTCCCCCCCTTCACTACACAGATCCTTAATGTAAGGTAGTTCAAATTTTACGAAATGGTCACATTTTAATGTGATACTAACTGGGTACAAAGCTACTGTTGGGTGTATGTCTTTCCTAGAATAGTGCTGTCACTTTTACGAAATGGTCACATTTTAATGTGATACTAACTGGGTACAAAGCTACTGTTGGGTGTATGTCTTTCCTAGAATAGTGCTGTCACTTTTACGAAAGTGAAAACATTTCCAGTTCAAATTTGGAAAGAGTACACTAGAGTAGCTCTTTAATTCTTCGTTAGAATGAATCTCCTTAATTCTTCGTTAGAATGAATCTCCTTAATTCTTCGTTAGAATTAATCTCCTTAATTCTTCGTTAGAATGACTACAAACAATCTTTAAAGTCCGGCATTCTCATGAAGACGATCATAGCATACTGATCAGAGACGTCGAGTTGTATATTAACCACCAATTCGTTTCAGATTACTACTCAAAAGAGAATTTGTTTTACATGGTGTCACTGCAAACAGTCTTTACTTATCCTTTTCACCATGCGAAGCTTCAAATCTTAGCAATCTTCACCATACATGTACTCTTAAAACTAAAGTGTTAAATCAACATTTTAAAGAGTTCGGTCAGTGACAACTCATTATAAAGTTGCATTTAACTTTTAAAAGTGTTGAATTAACATTGATAAAGTTAGACTTAACTTGACTCTGTGTTATCACTCACCGAACTCTTATATTGGTTGACTCGCGTTAACGACATTTAACATTTTCACAGATCGGTACACAATACGGGTGGGTACACAAACGGGCAGTTTTGCCTATATTCCCAACAGAATCAGGGTCTAAAAATATGGGTATATAGGTAAAATGGGGGCGGGGTAGAGAACACTGCCAAAATACGAAGCAAACAAAAACGTATTGTAATGTAACACGCATGGCGAAATAGTGGGGGAATATACTATCTTTGTCCACCCCCCCCCCTTCCGGGGATCCGCCAATGGTTACCAAAGTTAAACCCATTCCTTGCGCTGTGGTTAAATCTTTGCCATGGTTGAAATATTCATTGATCAAGGGGGAAACCAGCTAGGCTACAGTTTTCATTTACCTGTGATGTTTTTTAAATTTTTTTTAATTTTTTTTTTTTTACTGATTTTAGCAACTAGCCACGACCAGCCAGTTTATTTGCAAATCGATCCACCGCGTGGTGACAGACTGGTAACCTATTGTTCCACAAACAATGCTCTATTGTTCTCTGATGAATGGGACGTCTCAGTGAGCTTTTTAATGGCTGTAGGGAAAAGAAGAAAAAAATGGCAAACCGGTCGATATGAAAATGCAAACTTTTGACTGGTGTTTTACGAAATAGACAATGACGCTTTCAGTAATGTTTCTTAACAAGCTAAAGAAGGAATTGTCGGGCCGTAATGGAAATAAAATATGAATGAAAGGAAATAGTGAATGAGTGTGTGTCGCTCCAAATAAAAAGATTAATTCAGACAGACACTAAAATGCGAGTTAAAGGGGCAGTATGTAAAATTGGTATTTGTAACACATTCGTGTATTTCAACATACATCATTAAACTAATTTGTGGTTTATTTGATTATAAAACTCATTTTGTAATGTTTTTTAAACATTGAGAGAATCTCTCAAGGAATGTTGGTTTTTTTCGTCGTGTGAAAAGGGCTTAATTCCATCACAATAAGTGCTGACGTTATTGACAAAACAACGAAAAACTGCTCCATGTGTTTTCTGTATAAAATCTTTTTGATTTACAAAAAGATGCCGTCAGGCAAATAAATTCGACATAACAATGAATGCTTTCTCTAAGATAAAAGCATTTCCGTCAAAAATAATATCATGGGATGATTTATAACAGAACTAACTTTACACCAAAGGAAGTTAGTTAGTAATTCGTTAATTGGATAATCTGGTAATTACTAGTGTTGTACCTTCCCTTTTAAATATCGATTCTACTTAATTACTTATTATTATTATTATTATTATTATTATTATTATTATTATTATTATTATTATTATTATTATTATTATTATTATTATTATTTGTTATATTATTATTATTATTATTTTTATTATTATTATTATTATTATTATTAATTTTTTTTTTAAATTATTATTATTATTATTATTATTATTATTATTATTATTATTAATTTCCGTCATATGATCTTGTGAGAGCCAGTAACTTTATGTATTCGTGAACCACAGTCTTCTGTAGGCGATCATGTTCCAACTGTCGTGGGATACGTTCAGTACGTGGGTTTACAAGCGAAGGTACATGTACATGCACAATAGAATCACAGGCTACGTAGAGGGCGCTGTCCGTGTATATTCTAATAACTTGCAGCTTTTATATAATTACATCATAGTTATTCTAAGACAATTTTATGCCCAGTGCTTACTGTTAGTGCTGTATTCTGCCACCCACTGTACCGGACACAATCAACCAAGCGGTACACCGCGCATTAATGACGACATCCCGTCTCCTGTTATGTTAATTACGAAAAAGAAAAAAGATGGGTATTTTTGGTGTTTTTCCCTGAAATTTGTAAAATGCGGAGAAAAGGAAGCGACTCTTGAATTAAAATAATCTGAAATGAAATGCCGTGACCCTCCGTCGTTTGACGTATGATGAAAACCTGGGTATTGTTTGTGCTTTTATTCTGAAACTTGTGAAACAGAAGCGATATACATCATTAAACTAATTTGTGGTTTATTTGATTATAAAACTCATTTTGTAATGTTTTTTAAACATTGAGAGAATCTCTCAAGGAATGTTTTTTTTTTTTCGTCGTGTGAAAAGGGCTTAATTCCATCACAATAAGTGCTGACGTTATTGACAAAACAACGAAAAACTGCTCCATGTGTTTTCTGTATAAAATCTTTTTGATTTACAAAAATATGCCGTCAGGCAAATTGTAATAAATTCGACATAACAATGAATGCTTTCTCTAAGATAAAAGCATTTCCGTCAAAAATAATTTCATGGGATGATTTATAACAGAACTAACTTTACACCAAAGGAAGTTATTAGTTAGTAATTCGTTAATTGGATAATCTGGTAATTACTAGTGTTGTACCTTCCCTTTTAAATATCGATTCTACTTAATTAGGCCTACTTATTATTATTATTATTATTATTATTATTATTATTATTATTATTATTATTATTATTATTATTATTATTATTTTTTTTTTTTAAATATTATTATTATTATTATTATTATTATTATTATTATTATTATTATTATTATTATTATTATTATTATTATTATTATTATTATTATTATTATTATTATTATTATTATTATTATTATTAATTTCCGTCATATGATCTTGTGAGAGCCAGTAACTTTATGTATTCGTGAACCACAGTCTTCTGTAGGCGATCATGTTCCAACGGTCGTGGGATACGTTCAGTACGTGGGTTTACAAGCGAAGGTACATGCACAATAGAATCGCAGGTTACGTAGAGGGCGCTGTCCGTGTATATTCTAATAACTTGCAGCTTTTATATAATTACATCATAGTTATTCTAAGACAATTTTATGCCCAGTGCTTACTGTTAGTGCTGTATTCTGCCACCCACTGTACCGGACACAATCAACCAAGCGGTACACTGCGCATTAATGACGACATCCCGTCTCCTGTTATGTTAATTACGAAAAAGAAAAAAGATGGGTATTTTTGGTGTTTTTCCCTGAAATTTGTAAAATGCGGAGAAAAGGAAGCGACTCTTGAATTAAAATAATCTGAAATGAAATGCCGTGACCCTCCGTCGTTTGACGTATGATGAAAACCTGGGTATTGTTTGTGCTTTTATTCTGAAACTTGTGAAACAGAAGCAACTTCTGAAATAAAACAACCCACTGGTCCATGGAATGCCGTTTGACCTCTGTCGTTTGACGTATGATGACACACAGCGCCAGTTTATGGTTTATGAATGCACACACCTTTGGAAGATAGATCTGTGGTATCTACTACCATAGTGCTTTAACACACAAGTCTATGGGAAAATTATTTATGAAACTGAAGGTTAATGTTAATTCTCAAGTGACGGTAATGATTAGTCAATTTTCTAATATTTATGCGCTCGCGATGCTACTTTTTGGCAAACCATTGCTTTTGATTAAATGGAGCCAAACATCAAGACGCTTTCGAAGTGGTGATGTCGTAAGCCAATTACAAGCAAACGTGATCCCTGTTTTTATTTTCGTCAAAATACAAAATTGAAAATACAAACATATGATTGTTACTATAATAGTTATGTGTCTCAGGTTTTTACTTTTGGTTGCTTCATTTGGCCGGAATTTTTCAGTTAAAGGTTGCCTTTACTGCTTGCGTCGCCCAGCCCCAAGCAAGACCGAGGCTCTTTCCCCTTTATTATATACTACTCAAAACAATTTAGGGAACACCGGATTTTTAACATCAAATAGGTTTGAAATGTTCCATGAACCGGGATTTTCATTTGCAACCCCCCTCTCTCTTTCAGTAGTCATGTCATGAAATGTGTAATCACTACATGCATCATTTATCATCTGTTTCATTGTGCAGTTGTTTCTCATCAATTCTGTGAAACATTATATTTATCTGAAATAAATGATCTTGCTTTAAAACCAAAATGCCCCCCTTTTAAATAATTGAACCACGAATAATCCGTGTGCCCAACGTACGTGGCATTTGCATATCTGGGTTGGGGGGGGGGGGGGAGTGATTGATTACCTTTGTTGAAAGCCACGACTGTACATTTCCCCATACAATTTGCATGTGTGCCCCCATGTTCTGGCAGCATGCCCCTTTTTTCCTTACGCCCCCTGGATCCGCACTCTTGTGTGTCCTTTAAAAAAAAATAGGGATACTACTCAAAAAAATTTAGGGAACACCGGAATAATCTCAGTTAAAGAAAACGCTTTGTATTCAATCATCGGAAATTGCATTTGGTAAAAATCGATGTTTCGTTCGATCCACTTTAAATGTGCTTACATCCTAACTATGGTATTGGCCCTGCCCGCCCCCCCCCCCCTACATTGAGGAACAGGGTGTCTAGCCAGTTATTGAAGAGGGTTAGGGCAGCTTCACACTTGGGCAACTAATTGATGACGGTGCATTGAGCAGGGTGTCTAGCCAATTAGTGAAGGGGTTAGGGCTGCCTCCATGGTTAGGGGAAACAACTGAACACAAATTCCCCATTTAATTATTGGCCGTCCCATATAAACCAATACGTCGGTGATAATTAAAAGCCCATCTGACCTCTATGCCCCGACTAGACATGGTCATTGACATTGTATACAGTCATTACCGGGAATTTCAATGTTTGAGTGACGACGCAAAACCGTGGGAATGTTCGCTGGGCGGGCCTCGGCTGTTCATGCCTTTGAGTGGAGTTGTTCGTCGGTTTCCGACTGTCGCGCCTCGCTGTCTGCTCACGGCAGACGATGCCATTGTTTCACGCGTTAGGTTGAGCCGCAGGAACTTCCAGTTGCAACAGATCGTGTATCTGCGTTTTATTATGATGGGATATATACATTTAATTACGAAAATTCTATGGCGGCCTTTAACGATCTTATAACATGCATCTTAGATCATTGGCAGATTCAGGAGAAGGGCTGGGGAGGTTCCCCCACTTCTACGACAAAGACTGGACATGTGTTATCAACGCAGCGCTGATGAATCCATTTCACGTCTTCTCCCTTGCCATAGGCTATTAGTATTCACTAATCCATCCAGTGCACAATACAGGGAGTATTATGCATGTATTTCCCCTGCTTAAATAAATTACAGTGTGTGTTTTCCCTGCCGTCTTGAGCCGGAGACTAAATACTCTATTCTCCCAAAGCAGTGCAAATCTTTATTTATTGTTTGACCACTATTACATTCTCAGCTCCCTCTTGACAAAACAGTGCGTGGAGTAAACGTGGCAGACGTCGTCATCGTATGACTCCCACGTGATGTCCAGCAATGTACGGTTGCTATGGGAGTCACAAGGAACGTGGCTCAATTATCGTTTTCCCGCGTTTTGATGATAACGCGGTCTCGCGATGTAAGACCCGCGGTGCGCTTACGATCTTATTACACATTTTGCATTCTTTATTAGCTACAAGATCGATAAAACAAAACATTTTAACCAAAATATTCCAACCAAAAAAGTTGTCAAAATGGGACAAGAATGCAAATGATCATAAAAATGGCCACTATTGCGAATCGACCCTTTCATCTCAAATGCTGGGTATAGTCAGACCTGTGCATAGCGGCCATCAATGGTCCCCAATTGAAGGTGGTCACAATACACAAGTGACTGGGACCATTGAAGATTGACCGTATTGGCCAAGTAGCACCAGCCTTTAGTCAGAGTGGTCGGACACCATCCAGCCTATTACCACGTGATAATATTTCCCCCAGCTTCCCCAAGCCATTGGCAAATACGCACCTCATTTTCTCCCCCACCTTGGATCAAGAAGCCCGCCCAAAACTGAACATCCCTGTACCCAACCCAAGGAAAATCAACTATTTACAGACTAGTAGTATCACGGATACTACTGCTACGTTTCTATTTTTAAGGGAAACTTAAAAAATCAGGGGTTTGATTTTACTAAAGTAAAAAATCATGAAAAAAAAGTTGTGGGCCTGGGTCTCCCTTTGGTCTAGAGGACTCTCCACATTCCCAATAAACAAGAAACTAGAGGTTTGGACACAATACAGGCTACATGTACTTCTTTCTTTCCCTGGTGGCTACTTCTCTTCTTTCAAGAAAATTTGAGACAAAGGGAGATTTGTAAAAAAAAAATTAAAAAATCCAGAAATCAGGAAAAATCCTGAGAAATCACAGGTCTGTTAAAAAAAAATCATTTTAGTCCAAGTACAACAAATATTCTGTAAGCAAAAATCGTTTCGCTTTCTGTTTTAATTATACTCATCTAAAATGGTATGAAAATATACTTTTTAAACAATCGTACAAAAATCAAGAATATCTCAGGCATATCAGGTGAACACTGTCAAGGCAGAATACTTTGGTAACATCGTGATCAGTAAAATCATTTTTACATTAAAGTCTTGCGATTTGAACCAACGTGGAAGCACAAAACAAATGGTTTTATATAAAAACTCTAAATTATATATACACGTAAATTATGAAAACGTTAGGTTGCATAGCTAAGGTGAGTGAATAGTTGGTTTTCAAGTGAAATAAATTAACGTTTTTTTATGTACAGAAATGATAGAAAACCAAACTATGAAACTTGCGGTCGCACTTGACCAACCTTTTCAATAAGTCTTTTACATCACAAAGCAGATAATTTGCTTTTCTTCCACATAATCAATTCAGACCAAAGCGAGCCTTGCGTGAAAATAGTCTGGCCCCATTTGAACTTAAGATTGCTGCAGTGTAATAATAAAACGTCTATTCAGTGATTAACTTCAGCAGGGTTTTCCCCATTTAAAAATCATAGCACAAAGTATAAAAAGTAAGCATATTAAACACGGGCTAAATTTCATAGAGCACAGAATATTGCTTAATAGATTTGTTAAGCTATTTTTAATTACAAAAACAAACTACTCTATAGAATTCAGCCCCTATTGCGATCAAATTAACTGAACACATATGCTGATTTTATAAATAAGTCCCCTACAAGTTGTTCAAGATTTTGGCCACATTAGTTTTAGGAATGCATGACCGAGAATGATGAATACTCTTTAAGAAAACAACCTGATTTAGGAATTTGGAATGCTAAAGGAATAAAGCGTAACAAAACTGGAATATTTTTTTTTTGGGTTCAGGAATGATACTCTTTATAATGTTCAAGCACAAACAAGAAAACAGGCGGAAGAATTTGAACATTGCAAAAAACAAGCTACACACCACACGTCCACACAATTATAAATATATCTATGAAAAAAGTGTTCAAATGTTCGGGTCCACTTGTGGCTGTTACTACCATGGCCTCCACATACAATCGTGTTCGGCATGAGGTGGGATGTTGGCGTTGATTGCTCTCAAGACTGTTTTCCGGGGGCTTTGATGAATTACTGGCTGGGCGTGATGGAGGTTTTCTGTGACTGGAGCATGTGGGGTCTGGTAGACGGTACACGGTGCTGGGAGAGTCACGAGGGTTGGTGTGTGGACCATGATGGGAGCTAGATTTCCAGCTACCGGACTGTTTGCACTGCCTCTGGCATCTCCGTGGGTAACGGGGGACGGGGCTGGGGATAGAACAGCGGAGTTCATTTGTGCGGTAACATAGCACGTTTGGGAAGAGTCTCTGGGGATGGTTGATTGGTATAACGTTGTTGTTTGGCCGTTCATGTGAGTGGGAGAGTTCATCGATGAATTCGGGCTCGACATGGGTGAAGGGGTTGAGCTGTCGCTGTGTGACGAAGCAGGGGGAGAGAGTAGGGGCGTGCTCTGGGCGTAGACGGGGATGAAATGGCTCGGTAGCTGGCCGCCAGGGAGTGCCTGTGAGGGGAGAACCACTGTGATCTCACCGGTGGGGAGGGTGCTGGGGACTCCGATGGGAATGCCAGAGATGACGCGGGCAACGTTATTTTCCATTCTGATGCTACCCGGGTGCAGCTGACTGTGTGAGCTCACGGTGGCGGTCTGAAGGGCCTGTGTGCCAGCCGAGGAAGGGACAGCAATCTGGAGCTGGGCATGGTGCTGCAACAGCTGGGGTTGCTGCTGCTGCTGCTGTGCCGACTGCGTCACTATTGCTGGGATGGACGTCGGGATGGCGCCGCTCTGAGAGGCAGCAGACGACGGTACGTAACTGATTTGCTGCTGCTGTTGTTGCTGTGGGTGTGGTCCCTGGGGAGGAACCTGTGGTTGCTGCTGTTGCTTAGCTGCAGCACCCTGCTGTTGTGGACTGCAGCAGTTGGCGAGGTGGCCTATCAGGTTGGTCTGAACCTCAACATTGGGACCTTCGGACCCGTTGTTCAGAAACCGTGAAACCTCGCTGATGCATTCACTGTAGCCAAGGCGATAGCGGTTCAGCAAATTTGGGTCATTGGTCATGGCAGCTAAAAGGGCAAAAGAAGAAAGAATATATTAAATATTTTGCTTCAAGAACTTTAACAAAATAAATAAATAAATAAAATCAGAAGTTGATTTCAACTGATTTTAAATTCAGGATGCAACTTGAATTGTATATGAGTAACTTATTATTAAGCAATTATTTGATGTGGGAAGGCAAACAAAAAGCTAAGTAAATATTGATAGAATATCACAGATTCCAAATAAATATATTTTGTTTGTAGGTATATGGGATTACGTTATTTTAAATTCGGAGCGCTGGATTCAAAGATTATTTATTTTTTTTGTGTTTAAAAAAAAAAAATTCTCACCTGACATCTGCTGTCTTTGCATGTTGCGAAGATACTTGACTGTCATCTCCAAGATGTCGGCTTTCTCAAGCTTGGAATGGCGGGAACTCTACAGAAGGAACAAGAAAATAGACAAAAGATCGTAAGTAAATTGTGTGCATGATTGCACGGGTGGTTTGGGTCGATAACATTCGCCCAAGTTGATTTTGAAATGCGCGCCACACGAGCGATACGTGCGTAACACCTGCCACAAGGCAAATATGGATTAGCTCCAGCGTTGAAAAGTGGTGCCCATGAATTATCTGATCGGAGGGGCTGCTTCTCTCAATGTTGACAACAGGTGTATTATTAGCTAGGGGGACTTGGAGGGTGGCTGCACAAGGGGTATGCGAGCGAGCAACCTCACAATGTGGGCTCATCTTTGCGTGGGTTTTGACGCCGCAACGTGCATGCACAAGAGGTCGCGAGAGCGAGCGGACTCCCACTGCTATCCCACGGGTTTCGAGTTTCAGTGACTTTCCTCGCTGTCATCAAGTGTCGGTCATTATTTTTGGCGGGCAAATTATGAACAAGACGAAAACAAAGTGGAAGTCATGATCAAAGTGTGTTTACACTGAAGGGGGTCACGTGTTGGTGGGGTGGTTATCCGACAAATGTAAATACGCAGTGTGCTGGATAAAAGGGACTTATTGGTTCCACGTACGGTGTTTGATGAGAGAGGGGCTTTGAGATGACGTCTTGCAAGACGGGGAACAATGATTTGGGCGCGAAATTTAAGATAGTGAGAAGGAATGGGAACGGTCTGAGAATGGCGAGGCAGAATAATGAGAATCTGGATGAGAATTAGACAGACAAAAAATACAGCGATGGTTCCAGATTGCCTTTCTATCATCTTAAAACCAATTTAAAAAGAAAAATCAAGTGAAATCATGGATATTTTAATCAAGGGCCAAATACTGCTCACTTAAATTTGTATATAAAACACTGGAAGTGAAAAAAAGCTTTCAGTAAATTTGTCAATGATTGCATAATGATGATGAAACTCACTGAATAGAGAAGAAGATGCAGGAAAAATCTACTTCGAATTGAAAAAAAAAATTAAAATGAAGGAAGAGAAACTTACATCTTTGTTAGTAGCCTCCAGAATCAGTGTCTTGAGCTGGCCTAGACTATCATTGATGCGGGCTCTTCTTCTCTTCTCCATCAATGGCTTGGACGACTGAAATGATAACGAGAAGTTCACGATTAAGACACAAGTCTTAGTTTTCTTGATGCGGGAATAAACAGACGGAACCAAATCGGCAACGATGTTTTGTTTAATTGGAGAGGAGGAAATTGTCTTGTAAATAAACTAATGAAAAGTGACAATACAGCAAACAGCAAACAAGTGTCGCGAAATTTTCACAACGAAAGACCAATAATACATGAACATTTAATTAATATTTTACAAAATAATAACCAAATACGTCAAATAAAAAACGATAGACGATGATTTCTTTTAAGACAATGCAAAAATGGTGATATTAATCAATGAAACACATTTGAGTGTACAGTTTCTAAATTTATACATTGTAAAATCGTTCACCAAGATTAAAATAGTTCACGTTCGACATCTTCAGAAAAACTATGACATAAATGTCATTTTAACAAAAACCACAACAAATTTTTTTAAATTACCTTTCGTCCTTCGTGCATCTTTGTTTTGTTGCTGGTGTCTATCGGCATTTTGTGAGAATAAATCACAGAAAATGGAACAAGAAAAATCCAAAAGGAGAATAAAATTCCAGAGAGCTGTGGCGGCGGAGCGTGCGGAGTGTGGCAGAGACGAGGTCGGCAGAGTGACTGAATAACTTCACGGCAGTGACAGGGCTATTTCAATTTATGTGAAAGGATTTGCGCATCAAATGCCTTCACACAGTGCTATGACTAACTTTTTGGCTGCACGTAGCTATTCAACGCTTCGTTTATGCATGCTTCACCAACTCGTGTGAACATTCCACAACACCGGTTCCCACAGCGGACCCCCCAGACCCGAATTCCATGACATTCAGCCAATCGTGAGCCACCGGGTAATTTATTCAGTCACTTACTGACAGACGGCAAGTGTGCAAGCGATCGCCCGACCTGATTGGCCGGCAGGAGCAAGCCGCGTGCCACGCACTTGGATTAAGGTGGCAGTGACAAGTCATAGGCGGAGCTACGGAGCAACCTTATTGCTCATCGGAATGCAACGTTGGTTGTTATCCGCGAACCACACGTGCCGACTCCATTGTTACAAGCCAGTCTCGAGCGTGCCCGAGTGTGGGAAAACCCCGCCCATCGAGCCCAAAGACGACTCAGCTAATTGTAAACAGGCAGTGAAAGGTAAACAATGATCGTAGATAATGTTCCCAGTGGTACTGTTGCTAGAGACGGGGTCATGATCCGTGCCTAGTGCGAGCTGACTACCCCGTGTACACTGTACGTGTGTGAATTGTCCAACCGGTGGTGGTTAACACACAGACACACGCACCCAGTGTCACGAGACTTACTGGCCGCTGGCCTGACGTTCTGCCTATATCACCAGGCGTCATCACACAGTCCACAGGGCACTCAAATCCCTCCTAACAACTCGCGCCTAAATTCAATACAAAGATGCTGTATCGGAATGCAATGCCAATAAAAGAGAACGCACTTAATATTATGCACCAAAATCAAATTTAAAAAAAGCAACACACAATTTCTAATTAATGAAAAACATTTTAAAACATTTTCATCGACACGACGCTCCCTCTTTACCTTTCCCCCAATAAATCAGAATTCAAGTCAAATACCTTCTGTGGTGACATCAGCATGTCCTTTATCAATATCCCGTCTTTGCACTTCCCAATCTGGCCGTATTTAGACCGTATTTACGATCTGTTTGCTGATTATATTTAAGGGCCTTTTATCACAGAACCGAACCATGGGAAACGCAAACAAAACCGCGATTTTGGGGAGCTTACTTGTGTCATCTGATCTAGCTGGGGTTTCTTATCTTGATAGCGTTTACTGGGTCTTTCATTTCGCTGTAATAAATTCATGTCCAGGTTTAAGCACACGAGTGTCGTAAGAGACAATAATTATTTAACTATTAATAACATTTCTGTAGCACGGGAACAACAGGTAGTCCATGAGGTTAGGTTAAACTTGTCCCGTTGTGCAAGAAAAACAAATAAAAATGGGTTTTGTTTTTGCTGGTAATAAATCAAATAAAAATTTGATAATCAAAACTTGGGCTGTGAAATATAAATTTTTGAGGTTTGACGAAACAAAAGTTCAACATGTTGTTCAAATAATTCACAGACAGAATTTCGACTTTGATGCCGTCAGCAAAGACTAATGCTTCGGTATCTTCCCTACCCATTCATTCGTGTTGACAACCAGTTCAATACAATCCAAGCCAATACTATTTAAATTTGTTACTAATTGCCGAACTTTTACTCGAAATGCTTTCCCTCAAATATTTGTGCAAGTTTGGAATTAGCTAGGCGTCAGTGGCATAACTATGGAGGGGGCACGGGGGCACGGGGGGGCACGTGCCCCCTCCTGCCGAGGTTTGTGCCCCATTCAGAATTCTGAAAAATAAGTCCCCATTTGAGGCTGCAGGATACAAATGTTCAAGTTTTGACCGTGCCCACTAGAAACAGTGGTACACCCCCTAGTGCCCCCTGAAAATTGGATCCTAGTTACGCCACTGCTATCACTACCATGACTGAGGTAGACAATACTAACTTGTGCTACTTCAATCTTAAATTTTAAGATTATGCAATAATTTCTTTTAAAGGGAAGGTACAACTATGGAGGAAGGAACCTCCATGGTACAACATACAACAGTGCTAAATACATGATTACAAAATTATTGAATTATTATTATTTTGATAGCTAACTTCATGTGACGTTCATAACGGTAATACTTTATGTTTAAAGTGCTCTCATAACAGAGAAAACACAGAAACAAATTAATATTTTCAAAACGTCTGTTTACTTCCAGGTGTTTTCTGTAGAAAATTGTGCATGCTTGTTAAACACTATGACTTAGACTTTGCATTGAGCTTAAACTTTCACAGGTTTGGTTGTTTAATGTATATCTTGATTCAAAGGGAGTAAGTAAACTATTCATGGAAGCAGTTTTGTCAATATTACCAATGTTGTACCGTCCCTTTAAAAGTGGATTAGCACAGACATCGCAATAAACATGTTTTATTTCTAAAGATGGTTTCTTCCATGGTTTGTGTACGGCCCATAATAACACACATCAATTTCAGCTTGATAAATAATTTCCCTTCATAAATAAATAAACGTGAAAAGAAAGGACAAATAATTTTAAACGCCAAAGAAGAAAAAACCAGCACTGATTAAATAAACTGACACTGCGCACTGAAAAAACACCTGTTCCAACCTCGACTATCGGAATTTTCCCACGGTCTTGGCAAATGCCAAGCCAAGCACTTAAAGAGTCAAAAGTCCCCACTTGCCTTTCGCACGTGGCGTTTCCAAGCGGTATCTCCCGGGCGTATTTTATCGATTGGCGCGATAACGATCTGTAAGTGCTGAGCTGCTGTTACGTCGATACGTCCTCGCATCAAATAAAACACACTCACGGAAACCACAAAAAAAAAAAAAATCTCTGTTGCTGTCAGTTTTCTGCAGAAATTCTTGGTGTAACAATTTGTAAACTTTCTTTCCCTCTCCAAATTATTTATAAAACTATTATTGAAAAACAACTGTTTTGTGTTATCCTTATGCTGTTGAGGGTTCATAAAAGATTCTCAGTGAGAATTTCTTGATGGTATTTCATTCTAGTCTTCTTTCTGTAATCATTTTTACTTGTTTTCAATTGCCCTAAATAGTCTACAGGCACCACCTTAAACATTTGATCGCGTTGACATTTGTAACTAGTACCCTGCGAAAATTGAGGTGTTAAAATAACACCAGTGGTGTCAACTTTATTCTTCCATGGTGTTTATATTGTGCGAGTTGCCTAATATAAACACCAATGGTGTAGTTTTTAACACCGCAGTTTTTGCAGTGTAATGCCACGATTTCAAACGCTATAATTCTAATAACCTGCCGTGCTAGCCAGCACATTCTAAGTACTTTTCGACATGCGTTGTGCGTTTTACGGTGTAAATCCATACGTCTACAATTTTAGGTTGAGTACCCGACCTGCTACGATCCAACCAATAAACATGAGAAAATGTTATGTCAATAGAGGGCGCTGTACCAGTCACACAGGGACAAACCACAGATCCCCCCGGATCGTGCAGTCGCCCATGTGAAATTATACACATGTACATGTACATGTACATGTACATGCCATGTATATGTAGGTATGTATGTACACTATATATATGTATGTACACTATAACATGTACATATACATGTACATATGTGTGTATCAACGGATGCCAATGTAGGCAGTGTCAATGAATTATAGTGTAGAAGCAGTGACGTATTTAAGATGTTATTTTACCAGATCACAGCTTATTTCCTTTAAGAAACGAATTTATTATCAATTATAAACCATGCTTCTCACCATTATTGCCTTTATTATTTTGAAACATGTCATTTTAAAGTATTTGCTTTCTTTTCCTCAAGTAAAATAGCAATGTACCCATGGAAACGACAAATAACAGTAAAATAGCGAGGGCAAAACTTCCTCAACATTACCAAAAGATAACTGAACCGCATAAAAAAAAAATCCGTTTTGGGCTGAACATTTCATCACAGTAGGTGCTGACGGTTTTCAAGAAATTGACGAAATTATTTTAAATGTTTTTGATATTTTTTAAAAATGTTTTGCCGTCCGGCAGCTTTGATTAAAGGGACAATATCGTCACGATCAGCAGGGCATGGAATCAGAGTACGAGTTTTAGATTAACTCATTGACTGAAAATAAAACCCACATTATAAAGTCATATTACCGTTGCTGCTGCATAAATGAGCCAGTAATTATCAGTCACTATGTTCATCTTAATCTAGGACACCGATTCCATGCCCTGTCAAAAATCTGCTCTGATCGTGACGATATTGTCCCTTATACGTAGCAATCCATGTTTTCTCTAAGATAAAGACCATTCAGACGAAATAATTTCTCATGATATCCGTATGCGTATACCAACTTAACATCAAGCAACATTTAAAATAATGATGTTAATTTGATATGGTTAATTAAAAAAAGTTACACTTCATCTATAGGTATATTTTCGGATAATAATAAAAAAAAATTTTTTAAAGTGCCAAATTCAATTTAGAACGAGACACTTCTTGTGGGTAACACAGGGATCAGTGAAAAATATTAACATTAACATTATTGTTATGGTAAATTTCAACAGATAAGTTGTAAGAGCTTCTTGAATTAAGTAATATATGTGGCTTTATGTGGATGAGTAATTTGTTCTAGAGTCTAGGACTGTTCATCTCATGAAGTCAACAAATCAGAAAGATTTAAACAAAAGCCGTAGGCTATACCATCATAAACTTAACATCAAGTACGTTTTGGTGAAAAAAATGTAACCAGCTAAGCTTTAACAAAAAAAAAGTCGTGCCCTAATAACTCAAGTTTGTGGGCCATGAGAATCTGCAACTTCTACACAAGATGATAATAAACTGTAAAAGTCAACTCGCCAATCACTTCGAGTGCTCAGATAAACATCAACCGGGGCAGTCTCGCTGATAACTGATTATTATTTATATTAAGAGCCTACACATGGTTCCAAATTCGGCCCCTGTGGCGATAATTGGCGTATTGACGCCACGCCCCCTAAACAAATGAAAATTCAAACGTGTGCTAAAACCTCTATTGTAAGACGTACATGCACGTAAGTGCGCTTGGGTGGCCGTTTAACAAATCTGACTGGTCAATAAAGGATTTTGAATTGACTGACAGCTGTCGATTGGTCAAAATTTCACTGATTCTGCGAGATCTATGTAGGCCCTAGTAAGTTTTGTATTAGTTTCATATTTTGAGAAATTACCGATCACTTTAGCCTGCTGTAAGGCCACAAAAGTTTCCGGTTTGTGGTCATCGGTCGGCTTCAAAATCGGTGCGGTGATGCGCTTTTTTTCCGGCCATCTTTTTTTTGCCAACGGGGAAATACGTGATACATTGTGTACGCGGGCACCAAATTTCCCATATACAAAGTATGGTGGCTAAGAGAGCCCTCACAATTCGGGCAAACGTTCATACCCCTATGTGAAAAAAGTCGCTTAAAGCATGGCAGAATTCCAATCAATCCAGCAATTTTGGCTGCAATTGGAATTGAAAATTAAAAATGCCTACGCGCGGGTATGAGGTGACGCGCGCGGAGTCCAGGAACCGGAGCCTTTTTTGTTGGCGTAAGGTAGATTTTTCACTGTGATTCTGAACAAAAAGCACAAATTGATTGGTGCTGTCGAAATTGTATTCAACATTTTTGTGTTGTTTTCGTTTAAAATATGGAAATTGCATCCGTCTTTAAACGTATCGGAGCGTAAATTTTAGGGCAATTCTAAAAAAATATATTGCTCCGTCCAGGTGAAATTGTAAGCAGTGCGTTGAAAACATTTGTTTTTTATCGTTTGAAATTTCAGAAATTACTGATGTTCAATTGTTGTAAAACTGCCCTGAGCGTAAATTTTATTGCAGTTTTGAAAATAAGATTACTGTTCGGTGCAGGTGAAATTGCATGCACCGATTCGGGAACATTCAGTAAATCTTTATCGTTTGAAATTCCGGAAATGACCGATGCGCTGAAGGGCTTAAGGCGTTTAAGGCGACAGTGGAAACACGTTTATTGCTCTGTGCAATCCAATAAATATATTTTTTATCGCTTTAAATTTCCGAAATTACTCATGTTGCAAATTGCCGGAGGCGTGAACTCGATGGTAGGAGTATGAAAACAAGTTTATTACTTGGTGCTGGCAAACGTATATTATTATTTTGGTTTTGTTCAGTTTAAATTTCGGGAATGACTTTCTTTTGGAAATGCTCGAAGCGTAAATTTTATGGTAGTTCTAAAATAAATTGCAAGGCGCCAAAATTGTATTCTTTTTGGGAACCTTACAGAATTTGTTTGTCGTTATCGTTTAAAATATTTAGAAATTGCCAAATGACGATGACTCACTTGAAGCATGCATGAATGTTAAAGAGAAGCCATACTTACCTGATTACATAAATATTATCCGAAAGTAAACTTGATGTGATGTTGGTAAATGTACCAAATATCCGACAATGTATTATGTGTAAAGTCTTCTCTTAGTTCTCAGAGAATCCACGAACAAAATCATTTTTTCAATTTTATTTCTTTAAAATTTGTGAATACCAGTACGTTTTCAAACTTTTCTCATGACTTGGGCTCGGCGTTGAAGTCATCCCCTTAAAGAGATAATGTCGTCACGATCAACAGGGTATGGAATCGGAGTGCTAGTTTTTTTTTAGATAACTCAGAGAATGAAAATAATACCGGTCCCCCACCCATAATGAGGTCATATTACCATTGCTGCTGCATAAATAATCCAGCAATTTTCAGTCACTGTGTCCATCTTAAAGGAGAACACTGATTCCATGCCCTGATCTGATGAAAGTCTGCTCTGATCATAATACTGCGACTTTCAGAGAAACCACGTAATAATTTTTTTTTTTAAAAGCACCCCCCAAAAAATATGTAAAATTTGTGAATACGTTTTCAAACTTAAGTTGGTTGTTTAATGTACTCTATTTTGAGTAGTAAATAGTTCTAAAAAACCCGGTTGGTTGGAAAAGAGGGCGTTGATTCAAAGAAAGTAAACATGTATACTCATAGAAGCAGTTTGGCCAACGTTCCCAATGTTATACTTTCAACTTTGGTAATTAACCGTTTACAACTATACTGAATTATAATCTAAAAACGTACTTGATGTGAAGTTAGTGATGGTACCAAAACATCTTGAGAAATTCTGCGATGCTGTTATTTTTGAGAAATGTATTACAAATTTGAAATGAAACACATGATCCGTTTCCACATTGGAATGCATGTGTTGGAGTGTCATGGCCGAGCTGCCTAGTGCATCGGACTCAAGTTCTGGTGTTGTCAGAATGTGGGTTCGAATCCCGGCCTGGCTGGTCACGGTGTTGTGTCCTTGAGCAAGACACTTAACCATAGACTCATTGCTTTGTCCTTCGGATAGGATGTTAAGCCGTAGGTCCCGTGTGTAAAGTAATGCACGTATTATAAAAGAACCCCAGAATACTTATCGTTGAAGAGTATAGGAGTTACCCAGGTGTTTATGTAAAACTTATAGCTTTGTATGGTGAAGAGGATAAGTAAACACTATCTGCGGTGACACCATGTGAAATTCACAATTGAGTAGTAATTAGTTCTGAAAAGAACTGGAGGTTACAACTCGACGTTTCGATCAGTATGCTCTGATCGTCTTTAGGACGATCTGATACTTTCAGGTATTTACAGGTTTCAGGCTTACGAGCTATACGGTGCTTAAGTGCGTTTTGAGGGATTCTTGGTTTCATCATAATATAGGTCTACAAGCAAATCTGAATGCATTTTCATCATTTTCTCGATAGTAAAACAACAAAATGAAACAATATTGTAACTTTCAAACGTTAAATTCTGTACAAATCTCTTGATTCGTATAAAATATATGACATAAAACACAATAAAGGGGGCCACTTTCCTACCGTCACGTTAGCAGTTTTTCTAATGGTTGTAATTTTTTTTTAATACCTGAAACCACCAAAAAAGAATTTCAACATTTGAATAGACATGCATGCTTATCCTAAAGATAATTTGAGTTGATTATTACTATTATTTTTTTAATTACCCTAAAATTTCAATCAACAAATGGACGGAAAAGTGAGGTAACTTTTTCCGTCCAATTTTTAGGGAAATTTGAGGGTAAAAAATTAAATAAAAAAATAATAAAATAAAATAAATCAACTCAGATTAGTTCTAGTATAAGCCTGCATGTCCATTCACATGTTGAAACACGTTTTGGTCAGTTTCAGGTACTTAAAAATAAATAACAACCATTGGAAAAACTGCTAACGTGACGGATGTGTTTTATGTCATATATGTATTTACAGACATGGTAACAATGGCATACACTCCCATTAAAGGGAATGCACAACATTAGTAATTACCAGATTATTAAATTAACGAATAATTGTCTTAAAGGGACACTATCGTCACGATCAACAATGTGTTTTTTTTGCAGGAGAGACCATGTGAATAACCAGCGCAGGTCTGGAATCGACTCAGTGGGCCGATCATGCATGCGTGGTGGTCTATCAGTTACATTATACAGTATTTCTTTCTAAAGGGAATGATGAAGGCGAGTAAACGACGCGTGCGCCCACGCGTGCACAGGTTTGTTTGTGTAATTTGTTGTTGTTGTTGTCACTTTCGTTTTTTTCCATTAATTTCGGAGGTGTTGCCGTTTCACGCTGCCAGTTCCCAGTCATGCGTCAAGCCCTCAACCCATTAAATTTGTTTACTAAAACACGAACTACTCCTCGAATAGGTCTAATGAAATATGTTTTCATTAAGGTGCTAAGAAAGTTTACGGTAATTTTGATTGTCACAGTCTGACAAACACATTCCATCGATTGCCGTCATTATCTTCCACTGGATAATCATTATTTACAGTAAACAGTATTTGTTACTGTTTATTTGTAAATAAGTACACATGAATTTAGGAAGCGACAGGTGGGACTGCTTTGATATCTTTCCCACAAAAGATGTTAAATTTACGGTAATTGTGTTTAGATCGAATAACGACTGGTGAATTAAAATGAAAAACCACTTAAATCCAGATGTTTTACTTCGTTTCAGTGATCTGTTTGATTATGTATTGATTGTCTTGCTGTTTTTGTTTGTTTGATTGCTTGCTTGCTGGTTCGTTTGTTCGCTGTTTGCCTGCTGGATTTGTTTGTCTGTTTGTTTTATTCCTTGTTTGTTCGCGTGATTCCTTCATTAATTGCCAACAATTTCCCCCCTCTTTTTTCATACCATTCGTCCTTTTTCCACCATCTAAAGGGGGTTATGAATGCCGGTTAGGATGACCCAAATTTCTGTGGCGCCAACATTGTAACCCTTTCCTCCCACTCATGGTATTCAGAGGACCTAGTGAGATAACAAAAAAAGTGGGGTCGAGCCGGAGGGAACCTACCAACTTCCCGGTTCCCACGGCACTGGTCCTCATCGGTACTCATCGGGGAAGATAACACACCCTCTGGAGCATAGCAGCCCACTTGGAATAGAACACGAGCACTGCTTATGGGTGCACCCCACTAAATAAACTTCCATAGTAAACAGTGCTAAACACAAAATATTCAAAAATCGTTAAAAAATACTTAGAAGTCCCACAGTTTTTAAAACCAAAAGAAAAAATATTGATCGATATATAACCTTTTATTTTCTTCTCTATTTATTGTCTAAAGTCCAGTTTTCCAGGGAGTTATCCTCATCCCAATGAAAACCACCCTCTACAGTAGTGAAAACGTCCACACTGAAAAGCAGCCATTTTGGAAAAAGGCCTTACGCTTGAAATCAAATTAGGACCACTTTTTCAGGCCTTGTGTATCCAAAATACTCACAGTTGGAAGTGAAGGATCCCAGGTTATGATATTGGGCCATTTTTGCACAATCCATCAAATGTATGGGCCTCAAATCTTTGTTTTTCAGACAAATTTGAGGACATATACATTATGATAAACAGCTTGGCGCATGAATTCCTCACTATTTAGTGGGGTGCACCCTTATAGTCCAAACTGTCTGGTTCCCCGACTCCCCTGACTCACTCCGTTTGTCATGCCATGTAGATTGGCGCACAAGCCTTTGGGGTCGCATCCCCCCCCCCCCACTAAATCCACTGCGCCGAGCGCGTTTTTTTTTTTTACACCGCAGCGACGGGTTTTGTGCAGTAAAAGTGTCAATTCCGGTCTTGAGAGAGAGACTACGAAACCCTGGGCGCGCGACGATAGAAAACTCCAAGCTGCAGTCGACCATGGCGCTCTGCAGTGGAACTCATGGAGCCATTCCCTCTCCGTTGACGGTAGGTTTTTTTTGCGTGTCGAAATTCCCTTCGCGCGCATGCGTGCTGAATGGGTTCATAGTCTTGACACAAGGGCGAAATGCGCACAAAACCCGTCGCTGCGGTGTAAAAAAAAAAATACGCGCGCCGAGCCCCATTAAAGGTAAGTTACAACGTTGGTAATGTTGACAAAACTGCTCCTTTGAGTATGCAATTACTCCGTCGTTGAATTATGATATATAGTCTGTAAAAAGGTTCAGCTTAATACGAAGTGTAAGTCATGAGAAAAGCATTCAGGAGAATGCTGGCGTCGGCAACTTTTGTAAATGTCCATAGTTCTCTGTGTGTTTTCTCTGAAATGAAAGCACTATACAGACGGCACAATATTGCAGTATGATTGGTACCTTTACTAACTTCACATCAAGTCGGCAATCGATTGATAATTTGGTGATTTTGCAATCAGGTAATTACCAATGGTGTACCTTCCCTTTAAAACCATTGTTTCATCTTGGTAATCTCGAAAAACATACATGATTACAGTTTTACATAAAACTTACTTGGCTTTAAGTTGATGATGGTCTTAAATAGGACTATCATTTGACATATTTATGTCTCAGATGGTAGGCTACCACACTCTAAAAAACGAAGTGCTGAATATAGCACCTCTAGTGCAGTCACTTATACAAACTCCTAAAAAATGCTAAAATTAGAACTTGAGGTGCTATATTCAGAGTACATTTAAGAAAAATTAGTACACTGATTTCCAAAATTACTGTCCAGAGACGAAAATTCCACGAAATTTCTGAATGCAATTTCTCTCTCTCTCTCTCTCTCTCTCTCTCTCTCTCTCTCTCTCTCACAATAAAATAAGCAACAACTTTCACAGGTTGGTGATTAATTAAAGGGGCACTATCGTCCCAATCAGATTAGACTCAACGGGGCATGGAATCGATGTCCTAGAAGATGAACACAGTGACTGCAAATTACCGTGGCTCATTTATGCAGCAGCAACGGTAATATGACCATATCTTGTGGGAAATTATTTTGTAGTCACTGAGTTAATCTAAAACAAGCACTCCGATTCCATGCCCTGTTGATCGTGACGATACTGCCCCTTTAATGCATCCCTTGATTAGATTCTTAAAATGTATCGATGGATTTGATATAAAGGGAAGGTATCACATCGGTATTTAGAACCGATTTCACAAAGTTTCATCACAATATGTGCTAATATTTTTTGAGAAAACGACGATAATGATGAGGAACAAGGCGGAACACAACTGTGGCAAAATTTGATTATCGTAAACATTTCCCCAACAAAGACATTCGTACACTGCACATTACTTAGACGAATTCCCCTGTGGTGTGGTAAAGCAATAGTCGAAGTGCCACGCCATAATAATACCCAAGGCCACAACGGGGCTTCATGGCTGCACCGATGGTGCTAAATCATTAATACTATCAAAATAATTGGCAGGAAATTATAACATTTTATTACGATTTTTGTTTCCTTGTTCATGAAAACATTTTGACGATCTCGCCTGAGACCCTGCTCCCTTGCCAGCAGTCCAAAATCACTGCGGTGTAGGGTTGATTGGCCCGGGGGTTGAACGTCACATCGAGCCCCGTGCAAAGGTTGTCTCTACATGCACAGGTCTTGACGAGCTGTACGGGGACCGCAATAAAACTTGCCTGGGACCGACCCGGTAAAAATTTCCCACGCTCTCAACAAACTCCCGTGGCAGTCTGCCAAGTTGTTAGCTGCGATCTGGTGTGACCGTACAGAGACTTACATTTACGATACGTTATGGCATGGCACGTGCAGGGCCAGTGTACTTGTGCGCGCCAAAATGTTTCCCTAACGGTCCCGCTCCGTTTGGGGTTGTTTTACCAGCGATTTAAACAAGGAGTGCAGGGAACCAGCGAGGTACATACTTGTTTTTATCTCCATCAGCCAGGAAACGATCGAATTTTTTCCCCAAAAATCAATGATGATAACATACTTCAAACTTAATAATCATCTCAACCATCAGCTGACATCGCTTGTGCAGGTCGCGTCTATAGTTATAGTTGTCCCTGGGAATTTCCTTGAAAATACATGCGTGATTTCATAGCAGGCAGACAGTGTTCATGTTCATATGGGCAGTTAAATTCAAATAAATTGATCTCCACTTAATAACATTATTTTACTGAAAACAATAAAAGAGATTAGAGGCTTACTTAAAAATAAAATATTTTAGATGTTTTTTCTTCTGTTGGCATTTCCTCAAAATAGAAGATTTATGCTGTTTGGTTCAGTGTACAAGCTTCTGTTTGTAAGTTTTACCATGAACCATGTCTTATTTTGTATATAAAAAATAAGTGATGTCATTATGATGTCACAGCATCTATTGCTGAGGGTGTTAACCTTCCCAAGAAAAGTGTTTGTCTGTGGTGCTGTCACTGTTACGAAAAGTAATTTAGGTACTCTTGAATATTCTTCCCTAAATTCCTCATTATAATGAATACACAAAATCTGAATGCATTTTCACTGCTTTCTTGTGAACGGCACAACATAATAAACAAAAACTTTCACAGGTTGGTTGTTTAATGTATATCTTGATTCAAATAGGCTACAGCCTAGGATACTCATCGAATATTGAAAAGTCATCACGTCAAGAGTAGCCTCCAGTTCCTGTGGGTGTCATAAGCATAAATACACGTGTGAAGACAACAACAAAACATGTGCATGAGTAAACTTAATCAGTTTGGAAGTTTCGGCGAAATTAATGTGAAATTTTAATTTCTGACAAGAACCGCATAGTCAATAGGGGGCAGTGTTCAGACGCAATATGGTAACTTTCATTGTTTTAGGGACAATTAGTTTTTTGTTATACATATATTTTTTGTTATACATATATTTTTTGTTATACATATATTTTTTGTTATACATATATTTTTTGTTATACATATATTTTTTGTTATACATATATTTTTTGTTATACATATATTTTTTGTTATACATATATTTTTTGTTATACATATATTTTTTGTTATACATATATTTTTTGTTATACATATACTAAGATTATAAACTGCATCATTTAAAGCTGTATTCATCTTACTGACGATAATGTTTGGATCATTTGATTTTGCTTCATGGTAGAAAGTGTCATTTTCGGCGATCGAAGTTTTTGTGATCGAATACAAAAAGAATCAAATTTATTTCTTGCTTACCGAAAGCATACTTTCGGATAATATTTCCAATAATTCGATTTCAGTACAGACCGCGTTCGAATAAATTGCTGACCTGAAACCTCCACTGGTCGCGTTTCACCTAAAATCATCGCTTCGTTTAAAACTATATTTATTACATTTTGTCAAGAATACTTTTCTACAAAAGTAACGGTTAGTAGGCCTATAGGCCCTACATAGAGAGTTGGTGAGTATACTTTTTATGTGCATTGCCATAGAAATATATTAACTACTCAAACTAGTTTAGATTATTGGGACATCACACTACGGGGGACAATTTGTTTCTTCCTTTTATTACTTATTTTTTTGGCGCGAGTCTCGGTTTTGTCACCAGAAAAGCAGAGAGCAGACGGCCACCCGCGGTTGCTAGGGAAAATTGAATTATCATCAGCGGCACGCGCGCCAATTTCTGTACTACGCGGCGACTCACGGAGGGGCTTTTTCGTGGGAGTGAAGTCGCGGCGTTTTCCCATGAAGGTATTCTCAAACATTGTACAGTGAACACAGCTGGTGTGCGCTTCGGTGTCGGTGAACGTTGCACTAATGTCCCCAGCAGGGTGTAAATAGGTGTAATTACCGTGTGAAGAAAGGGGTACGGGAAGAAATTTGACGAGCAAAGGTATGCAATGTGAGTGGGAGAGAAAGATATGTTACACAAAGCTGCTGAGAAGGTGTGATAATATTGAGTCTACCTAGCTCTTCAGGACTGCAGCAGCGCTCAGTCAAACTTTCGTGATAATAGACTACTTTATAGTGCGCCCAGCGTGCGCCCAAACGAATGAGCGACTGGTGACAACTCCATCGTTTTCGTGCTTTATTGCATGAGGGCCGAGAGAAAGCAAGGACGGCTAGCGTAATGTGGCCCAGTCGATCACGTGAGTCGCTAAATTGACTTAAACGCGTGACACAAAACTTATTTAAATTGACAGACGACTAGAGCCAGTCTCGAGTCAATCCGGCTTATTGGCCGGCTGGACACCCAAAGGTCACTGACTGTCCAAAATCCATCCAAATGCACGTACAAAACCTGAACAATTTGGCCAGTGTGACCATAGAGAAAGGATAGAGATCTATCCTTTCTCTATGGTATGACTAATGGTGTGACCAGTGACCACTTATATTCATCTTGCGTCTTTATCGCATCGTTGTTGCTCCATGGTCAAACCAAGACCTATCGGACCAGTGAGCCGTCCGCCCCCCTTGAGGTGGGGGGAGATGACCATTCACAGTTAGTTGTAAATAGACCTCCATACCTTGTTCCATTCTTCAGACTGTACCGCAGCAATTTCGCTCTGGGTGGGGGAGGGGGTGGGCTTCTCAGCCCAATGCTACGATTTTGCCAACCATGGACAAACATCTGTCCACCACTTTGCCCATGCTTGACTGCAGTTTTAGGGTTGTTATTTATTCTGCTGTAGACATGCCAGACGGGGACACACGTTGAAGGATGCACTAAAAATGAACAGACCACAGAGGGCGTATCTAAGGTAGATACAAAAAAAAACGGTACGAATGAAAAAGTATGTTAAATTCACATGCATGTTGTCAAAAACTATTATCCAGGCTCTCAAAATGAGAAACAGTTCATTAATTGTACTTCCGTGCATGATCCAGCCGGCCTTGTTGGGGGCTGGGGTTGAAGATCGCATTCGGTCGCAACTTCGTCCCCATTGCATAAGGAACGAGCGCAGAGATCGACACCTTGGAATTTCTTCATTAGCAGTGAATGGATGAATAAAACAGATTCCTGGACCCAGTGCTTCCACTTTCAAGGAAATTTCCTTATTTTAAGGAAATTTTGAAATGTTTTGACGCTCTAAGGAAATTTCTGAGGAAATAAAGAAATCTAAGGAAATCTAAGGAAATGCCGTAAATTCTAAGGAATGTTCGTAAATATTCGATATTTTTTTACGAAATAATGTTGCATAAAAATTAACACTTATTATACCCTCGGTCAGTTTGCGCGCTGTATAGCATTGACGCAGATTTGACTAGGCACGGCACAAACAGCCTAGTTGACGGCCGCATGTTAGGCACAGCCATGGGCTAGTCTAAGCATGACGTCAGATGTTCATGCTACCTAGGCTGGCCTACGCACATGTATGTATGTCTGGTAAGTGACCACCGCGGGCTCGCATTTAAAGAATTAACGTTACACTAGGCTGCAGGGCACCAACTGATGGGGATCGGGAAGGCGTGCAAAAACTGCCAACTTATTTAGTTGCCAAAAGAATGCTTATTTTCCCATGAATTGACTTTCCATTTTGAAAGGTTTTGCGCTTTTTTTCAACAGCATGCACTTCTTATGGCCTTCTGCAACTTTCACATATGCAAACTGTGTATGCATACAGGGGCTAATACACTTTTGATGATTTAAGTAAAACTAAGGAACATCGGGAAAAAAATCTAAGGAAATCTAAGGAAATGTTTCTGTAAATCTAAGGAAATGTAGATTTGAAAAGTGGAAGCACTGCCTGGACCACTGCACGAACCCTCTTCTCAAATCATCGAACGAGGGTCTTTGATTTGATTTGATTTAATTTATTCACAAAATCTACAAAAAATGTTTTTACCTTTTTAGTCTCCTTGATGGTCTCACTGTATACCGGGGCCATTATTTGATGGTCTCCTACTTGTTATCCCCCACTGACGTCACCAGCAGTGACGTATCCCAATAATGCCCGAAAACGTGCAATTACGCGCTGCATCAATATTTTATCAATAACTTTGGACGCACAATTTGCGTCAAAAGAATAAGAGATGTCAACCCTTTTCAAAAATGTTATTGTCACTAAGGGGGCGAGATTGGGGGAAACGCTACTTTAAATGTTATCATCAAGATCCGCCAAGACACCGCGGTAATTTCCCTTTTCTCGTCCCCATCCCTGTCAAGTTACGGGACTCCATACTCCCCGTGACCAGCCGGATCATCAAAAACCTAATTTTGTTTCGAACAGTAGCGCCCACTATTTCCACCGTAGGGCTATGTTTACGAAACCATTCAGTTTCCTTCTGCAAAATATCAACAGATCCATCAGCGCCGTTGTTTATTGAGCCACTTTGTACAAACAACAATAGTTCCATTTTTTTCTTTTCTTATAAACACAATCCCAGGACCAAGTGGGATAATAAATATGGTGATAAGTATAAATCACCGCTCAGCGGTGTGTCTTGCTCCACGTCCGATCGGGGCACACTGTATTCCCATCAAAAATTCGGTGGGAAAATGTGTTAAGCCCGCGGAGTCTCGTCTTAAAGGGAATGTGTACAACCATGAAGGAAGGATTCCTTCCTCCATGGTACAATATTGGTTATTACCTGATTACAAATTACCAGATTAACCCTCCTACTACTATAAGGGTCAAAATCAGTGGAAATGTTGATATACTTGCCAAGGTATATCTAGTGCACTTACAGGTCGAACAATCTCTTCCTTCCTCCATGGTCAAACCTTACGTGTAGTAAGAACATTTACAGGTCGAAATAATTCGACTGTGTTTGACTGGTGCATTGTCTGGTATCGTTGAGGGTGGTCAAAATGACAGTAAAAACCAGTCAAAAATGCCCATGTGTGGACATTTGGGTCAACAGTCAGTTGACTGATTTTGACCTCTATAGCTACTTGCCACTAAAGTGCAGCTATAGTAGGAGGGGTAAT
The DNA here is from genome assembly GCA_029582265.1 of Zoroaster sp. YZ-2022. Taxonomy (NCBI): domain Eukaryota; kingdom Metazoa; phylum Echinodermata; class Asteroidea; order Forcipulatida; family Zoroasteridae; genus Zoroaster; species Zoroaster sp. YZ-2022. The sequence goes on from CM055836.1 coordinate 23,580,790, forward strand.
ATCCGAAAGCTAACTTAATGTGACGTTGGAAAAGGTACTGAAAATACATTATGTCTAAAGTGTTCTCATTTATTAAAGGGACAGTATCATCATAATCAGAACATCTTTCAACAGTGCATGGAATCGGTGTCCTAGTTTAAGATGAACACAGTGACTGAAAATTACTGGTTCATTTATGCAGCAGCAACGGTAACATCATGTGGGGTATTATTTTCAGTCACTGCGTTAATCTAAAACTAGCACTCCGATTCCATGCCCTGTTGATCGTGACAATATTGTCCCTTTAAGAGAAAACACTACAAAACTATGCACATTACTAAACGTTGGCATTGGCAGCTTTTGTTTTTGTAAGTGTTTTCTGTAGTATAAATTGTGAATGCTTTTCTTATATATATTGTCCTCCGATTACATTTTGGTTTTTAATATTAATTTGATTGAAAGAAAGTAAGCATTCCCATAGAAGCCATTTTTGCCTGCATTATCAATGTTATATGTGACTGGCTCTGACAAAACCCTAAACTTGGACCCAATTTTCAAAAGTGAGATTTTGGTATAGTTTGATTCTCCAGATTTTCCTCTTTCATTTGATACCAGATTTGTAGAAATCAGATTTTTTTAAAAACTCATTTACTGTTTTGCCAGAGCCAGTCACATGTTGTACGATCCCGTTAAAGGGGTGCCCTGCATCCGTTTGGTAACAACCATTGGTTTGCCAGCGGCGCATGCCTGTGGGGGAAGGGTACGGTAAGCACCACACAAATAGAAATCTTGTGAATATTGTTTAAATATTATCAAATTAACGAAATATTATCTAAAAATTACTTTGTGTAAAGTTTGTATACGTACCAATCACCTTGAGAAATTATTCCATCTGAAGTGCTTTCATCTTAGAGAAAAACAAACAGATAATTGCAATATCTAAAATCCGGCAACTGTTTGTAAAACATAAGAATCATGTAACAGTCGTTGGCAACAAGTTGTGAGCATCCACTTTCACAGGTTAGAGAAATGATATTTTTCTTGAAAATATAAATTACCGGGATGTTTTTCACCCTCGTGACACGGGAGGATCAGTAGTGGTTTCCCCATCACATTAACCGTGGGAATCTCGCTGTACTCCTAAACCACGGGGTCAGGGCAATGTTTTCATTATAATCATAAATGAGCAGTGCTTTAATCCTTTCACCATCTGGATTCCCGAGGTTCTCCCTGGTTGGGGCCGGGGGTCTCTCGAGCGCCACGCGTCCCGTAGCTATGGCTGTTTTTGTTCCCTCGGCCCCTCGAGCGATTTGGGCAACGTTTTTTCTTCCTTGCTAAATCGTGCATACGATTTGTTTACCGAAGGGGGCTGTGTTTTCTGTTTGGGATTGTTTGTGCGTGTGTAAAAGCATCTTCGCGTGAAATTGTAATTGTTTATTGAAAAGTGGGATTATTGAATGTAAAGAGTAGCGAACAATTCTCTCTTGGCCCAGCCAGCTCTCAGATGAAAACATTTTAACAATAACTTTATGATTTATGTTAAATTGAGCTTAATTATACTCATCATTAACAGTAAGTCTAATGCATTGTGTGTGTGTGTGTGTGTGTGTGTGTTGTATCGTGATCATGGTTAAGCTGTGTCCAGATCATACTGAATGAATTAAATCGTACTGAATTAAGTAAGACATTGCATGGTGAAAAGGAGAAGTAAACTGTTTGCGATGACACCATATAGAAATTCTCTTTTGAGTAGTACTAGTAGTTAGTTCCGAAAAGAACCAGTTCATTACAACTCGACGTTTCGATCAGTATGCTGTGATTATCTTCAGGAGAATGTATCTAAAAGACATTTTAATATTGGATTTTTAGCTCAGTAAAACAAGTAGACCTAATATCGCCATTTTAAGTTTGCTACCAGACAGTTGTTGATACATTGTAAATTAAGACTTTTATGGGGAGATATTCATTGACGAGTTGTAACCTGTGGTTCTTTTCAGAACTATTATTACTACTCAATTGAGAATTTCACATGGTGTCACCGCAAACAGTCTTTACTTGACATTTTCTGGTGATTTCCATTGTGAAAAGGCATGTTTAATGGCCTGTATACACAAAAACAGCTTTGGTTATTTCAGACGCTCATGCAGACGATCACAGTAATTAAACTGATCGAAACGTCGAGTTTCTCACCACCGGTTCTTCTCAGAACCAACAATTATAACATCGCTCCTAAGAGAATGTTTTACACTGTGTTACCGCAAACCTTACTTATACTGTACTTCCACCATACAGAGCTTCAAATCCTATATAGCCTACGGTACTTCTTCGGACTCATTTGTAGGATCATACAGCAAGGGTCTTGGTCACATTTGACAATTCTTTCAGACGGTGTTTCTGTCTAGACTATAGTCTAAGAGACGGGTGTCTTTAAATTCTCACGCGTCATAGGAAATTACCGAAACTATTTGTTTTTAAATGTTTGTTCTCCAAAACCATTCAGAAATGTGCAATTGTTAGGACCTTTAAAACCAAGACACATGGAGTGTCGTGGCCGAGCGGTCTAGCTTACCGGACTCAAGTTCTGGTGTTAGCAGCAGAATGTGGGTTCGAATCCCGGCCGTGACACTTGTGTCCTTGAGCAAGACACTTAACCATAATTGCTTCTCTCCACCCAGGGGTTAAATGGGTACCTGTGAGGGCAGAGTTGGTTGATTAGCCCTATATGCGCTGTAATGGCAGCAATTGAGCTGTATACTCCCCAGGGAGCTGAGATGGTTTCAGGAATGATTTATGAGCCTTATGAGCAGGGGTAATAATATGCGCCTTGAGCACCACTCAGTTGGTGGATACGTGCGCTATATAAGTCCACACATTATTATTATTATTATTATTATTACATGATTGGCAAACCTCAAAAGAAAAGGGCTAAATGATCAATGATTTGTAAAAAAAACATACCTGATGTGTTAAAGTTGATGATGGGCCCTTGAAATCTGCCTGTCTGAAGTGTATTTTTGAGTAATCAAATTACATTTTTACTTCATGAGATACCACGAATAATTCTTCATTGACAAGTGTGAGAACTGTTTAATAAACGCTAATACTTTTTATCCGGAAGTTGAGGAATAATTGCGCTGATAAACGGTTAAATGGTTTGGTTTCTGTTAACCGAATTACTTGATCTGCGATTGCGCATATAGTGACCTTTTACCAAAAGTGTTACGGGCTTTAATGACCATTAAGTGAATGTCCTTAAAATGTTTCCCCGCAACCGAGAATACTTGAAGAAAAAAACACAGGTGGCTTATTTCGTTGAGACATATGAACACAATCAGGTAATATTTCCTGAAAGTCAGTTCAGTTTAATTGTAAACAGTAGGCCCATAGACCCGGTCTCTAATGACCGTGATTTTTTAATGGTTTCTCCTTTCTCAATTGTTCCCGCCAAGTAATTCGAGGCGATGAAAACGATCGTTTTCGCATTTCCAGTAGCCGGGCTCCCGCGATCTGATACGAGGTGGCATAATTAAATATCGTTCGGTAACGTTATATTCAGACTTCGTTTTCAAGGCGAGAAATTGCATTCGTTTACACGTAGACTCTTTGCAGAAAAACACTCACACACCTCAATTTTCTTTCTTACTGAGCAACATTCCACACTTAAATTTTATCGTGTTTTTGCCAACTTCTAAAATTAGTTTATTCTGAAAATGTAACTCGTGATTTGGCTGTTTACCAATTTTGTGGGGAGTTTCGACAATTTGAACTTTCAATTTCAGAATCGAAAAGTGCACTGCCTGCGTAATCAGGAATAACCGACTTATTATTGGTTCAATAGGCATAATCGATATGTCAAGGGTAAATTGTTCAGAAAAAACATTTGACTAATCGGCTGTCAAAACCACAAGGGGGTCGGTGAACCCACTGTATGGCTGCAAGGGGCAGATCGTCACGATCAGGGCAGACTTTCAACAGGGCATGCATCGGTGTCCTAATTTAAGATGATTACAGTGACCGAAAATTATTGGCTCATTTATGCAGCAGCAACGGTAATATGACCTTATCATACGGAGTATTATTTTCTGAGTTAATCTACAACTAGCACTCCAATTCCATGCCCTGTTGATCGTATTGTACAACATTAGTAATGTCGGCTAAACTGCTTCTACGAGTATGCCTACTCTCTTTGAATCAAGATATACATAAGGGAAGGTTCAACATTGGTAATGTTGGCATAACTGCTTCTATGAGTATGCTTACTCTCTTTGAATCAAGATATACATTGAAGGGAAGGTACAGCATTGGTAATGTTGGCGAAACTGCTTCTATGAGTATGCTTACTCTCTTTAGCCCTTTTCACACGAGCACCGATAACAAAGGTCCTTGGTAATGGGCGCCAGTTGTCTGTCACCTCGGTCGTTTGCGATTTTTTAACAAACTTTCACACGACTTGCCACTCACACCAAAACGAACGTCCCTCGTTTTCCATGGAGGGTCAAAGGTCATGATTGTGCATCCAATATTTCACTGGTACCGCGCGCAGAGCTTATTCACTGAACGCTTTCTTCTACGTTACCAGTGGTTTTCCCGTGAAGATATACGCGTTGTGCGAAGTCGAACGTTACTTTCTCCCACATTTTGTTGTCATTTCCTTACCATTTCCTTCCCCAGATTTCTAACGTAAGGCCATCCAACGAGAAAAATAAACAGTTGTAAGAATTCTTCTTCTGGAATCCTTTGTTCTTTTCGACGATTTCATGGACTCAAATTCTTTCATGAAATTCAAGAGAAGTAGCACGAACGTTATTTCTTCGGATGTGTCGCAATCTTGGAAGGACACGTACAAGTTGTTTACCCAACACACATCCGAGATTTATTGCAAGCTGATTTAGTGACGCGTTCTGCGCATGCGAAATGATACCGCCAAAGCAAGGGTCCCCTGTTTGGGCGCACTAAGCGTTTCACACGACCTATCGTGGCGATTTTTTGGAGGAGGTCTCGATCTCTGTTATAAATAACGAGGGTCCGTGGTAATTATTTAACAAGGATAGCTTTCACACGACTGGGATTTGCTATTTTTTAACATGGATGCGATTTTTAGTCAAGGTCCCTTGTTAAAACGGTCTCGTGTGAAAGGGCCTTTTGAATCAAGATATACATTGAAGGGAAGGTACAACATTGGTAATGTTGGCAAAACTGCACGAGCACCGATAACAAAGGTCCTTGGTAATGGGCGCCAGTTGTCTGTCGCCTCGGTCGTTTGCGATTTTTTAACAAACTTTCACACGACTTCCACTCACGCCAAAACGAACGTCCCTTGTTTCCATGGAGGGTCAAAGCTCATGATTGTGCAATCCAATATTTCACTGGTACCGCGCGCAGAGCTTATTCACTGAACGCTTTCTCTACGTCACCAGTGGTTTTCATACGTGTTGTCCGAAGTCAAACGTTACTTTCTCCCACATTTTGTGTTCATTTCCTTCCCATCTCCCGACAATTTTATTCTCGTTTTATTATGGATATTGAATCAAGATATTGAATCCGACGGATTCACAGAGCTTGATTTCTAACGTAAGGCCATCCAACGAGAAAAATAAACAGTTGTAAGAATTCTTCTTCTGAAATCCTTTGCTCTTTCCGACGATTTCATGGACTCAAATTCTGAATGAAATTTAAGAGAAGTAGCACGAACGTTATTTCTTCGGATGTCGCCAACTTCGAAGGACGTACGTGCAAGTTGTTTACCAACACACATCCGGGATTTATTGCACGCTGATTTAGTGACGCGTTCTGCAGTGGCGCACCCAGGATTTGATTGGGGGGTGGGGGGGGGGGGCTCAAAATATTTGTATTTGAAATCCAATATGGGGGAGAGACATGGCTGACCCAAACCATAACCGCTGGCGCGGCTGCAGCCATGTCCCTAGTCGTGCTCGTCAGTGAACCTACGGCACATGTTAAATGTTTCCTGGTGGTTTCTAGTCATAAAAAGAAGACATTATGGCATGATTCGGACTCGTAGGGTTTTACCTTCCATATAATTTCCTCCTCTTGATGTAAAGAACTTGAGCTTGTTTCGTCTGCAAGATTTCTATAGTTAAATACTTTCATTGCGTGGACGTAAAGTTTGTGATCATTCCGGCGGAGCTAAATTTTTCAAACACGAATTTGGCGGCAAAACCAAATCCCAATATTATCCAATCGGTGTTTGCTAAAAGAGTGTCACATAATCTTTGTAAATTAAAACCCAATCCTGGGCCATTGTGTACAAACTGGAAAGGAGTTGATTATAATGCGGGCGTGTTTAAATTTTACGAGTAACCTCAACGACAGTCAACGACCTCAACAAGAGAAACGGACAACAGAAAATGAAAATAAAATTAAGTAAAGCTGCTCCCTGATCAGGGTGCACCATGGCAGGGGGGGGGGGGAGAATGTGTAAAAATGCTTGTTATATATACTGGTGGCCCTTCAAGCTTACATGCACATGCATACGCAACGCCGTAAAATATAATAGTGAGTGGAATAAATGGAAAACTTTTGGAGGGGAGCTTGAGTCTCCTGAGTCCCCATCCCTTGTACCACTGCCCTTGCCGAACTCCTCTGTAGACAAGACTTGGGCTCAGATTTTGCTCTCTTTCCTGGCTCCTTCTTTAAAAAATAAATAAAACATCAGCGGGCCCTTGGGGCTCTGAGCCCCCCAAGCCCCTCCTTGGGTGCGCCACTGGCGTTCTGCGCATGCGAAATGATACCGCCAAAGCAAGGGTCCCCTGTTTGGGCGCACGAAGCGTTTCACACGACCTGTCATGGCGATTTTAACATCGTTGCGATTTTTTGGATGTCTCGATCTCTGTTATAAATAACGAGGGTCCGTGGTAATTATTTAACAAGGATAGCTTTCACACGACTGGGATTTGCTATTTTTTAACATGGATGCGATTTTTAGTCAAGATCCCTTGTTAAAACGGTCTCGTGTGAAAGGGCCTTTTGAATCAAGATATACATTGAAGGGAAGGTACAATATTGGTAATGTTGGCAAAACTACTTCTATGAGTATGCTTACTCTCTTTGAATCAAGATGTACATTGAAGGGAAGGTACAACATTGGTAATGTTGGCAAAACTGCTTCTATGAGTATGCTTACTCTCTTTGAATCAAGATGCATTGAAGGGAAGGTACAGCATTGGTAATGTTGGCAAAACTGCTTCTATGAGTATGCTTACTCTCTTTGAATCAAGATATACATTGAAGGGAAGGTACAACATTGGTAATGTTGGCAAAACTGCTTCTATGAGTATGCTTACTCTCTTTGAATCAAGATGTACATTGAAGGGAAGGTACAACATTGGTAATGTTGGCAAAACTGCTTCTATGAGTATATGCTTACTCTCTTTGAATCAAGATATACATTGAAGGGAAGGTACAACCACGGAGGAAGGAAAATCCTCCATGGTACAACATTGGTAATGTTGGCAAAACTGCTTCTATGAGTATGCTTACTCTCTTTAAATCAAGATATACATTGAAGGGAAGGTACAACATTGGTAATGTTGGCAAAACTGCTTCTATGAGTATGCTTACTCTCTTTGAATCAAGATATACATTGAAGGGAAGGTACAACATTGGTAATGTTGGCAACACTGCTTCTATGAGTATGCTTACTCTCTTTGAATCAAGATATACATTAAAGGGAAGGTACAGCATTGGTAATGTTGGCCAAACTGCTTCTATGAGTATGCTTACTCTCTTTGAATCAAGATATACATTGAAGGGAAGGTACAGCATTGGTAATGTTGGCCAAACTGCTTCTATGAGTATGCATACTCTCTTTGAATCAAGATATACATTAAAGGGAAGGTACAGCATTGGTAATGTTGGCCAAACTGCTTCTATGAGTATGCTTACTCTCTTTGAATCAAGATGTACATTAAAGGGAAGGTACAGCATTGGTAATGTTGGCCAAACTGCTTCTATGAGTATGCTTACTCTCTTTGAATCAAGATGTACATTGAAGGGAAGGTACAGCATTGGTAATGTTGGCCAAACTGCTTCTATGAGTATGCTTACTCTCTTTGAATCAAGATGTACATTGAAGGAAGGTACAGCATTGGTAATGTTGGCCAAACTGCTTCTATGAGTATGCTTACTCTCTTTGAATCAAGATGTACATTGAAGGGAAGGTACAGCATTGGTAATGTTGGCCAAACTGCTTCTATGAGTATGCTTACTCTCTTTGAATCAAGATGTACATTGAAGGGAAGGTACAGCATTGGTAATGTTGGCCAAACTGCTTCTATGAGTATGCTTACTCTCTTTGAATCAAGATGTACATTGCACAATCAAAACCAACATGTGGATGTATCAGCTATTCACATTGTGTCGTTCATGAGAAGAAAAAAAACATCAAAATCCATTTCAACTTTTCGTTTTCATTCTAACGTGTAATGCAGGAAAGAGAACTGTTTCCTAGATTCGATCTGGAAATTATTTCACTTTTATTAAAAGTAACAGCACCTCAGACAAATACGTTTCTAGGAAAGATAGGCCTATAAGGTTCACATTACAAATCGACCAGTTGGATTTATTGAAATGTTAATACCTATTCCTTTAGAACCCCCCAAAATACCAGCTGCAGATGTCAGTTGTTAGTTGGTTGAACCATAGATTGGGCACTGGCCTAGCTGTCGGACCTTCAATCTACGGCCACCCCGTCGGGATACGGAGTTGGTTTGACATGGTAAACAAATAATCATTTATCATGACAGCTAACCGGTGGCCGTGCGTCTGAAGCACCTAGGATCGCTTCGGATTGTGGCCAATCGACCTTTTACAGCACCAATATATAAAGTCATGAAATGTATCCATGATTTCAAATTTATATTTTCTTGTTAACAACCCAATGAAATAACTTTAAACTTTGGTTTTATACATATCTCTTGATTCTTATAAAGTACCGGTATTGATGCATTTACAGACATTGGTTGGTTTCTGTACATATCTCTTGATTCTTATAAAGTATGGATGCATTTACAGACGTTGGTTGGTTTCTGTACATATCTCTCGATTCTTATAAAGTATGGATGCATTTACAGACATTGGTTGGTTTCTGTACATATCTCTTGATTCTTATAAAGTATTGATGCATTTACAGACATTGGTTGGTTTCTATACATATCTCTTGATTCTTACAAAGTATTGATACATTTACAGACATTGGTTGGTTCTGTACATATCTCTTGATTCTTATAAAGTATGGATGCATTTACAGACGTTGGTTTGTTTCTGTACATATCTCTTGATTCTTATAAAGTATTGATGCATTTACAGACATTGGTTGGTTTCTATACATATCTCTTGATTCTTACAAAGTATTGATACATTTACAGACATTGGTTGGTTCTGTACATATCTCTTGATTCTTATAAAGTATGGATGCATTTACAGACATTGGTTGGTTTCTGTACATATCTCTTGATTCTTATAAAGTATGGATGCATTTACAGACATTGGTTGGTTTCTGTACATATCTCGTGATTCTTATAAAGTATTGATGCATTTACAGACATTGGTTGGTTTCTATACATATCTCTTGATTCTTACAAAGTATTGATGCATTTACAGACATTGGTTGGTTCTGTACATATCTCTTGATTCTTATAAAGTATGGATGCATTTACAGACATTGGTTGGGTTCTGTACATATCTCTTGATTCTTATAAAGTATGTATGCATTTACAGCCATTTTACCGAAACAATAAACTTTCTTTATAAACGTACCAGCCAACGGGCCAGCAGGCCAGCGCACGCGTAATGATGCAATTAGTTGGGTATGTCACAAACGAGATCCCAAAAAACACAAGCAAACTGGTAACCCGGTAACGAATCATGGGAACGTCAAGCCTCCACGAACTTTCTCACGCTCGGGTCTGCGTCCGGCGACGTCTCATATTTCAGGAGGCAGGGTGCCGGTATGAGTAACCGCGCACACCAAGGTGTGAAAAGCACAGCCAAATCAACCGTCAGTTTTGTTGTTATTAAAGCCTTGTGTTTCCCGAGGACAGAAACGAGAATCCTTGAATTATTGGGAGAGTCATCGGATGAGGTGTCTTTGAATCCAGTGGCAATCCGATTAGAAAACGAGTATGAATCATACAAATACTAAGTAGATTAATAGTCCAAGAATTATGAGAAAAATACTGGTTTGCATTTTAAAAGAGGATGTACAACATTTGTAATGATCCAATCTATGAGAATGCTTATTTTCTTTGAATCAAGATAAACATTATACCATAAAGCAAGGACCTTCCTCTATAATTATACAACTAACCCTTTGAAAGTTTCAGTTTAATGTGGAGTCTAATTCATAGTAAAAGGGCGATATGGATTTTTTCATCCACGATATATCGGCAAACATATATCGCGATTTTCGATACTATCGCGATTACTTTTTTCATTCATGCATGATTGCTTTAGAGTCGATAACAACATGTATGTACCCTTCTACAAGCGTCACAATAAATCCCAAATTCGTTTGCATAGCGTGTATGTACTTTTGAAGTAGTTCGCTTTTGTTTCTCACTTCCTAAAGCTGAAAAGACTATTCCTAATTTTTGTTTCCATGGAATTTCTGACTTGAATCACAATGGCGAATTTTTGTAATCGCGATAATTTTTTTAACGCGATTTACCGATATCTCGATAAGGTTCTCGATATCGTAATCGAATAAAAAAAGGTATCGCGATATTCGATATTATCGTGTTATCGCCCAAGCTTACTTTATATACAGTTGCCGTATATAAGAACTGTTTAAAATGTAAACCTTTTGTTGTATTTTCACTGAATTGAGAGTACTTCAAACATAATTTTTTTCCAGACTGATTGGTCCCTTGACTAGCTTCACATCATAGAGTTAGGATAGTAATTCAGTTATTGTGTAATGTAATCATGTTATTGTACAAACGTTGCATTTTCTAATTCACGAGCATACAAAAATATCGTGATAAAGCAAGACCCCTTTAGCTTGTTATCAAATTTCACTATATATGTATTGTTATTCTGAAGTATTAAATAATTAAGAACCCACTTGCACCTGCCAGTGCATTGATGAGGAAGATTAAAGAATAAATGACTATGTGAGTCCACGGGGGATCTAAAGAGATAGATGCAACATGTGGAATGATGAGCTCAGAGACGAGAGCTTCTCCCACAGAAACTGCTCACTCATGCATTATTCATAGTTATGCAAATATAAATGGGGTCCAAAGTCCTCAGCATCCAATCACGTATGATCTATGAAAAATCATACTATTAATTATAACCATCGGTCCCACAATTGACCTTCGCAAGGTGTGCACCTACCAGGCACGACCCTCAAAAATACCGCCCGTGCCACACCGACTGGCACGTACCTACCCACACAAGCCTGGGGCCCAGTCCCCGTGCCACGGGGGTCACATCAGGCCGTGCTTTCGCGGGTCACGCAACAATTTGTTTTTTAATTGATACCATCCTTCGAACCTTACCCCTAAAGTCTGGTGTTCCCACGCCCTCTGGTCCCGCGCTTGAAGACCGCAGTGTCCCCGAAATTGTTTTTCTTTGCGGTTTTTTTTTTTTTTTTTTTTTTTTAATAAACCGAATGAGTTTAGAGCATGCAACAGACACAACAAAATTCTAGTTTCTTTCTGGTCACCGGCCACGAATCATTCGACTGATATCATTACTTATAAAATAAACTTCGCAGCCGAACTGCTGTAGTTCTGACATGTTGAGTGATTATCTCTGTGTTACTTACTTGTTCGTTTGCTTTTATCCCATTTACGGATAGTGCGCCATTGTCTACACGATCGTTTTTTTTTTCGATCTTCATTGAAAATGGACTAGTTGGCTGGTTTCAAAGCCCAACTATCCAGCTTTGAAAATACAAATTGTTTACGATTTCACATCATTGATAAGAGGTCATTGCGGAAGTATACAGGATTTTCTCAAACCCAATTAGGCCTAAGTTTTTAGCTGGCTTTAAAATGTCACTGAATTCTAACTAAATTAATGGAAATAGCTACATCCATTTATTTATTCGGTATGTCAGGAATGAATGGATGTCAGATTATTGGGCCTTTTTGCTGGTGCATTCAGCATATAAATTTACAGAGTGTGGTTGTGAGAATTACAGCTTCACTTTCATTTTATCGTGAATGTGTTTCCATTTATTGTGCACTTCGTATGGATTAAGAATGTACAGACAGCAATCAATGTGATTCAATTATTCAGCTCCGTTGATTCATAAATAAGTATAGAGGGCAGTGTTCTCTCCCAAAGCGTATACACATGATCTTTTTGTTTCGATATAAAACCATGATGCAAGTTTGGTAAAGTCTGACTCATACTTGAACTGGCCCAAATGAAAACGGGTTAAATCCGTTCCGAGAAAATGTCTTCAACCGCAATGTTTGTGCGTCGGTCTAGACCAACAAGAAAACCGTGAGAACGGCAAACGATAAGAAAACCACCTTATTGTTATAAATTACGTATGGTTAATAGAACATTAATAGTCTTTCTCCCGTTTCGATATTCTGTCCCGAGGTCTCATCTGGCCTGTTTTTATCTTCGGCGGTTTCGTTGGCATGAAACGACTGAAAAATATTCCTATTCCCCCCTCGATGGATGCCAGTTTATCGCAGGTATACTTCCCCAACTATTGTTGGTTCCCATTTAAACTCCTGGGTTGAGAGAAGCAATAACGGTTGAAAGTTTCTTCAGGGTTAAAAAAGGAAATGTACAGCATCGGTTTACTCCATTTGAATCAAGATATACATTAAAACAACCAACCTGGGAACATATGAGAAAAGTGTGAAAAGGCAATTATTTACAATATTTACAAAAAACACTTCGAGTAAACAAATTGCACCTGACACCTTTTTATTTTGAAAATGTGCACATTTTTTTATAAAGTAGGGTGCATTTACTGACTGCAATGCTATACCGAATTATCATCCGATAGCTGACTTGATGTTAAGATGGTAAAGGTAATAATAATAATAATGTGGACTTATATAGCGCACGTATCCACCAATCTGGTGCTCAAGGCGCATTATATTATTACCCCTGCTCATCAGGCTCATAAATCATTCCTGAAACCATCTCAGCTCCCTGGGGAGTATACAGCTCAATTGCTGCCATTACAGCGCATATAGGGCTAATCAAACACAACAACCAACTCTGCCCCTCACAGGTACCCATTTACCCCTGGGTGGAGAGAAGCAATTATGGTAAAGTGTCTTGCTCAAGGACACAAGCACCACGGTCGCGGTTGGGATTCGAACCCACATTCTGACGACTCAGCCATCAGAACACACATCCAATGCACTAAACCGCTCAACCATGGCACTCCATACCAATCATACTGAAAATTATTCTGTCTGAAACGCTCCCATTTCAGTGGAAACACAAACGAAATATATATATAGGCCTATGCACGTTTTGGTTCAAGTGTTTAAAAAAAAAATTGTGATTCCTTTGTTATCCCTTTCTCAGAACTTAGACTCCGTATTGAACTAAAACAGTTAGAAGTCAGTGGTGTAATAAATGTATATAGGCCTATACTGATTCAAATACAGTAAGCATACTCATAGAAGCTTACTAGTGGTTTTCACAAACAAATGCTGAATAAGAAAACATTGCTGAACGTTTTTGACAAGAGACACATTACCGTACTGCTGTTCCCTTTGAAATATAATAAATGGTCACAGAATTGGCATCTGAAACTAACCAGAGTAGTATTGTTGGCGGTTTTGCTTTATTTCGGGAATTACAAATGACCATAAGTCATACACAAAGAATGGCTTGTTCTCACTTTTCAAGAACACCAAAAGATTAACAGTACGGGTGACTGTCAGAGACACCCCCGTGGGAGTGTCGCTTAAGCACTTAAGAGCTGTTCCTTGCATCCCAGGGCCCGACCTGTCCAAATTATGGCACTCGAAACTTTCGAAAGAGTTGGAATTCAGGGTGGAAACCGAAGCTTTCTGACAAGAAATAAGTACCCTTTCAGCAGTTATTGTCTGGCTTTGTAAGTCCGGACATTAATCAGAGAGAGAAATGAAAATAACAGCGCAGCCTGTTTGCTATGGTCTACCGGGAGTATTTGTCACTTGACCGCGATATTTCTGTTCAACCACGGTCCCTCAGCACAGTGCGTGTTTCAACCTTACAAGAATGACCCCCACACCCCTAGCTCTTCACCATAGTCCGACAAATCCCCCCTTCTTTTTTATATGGAAGGTACAACTGTCAGATTTTCAAATTAACGAAATATTATCTTAGAACTTACTAGACGCAGTTTTGTTAGCATCATGTTTAACAAAGGTAATTTACAGATTATCAAATTAATTAACAATTACTTTAAAAAAATATGATTTGGTGTAAAGTTTGCACACGTTATCAATCATCCTGAGAAATAGTTTTGAAGTACTTTCATCTTAGAGAAAACAGAAATAAGGCTATTAGGCCTATGTCGAATTTGACAAAAAACACACAAATCATGTAACCATTTTTCTTAGTTTTTCTCAAAAACGTGAACACCTTGATAAATCTTTCACAGGTTATTTAAAACATATGGTTAAAATGATTATCTTTCTAGAAATCTAGAGGATTGAAATGAACGTGTAGTACCACATAAACCAATGGTGTAACCTTCCCTTTATGGAAAAGTACATTATTCGTAATTTTACTAGATATAATTAGTTTGGACGAAAGTGAAATAATTTGTAATAACTTGTTTTCAATGTCTACTTTTATGAAAACAAAAACCTAAATGAGTCTGTGAGAGATTTGGCAAGGTCCTGATGGGGGAAAACCTTTAAACACGTAACATAAATAAACCGATAAATTGAAGGAATCAAATGAAAGTTTACTTCATAGAAAGTCGTTGAAGTAGGCCTATCAAATATCGTGAAAATTGTTATTTGGTCTTTTTGCCGAAAAGCATGAAATGTATAGAAACTTATTTTGACATTGGGACAGGTGTCATGGAAACCACTACTTTTACTGTTTGAGTAAATAGAGTAAATAGAATAAATACATAAACAACAACAACGTCAATAACAACGATGCCGACAATGTGATAATCTTGGGCCGTTTTAGCTGACAAAATCCGACCAAACAGCTTCCAAAAGTCTAAGCGGGAGAGAGACACCGGAAGTACCCACTATTGCAACGAATGGACTTGTACACGTGGAAACGCAATTTCATCAATATACTAACCAAAAAATGGTGATTAAGAATACATTAATATAATTGAATTACTCCCAAATATTAAGTAACACTAAATGTATTGACATATGTGCGTAAAGAGAGGTTTGCATTGTTTTAAACATTAGCAATTATAAATGTATACCGGAATAGGATAATTTGAGTCATAATTTGATCAATTGCTATTCTTTGTTGAAGCGTTGGTGAATTTCCGATTCCACAAGAAATTTGACATGAATGGGCAAGAAGGGCAGTGAAATGGTTCAAACATCTGAATACATCCATGCTCCCATCGGCGCCCCGGGGGGGGGGGAGCAAAGAGGCATATACCCTGTCCTGTAATTGGTTGGTTCAGTAGGGGCCACTTAGAGGGAACCAGCTTTCAGGGGGCACTTAAGGCCTTTTTTCTTAGGGATCAGATTTTTGAGTAGGGGGAACCCAGTTACGCCACTTTGTGTCCCCTTTTTTCGCTGTGCATGTAAATTTACCATACGTTTTTTGTGCCCCTTTTTTATCGAATTCCCACCTTTTCGAGACCCTAAATTTGCCCCTATATATCCCAGCCAAAGCTGAGAGGAAATTAATTCCAGTAACTTTCGAGTGCTCTAATCGTATATCAGTTCTGATAGTGAAACCCAAGGATATCTTGAATCGCCTATAGCACTGTAGCTCGTAAATCTGAAGAAACCTGTGAAGACGACTATGAAGAAATGTTCAGTTTTAGATGTGGGAGGAAAACCCCAGACAAGTTATTTTTGGGAAAACCCAACTTGAATATATATGTCAGCTCAGGTCCAAACCTTTTGGCTATTAATGATTTACCAATTTATGATACCGTAAACCTTAACAAAATATGAGAAATATCCGTTTAACCAAACCTTTTGGCACATATCTTTTTAACAACAAAAAATATGACAAAGAAGGCCAATGTCAATTTGTTGATAAGTGCAGAGGCATGGCAAGTGATAAAAAGTGGTTTTATATGGCCAGGGCCTACCCCCAAAACAAAGAAAAGCAACAGGCATGTTCTCATGGTTATATTTGGACGGCGGTTTCACAACAGTCAGCATTCAGATTATTGAGTTTCCAATTTCATTTATCTCACAGTCGTTCCATTATCAGTTGTAATGCACAATCAACGCGCTATGAATGTTGCATATTTTTTCGATGACGCCGATTAACCGCATGGGTTGTAAGTTTCTGTTATGGTTCCAAATTAGATATGATGCATCTGTATGAGTTTGTACTCAATACGGGTTCTGGACATTTAAGGCTAATATATGGTAAATATTTATAAATACATCCATGCTTTAAAAGAATCAAGAGATATGTATAAAAACCAACCTGTGAAAATTTCAGGTCATGTCATTGTGTCTTTAAACGAGAAAATATATAATGAAAATGCATTCAGAAATTTCGTATTCTTTATAAGGCCAACAAAAAAAATATGTTGAGTTGCCCTCACCGACCGACCCAAAAGTGCTGAAATCTCGGGTCGGGTTTTTTTTTTTCTTTTTTTTTTCCCGTCATTCATAGGCCTATTTATTAATGAAACTTACCAATTTTCTTTGTATAAAACATAATACGTTTGATTTGTGAAATTTTCCACTTTTTTTACCGGTAAATTTACCGGTACCCAAGACTCAATCTACATGTTTTCAAATCGAATGGCCCCGGCCCTCACACATGGTGCACTGCCTTCGCACACACTGTGTGCCAACGATTGCAACTCAAATCTACTGACACGTTTTCCAATCGAATGGCCACTCACATGTTTTCCCACTGGCTTCGCGCACTGTTTTGTATGTCAATGATTGCGACTCAATCTACACGTTTTCCAATCGAATGGCCACTCACATGTTGCATGTTGAGCATTGCACGCAATATGGATGAATTTGCTGTGTCAATCACGGCGAAAAGTACAACAAAAATGCTTGGGATACTTTTATTCTGAAGCAAAATTCCTTGCTGATAGGTATACAAATGAAAAACATGGTATGTGGTTTCAGTTCCAATGCATTTCAATCTTAAAATGACAGTCAAGGAGAAAAAAAATAATAATAAATAAAAATCCCGACCGACCGACCCCTTCAAATATTTTCACTGGAGGGCAACTCAACAAAATTTGTTTTGGCCTAATGTGGAATTTACGTCTCCAGAAGACGAAAGTTTAGCCGATTTAATAATTAATTTTACTAGAATGATAAATTGAAATATTTCAAGGGATGTTTGATTCCATCAGTAACTTTACACCGAGTTAGTCTTATGCAAACTGTTAGGCCTAAGTTGTCGTCTTTTTTTATAAACATTTTGGAAATTCCACTGGACAGCTTATTTTTTTCTCTAAGGAATAATTTCTTCTGATGATTGATACGTGTACCAACATAACACCAAGTAGGCCTATGCTTTTAGATAATAAAATGTTAATTTGATAACCTGGTAATTACCAATGCTTATTGCTTAGTTGGACCACACGGTCCTAAAGATTGTTCGTGTTTTAAATGCTAACATAAACTCACACGTGAAACTGTGATAGGCCTACTTTCGGTTGCTTGCGATCAACAATATTTTATTAAAATTAAAATTAACAATTCGGCCGATAAAACCTTTCCAATATAGGCCTAGGCATAGGCGAGTCTCATGTTTTGATTATTGCAATACACGGCAGTCACTCAAATCCCCCTAAAGAAATTAATTGTCTGTTCCCTACAAATTTCCTAGAAATTAGTGACTGAACTCTGTAACCGCGGATCTTTTTGTGTAAAAGACCCGTGGGTCCTTGCTCAGTGTGTATTAAGCTGACACCGCGAAATCACGCCGACTTGGACGAATGAGTTCAACCGGTTTGTAATAATAATAACAACGTGTGATTAAAATCCCGCCAAAACAAGCCGTCGATTGTCTGCGCGAGTCTAGTCGGCGGGGTCTGATAGTAACCCACATGCGCACAACTCGTGCGTGACAAACTTTGGAACTTTGAGACTTTCTGGATTAAAATATGGATAGGCCTACATAATATTAATAATTTAACAAAGATTGTACGTGGAGTTTTATAGGAGCATAGGGATTCATTTCTCTATGATCAGAATGGTTTTTCCATGGAGCAACCACAGAGTCTAGAGTCTCTTATTTCATCATCGAGTCTCCTCTCGGCTCGGCTGTTCAGACTCACGGATGGGTACCAAGACGTATACGCTCATGATATCATGGATGTGGATGTTCAGATCATACCATCAACATGATAACAAACAGAGAAAGCGGGCGCTGTTGCACCATTGCGTTCATTTCTTTGAGGTCATTTCTTCCCACAAAATCGAAGTTGTACCTGCACTCTAAAAAACGAGGTGCTGAATATAGCACCGCTAGTGCAGTCACTATACAAGCTCCTAAAAAGTGCTAAAATTAGCACTTGAGGTGCTATATTCAGCACTTTGAGTGTACTTTGTATATGCACTCTAAAAACGAAGTGATGAATATAGCACCTCAAGTGCTAATTTTAGCACTTTTAGGAGCTTGTATAGTGACTACACTCGACGTGCTATATTAAGCACTTCGTTTTTTAGAGTGTGAAACTGACCAGTGGCGGACCCAGGAGGCAAGGGGAAGGGGGGTCTTCTTTTATCGCCAAGTATGTACATTAATTTAATTATCATACGTTCGTTTTTGCCATGAACCTATAGATCCGCCGCTGAATGTTATTTGGTGTAAGATTAATGATGTACCGAACAACCATTGTTATTCGCCTTATTCGCCTTATTCACGGTAAATACGAAAATGAGGCTGTAATTCTCACAACCACACTCTGTAGCTTACATGCTGCATACACCAGCGAGAAGGCCCAATAATCTGATAGTTCCACAGAAAAGTTCATTCCTGACATAAGGAATAAATAAATGGATGTAGCTATTTCCATTAATTGAGTTTAAATTTTAGGACATTTGAAAGCGAGGTTGCCCCTGTAAACAGACAACATTAGGCAGATGCATTTACAGGTGCACAACCTCTTGTAAAGCAGGGAATAACATGACTCATAAATAATGTGAATGGGCCCTCGAGCGCAGCCTTGATTCATTTGTCTGAATATAGTATCATAAGTTTCGTAATGTTAGTCTTATCATGTTTTATTTTTAACTGAAATCCGTCGGCAGATCAACATTCGACCCGAAATAGTTCCACATTATACAAATATAAATATAACTTTCGAAAGAAATTACATTTTATGTGGACCAATTGAGCTTAATCGATGTCATTTCAAAGGTTTGGTGTCTAACCAAATTATATGATCTTTAAATATAATAATAATAATAATAATAATAATAAAGATTTTTAGCGCGCACATATCCACCCTGCTGGGCGCTCAAGGCGCGGAAACAAAGAAAAAACATTAATACAAACAATATACAATGATAGCATAGGGAAAACAAAACAAATTATGTACCGAGATACATGTAGGCCCACAGGTAGGCCTATGTACATAATGACTTCATAGCACCAACACTGTTAGGGCTTTAACTGAGGTTTTTACAGTGGAATTCCAACAGGTCTATATGCTGGCATTAGTACAGTCACCAGAAATCGAATATGGACCAAGACATTTGACCACATCCAGTATGTTAAAACCAAACAGAGAAAGCGGGCGCTATATCGGTTTTACAGTCTCCCATTTTATTTAATTTTTTTATTTTTATTTTAAAGTCTCCCATTTTATTAACAGTAGCAAATGGGGAAAGAGGGACCCAAAAACGATGTGTTTTTGTTTATATATATATATTACCCGGGTTGTTTGCATCTGACTGGGGCTTGATCCCTGGCTACTCGGCAGATACGGTTTGGCCTCTGACCTGGCCCCATAGAGCAATAGATAATTGGCATAAGTGGACCGCCCACCAACATAGGGGCTGGTTAGCTCAGTTGGTAGAGCGCTCGTTCGGTAATCGAGAGGTCGCGGGTTCGAGTCCGGCATCAGCCAATTTTTCTTGCTATTAATTAATGAAATCAGATTTTTCGTATTCATTCCAAGGTGAAACTTACGTCACTGGAAGACAACAGTTAATTTGCCAAAAAAAATTGATTAGGTAATAGCAAGTGATGTTTGATACCGTCATCAACTTTACATCAAGTAAATTTTATATTAATCTGATTTCCGAGAATTCTGATAGTGTATTTAGGGGCTTTTATAAAGCTATATATAGCCTATAGGGACCTATATATAATGCAAGAACTTGGGTTTAAAAACTAAACCAGTGGTGATCATAGAAGGTAACTTGTTCAATAAACCATGGCAGAATCAATTTGACACCGTTGGTGTTATTTTACAATTTTGGTTATTACCAAATTATCGAATTAACGAATTAGTTTCAAAAACTTTACTTGATTTAAAGTTACTATACGCATCAATCATCCTGAGAAATTATTTTGTCATAAGTACTTAGTTTAAACTGAACAGAGGAAACGGGATTTGTGGAAAACAAAAAAGTTGCGGGACGGCAAAAACAGTGAGAAAAACAGACAAATGTATAACAGTCTTTCGTTGTATTCTCAAAATGGTGTGCACCCATTGTGATTGAAATGAACGTGCGTCATCTAATACCAATGTTGTTCCACCAATATTTCAACATGGCTTTGAAAGAGAATCTCTCAACCTCTCTGCATATCACTGCAATCGGTACACCGCAATCATGAAAACGAAACGAGAATGGCCACAGTTACTGTTTAGCAATGACAAAATACTGACGTTTGTTTGATATGGATTATCAGCTAGCCCTGGGCCAAAGGTTGACCAATTGGGACAATATTAAGTATTGAAATTATCAGCAAGTATCTATTTTTCGAGTGGGTAAGGACAGGTTCCCACGGCACGAGTTGAATTGTTCATAAAGAACTTTATTGACGTCCAACAGACGATTATGTTTTTTTATTTATTTGAAACGATGTGGTTGAACTTTTATGTTTTTTTGGTCGATGGGAAGGTTCTGTGATTGGAAGATTTCTTATATGAAGCAAAGGGGTGCATATTTTCAGAGCTGTCATTGACTTCTAGTGTGACGTGAACTTTAAATAAAGGAATGAACGAATGTAACGAATGAAGAAAGTAAGGAAAGGAGGAATGAATAGACCTTATCCTGCCTTGGCCATGCCTCTTTGTATGATTCCCTGCATACGCAAGTACAAATATATCACTGATTATCAATACATGAATGGAGCCAGACTATTTTGCCTTCCAGCCTCGGTTTGATCAAGGCTACCAAGGCAAGGCTACCATTCCAAAGCTAACGTCGTGTGTAATTATAACCTTGATTTAATTCCTTGATTTTAACGTTCAAAAGCGATTCTTGAATTTGACTTTATTAATATTTTTTTTTTTAAATGCATAAAAAAGGCCGGCCTGAGTTAGTTATCTCTGTCAGCTTCTGGTCACGAGTGTTTCCACAGTATAATAATAATAATAATCATAATAATAATCATAATAATAATCATAATAATAATAATAATAATAATAATAATAATAATAATAATAATAATAATAATAATAATAATCATCATAATAATAATAATAATAATAATAATAATAATAATAATAATAATAATAATAATAATAATAATAATAATAATAATAATAATAATAATAATAATAATAATAATAATAATAATGTAGACTTATATATCGCACGTATGCACCAAACTGGTGCTCAAGGCGCATTATATTATTACCCCTGCTCATCAGGCTCATAAATCATTCCTGAAACCATCTCAGCTCCCTGGGGAGTATACAGCTCAATTGCTGCCATTTCAGCGCATATAAACACAACAACCAACTCTGCCCTCACATGCAGGTACCCATTTACCCCTGGGTGGAGAGAAGCAATTATGGTAAAGTGTCTTGCTCAAGGACACAAACACTATAGTCGCGGTTGGGATTCGAACCCACATTCTGACGACTCGGCCATCGGAACACAAATCCGATGCACTAAACCGCTCGACCATGGCACACCACAAGTAGGAATAAATCAGCTAGTGGCTGACTGAGCAAGTGAATAAGAGAGTCAGTCATATTGTCTCAGTCAGTCTGTCACCGAACAAAATTCAGTGGTTCTGTTGGTAATTCAGCTAACCAGCCAGTCAGTCAGTCAGTTTGACTGTAAGTGTAAGTCAGTCAGCCAGTCATGCAGCCAGCAGTTCAAGCCAGTGAAGCCACCAGTTAGCCGGTCAGTCAGCCTCTTGTGGTTGCACATAAGGCCTATGTTTTCTCCTCTGCTTGGTGGAGGCGTAACCTTGACCCCTAAGCTTGTCCCAAAACAACTTTTTATTAGGACATTCAATACAAATATTTGAATCATCGATGCGTTGTGCATAAACAGGTCGTAAATGGGGCGGCGCTGATTTGTTTTGTAGGTTTAA
Organism: Zoroaster sp. YZ-2022; assembly: GCA_029582265.1. Classification (NCBI taxonomy): domain Eukaryota; kingdom Metazoa; phylum Echinodermata; class Asteroidea; order Forcipulatida; family Zoroasteridae; genus Zoroaster; species Zoroaster sp. YZ-2022. The sequence continues at coordinate 23,603,413 of CM055836.1, forward strand.
CACTCGATGCTCTTCTGGTAGAAGGGCATCTGTGTTTTGTGTTCAGCACAAAATGTTCCAGTAGAGAACCATTAAAAGGTTAACTCTATGCATGGAGGTCTAATTATACCTACATTGTCCATACATCTTTCTAATTCTAAAGAACTGCCGAATATATATATAAAAAAAGGTCGCAATATTTGTTAAGCTTAATCTGATCAACTGGCTTGTTAACAACTGATTCAGTTCAGTGAACACACACTCCTCTCCCCCACACCCTTGGATCCCAGTCCCAACAGTTCCCGCCTGCGCGCCTCAACGCACTAATCCTCCAGCATCCAGCCATCGTGTGATCCTCCAGCAGCCTACTTAAGCAGCAGCATTCTCCTGAGGACGATCAGAGTATACTGATCGAAACGTCGAGTATAGTAACCTCCATTTCTTTTCAGAACTAATTACGACTCAATAGAGAATTTCACATGATGTCACCGCAATTAGTCTTACTCAACAGGCATACGTTGCATTGAATTATAAACGATGCTCTGGAAAACCATCCGGCTCTTCTCAGAGCCACCACTTCTTCCAAGAAGAGATTATTACATGGTGTAACTCAATAATATCTATCTCCACCATGCAAAGCCTCAAATCCTACATCAGATCTGGAACGGTTATATAATTATATTGTTAAGCTACGTCTGTTCTTACTCATGTAATGTCTGTCCTCGTCATCAACGTTAGTCCTGCCCTTTTGATTCGTATTATATCACATAATGTCAGAGTTCTGTCTCTCCATAGTGAAAAACATGACTTTATGTGGATATTCAGTTACTATTGAAACTAAGCGACTGCCAATCATTTTTTGAAAAAATCTCATTTTAAAGTAAAGGCCCCCTCTCTTTGTTTTCATTTCTTAAACGAAATGATCCGATTAGAACAATGAAATGCCGATACAATAACGACAACACACACGGGATACATCTTTTTATCCAATTTCACTCAAACTGCAAACAAGTTTACCATCCGTCAGTCCATAAATTGTCGTGCTCAACGACAGCCCTGTTGTTATAGTTGAAGTGGCTGTCGCTTTGTAATTGTGACCACCTTGGGTGTAAATATGTGTACTCAAATTAAACTTTCTTTTTTAGGTCCCACCGGTTGTTGAATTAAAGTTTGTTTCCTCTTCAATAGGTTTAATTGCATTTTGATTAGAAACGAGTTCAGCTTGATCGCTGGTGAATGAAGAGCACTTTCGTTTGTGTTACCGTTTTACCCGTCCACGGTTTAGTGAGTCGCGAGATTCAACCTCGTTCTCCTCCACCTCGTCCCCAGGGTCTAACTCACTCTCACTAAGGACGATCAGAGCACACTGATCGAAACGTCGAGTTGTACCTCCAGTTCTTTTCAGAACTAATTACTACTCAATTGAGAATATCACACGGTGTCACCGCAATTAGTCTTACTTATCCTCCTCACCATGCAAAGCTACAAGTTTTACCTATCACTCTCACTACTTTGTCAGGTTGCCTGTGTGTGCAAATACAATTACAGCGTTCACTATCAATGCATGCAAGGGACCAGACTATTTTCCCTTGCAGCCTCGGTTGTGTCCTTTCTCTATGGTTTGATCAAGTGCATTTTTATAGACGAAAAAAAAACATGGCTGTGTCGTGGTTATGGTCTTTAATGCGACTGCGCACAACGCATCGCCTGTAATGAACCAATGGAAATGATAATGGTAATCCAAGATTCGTGGATATTTTAATTGACAAATGCCAAGATGAGCAGTGGGGGTCGATCTCCACTGAGAAGTCCATACAGGAGTATGATAAGTGTACAGTGACTCAGCTAATCTCTGGGGCCGTGGTACCTAGTGCGTGTCCGCCCGTTCGATGTGGGGGAACAAACACGTGGAAAGAAAAGGTTTGTTTGTACTCAACAAACGGACACCATCAAGAAGGACACAGTGAAAAACCTCAATCCCAGCATAAGGACGCCTGATTGTTGGTTAACTATTGAACCAAAACGGTGATTGTATAGGTTCTAGTAACAATGCCCCCTAACAGCTAAGTGGACCAGGGGAAATTACCAGCGTGAAACCATTATACGAATTCATACCTATTCAGTGGTTTTGATTCCGGTTCCCACGGCCTTAAAAAAATTTACAACTTTTTTCCATTTATGAAATAAGTATTTCAAGATACAATATGATGCTTTGCACGTATTCAAGTCATGGGCAATATAAAACAGATAACCTAAAAGGGTTCATATGCCCTTCACCGCTTTAATTTGGAAAACACTTTATACGTGAGATACTTAGTCAACAGGTACCGATATCATCTTGCTATTTTGTCTATCCACCATACACGTGACTAAACCAAATTAAGGCTAGAGTGGGAAAATAGTCTGGCCTCTTTAGTATTGAGTATCATCGCTATAATCATACTTGCGCACAGAGAATCAGACAAAGATGGCCACAGCGTTATAAATAACGTCTATAAGAAAATAGTTAACCACGGATTCATCTTTAGGTTGTGACTTTTCCAACTAATCTTCAACCGAGTTTTACCCAATTACGCTTGGTTTCAAGATGGCTGATTGTAAAAAAAAATATACGAAAGATTTGTTCATTATTTGTTCAACATTTGTTGAATGAATCTTCTTACAAGCTAATCAAACAAGTTAATTTTTCACAAGTAAAGTTCATTGTGCTAATAAGAAAATTACACCATAGGCCTAATTGGAGAAACGTTGAGGATTGTACATGTCACAAACTGCAAACAAGTTCCTGGATACATGCGGCGCGTTTTCACCCATAGCTCAATGTCAACAAAATGATGTCATGCAAAATGACGTCATATTGCTAAGGAATTTCCAAGAAATAACGCGATAATATATTGATATCTAAACAGGTTTTATAGTGAGTCACGAGATTGCTCAAGTCTTTTGAACACATATTTTCGATGTTTGAATGTTGAAGTCATCACCAAATTCTCAGAAGGAGGGCCTTTGCTATGGGGCGTGTCCATAGATGATCCAAGAGCGGATCTAGTGCAAATGTTTGGGGGGAAATACTCGAGGGGTTGGACTTGCGAGCGCGAAGTTCGAAACCATTCACGACAGAGGGTCTGGGGCCAGCTTAAGGGCCCTTGTAAATGTTTGAATCTAGGCGCACTCGTACTCTGATGCAATTTCAACATTTTCAGGACCAAGTTTGCGAAGTATTGTGACTCATGAGGCAGTTGTAAGTAAACACTACCGGTACCTTATTATTAAAACTGTTACCAGTTTCGTACGGCACGGGTGCGAAATTTAGATGTATACACAAAACAGAAAAGTCAGGAAGCCTGACCAATTACCTGAGACATTTTAACCGATCATGTCATGACCAGTTATTTTGAACATTTACATAATGCTAAACCGTCTGCACTATTAAGCAGGGGGGTCGTGGGTTCGAGTCCGAAACTTGAAGACCGAAGTTCGAAACTTGAAAACTGAGTATACAGTGCTAAGATATACGCAAATAGATCCAGTTTCACTATACTTTTATAACTGACCTCCCAATGGTTGGCAAAGCACTTTCCATTGATGGTCTTAAGCTGCCGCCAAACTTATTAAATAAAGCGCCATTTTGTTGAAATGAATAATGATTGATGAGGCTGTTCTGTCATGCGTTAGGCACGAGTTTAGCGCCACTCGGGCGACCCCGATTAAATTGGCGCACTCTGCCTTGGCAACAAGGAATTTTAAAGACACAGGGTGGCAAACTAAGAAACAATGAAGTGTAAGTTGCTTTCTCGTGGATGTGATATGAGGGTCAATGACCCAGAGGTCATTGGAGGCGTTGAAAGAATCCAACAAAGCCTTTTCGGTATTTTTCTCCTTCAGAACTGTAAATAATTTGTTGATGTTTACCACAGACTATGAAGAAATATGTCTGAATAACCCAGAGGTCGCTGACATCAGCGTTTGAAAGAGTCAACTAAAATTTATATAAAAAATCCCCAATGTCACTTTTTCAATAAATAAGCCAATGGGTCCCCCACTTGATGTAAAGCTAATTATGGTATTTTTTAAAAAAAATTAAAGGTGCTGTGCTGAATTTTGTAGAAAAAAGGGATTTTTTTATGTCGATTTTACAAAATGTCGCCTTTAAAAAAACATGTATCAGTTTTCGTTGTTATCTCAAAAACGTGAGCACCTATTGTGATGAAATTTTCGATTGAATGATATATTTCTCGAAAAGTACAGGGTTGCAAGGTTACGTACTGTACGTTACCGAATTCCAGTGTTATGCCTTGGCTTACAAAACAGCCAAAGGCGTCCAGTAAAGACACATGTATCTAATATTTCCCAACAATTTTGATTTGTACGCCCATGTCTTCACGTCGTAAATCAAAGAGTGCGGACACCAGTTTAGACACGGTATGTGATAAATAAACAACCAAAAATTGTCCCCCAAAAAGTTGAATAATATGCTTGCATTCCGGGCTTGAAGATTTGTTGATCTGTGGTTCAAAGACCCTGGACTCTTGGAGCGTGGAGGTTAAGTGATACCACCAGGGCCATGCTCGTGGGCTCATAAAATCAGGCCATAAATATGCCAAAATAACATATTTTTTTCGAAGTAAACAGTAGTGTTAATTACTAATGATCTGCCATGCGCTCGATACAAATTTACGATTTTTTCTGTTTTTCCTTAATTTATTGATAATCTGAATGTGGTTCGTTAATTTAGATATAAATTTATCGGCCTCCCTTGAAAACTTTAAAAGTTATTCCCAACCTTAGAAATGTTTCTTTCGTAACAGTGTACAGTGCTGTATTGTTTGCTGTGAAACCGCATGGAAGTTGACCGTATTTTACAGGGGGCTAAGTGTCCATGGAGGCCGTTTAACGTGTGGTCAAACAGTGAAAATTAAAATCAAGTTAATTTTTAATTAAATACCTGTTTCCGGTTGTATAAACGTAATGGTGCGCCACTTATTGCGCAGCTAATGGTGAAAATATACCCAGTGTCTTAGTGCTGAGTGATAAGACATTTTCTCACAGGATGGTTGCGATATGTTATGAAACTTGATCACGAGCTCTCGAACTTTGCAGATTTTAATGAGCTGAGATCCATAACTCAATTTCTCACTGCGACATTTCAAAAACTCATAACTGGGTCATGCCCTATAATTATGGCTTAAAGCCACGTTTGGTAAAAACATGTCTGTAAATGCATCCATAGGCACAGGCTACCGATACTCTATAAGAATCAAGAGATCTATAAAAACTAACTTTTAGTTTCAGCTGATTCTATTGTCATAACGAGATAGGCAACAGATTGTTCATATAAATTCCTTCGTGGAATTTCTGTCTCCAGTTTTACAGAAATTCAATTTACTTCACTAATTTTACGTAAAAGCTAGCAACGGATACAGAAATATTTCAAGGGATGTTGGGAACCAGCGTTAACTTTACATCAAGTACCGTATGTTTTATGTAAAACTGACATTATGATCATTTACGTTTTCGAGATTACCAACAGTGCATCCTGTTGGTAAGTGTGACGTAATTCCAACATAAACCACGCCCACTTCCCACGTGCTGGCTCCAACGATCATCAGAAGCCCGTTGGAAATGCATTGACACCATCCTTTTCTTTAAGGATTTACGCAAGAATTTAGAAAGCTTGGGACTTGCATTTAACATATGTGTTGTAAAGACTCATAATCTAAGTAACAAAGTCAATTTCTGCCTCAAGAATCGCGTTTGAACGTTAAAACCAAGGAATTTAGTTTAAATTACACACAACAGTATAGGCCTGCTTTGGAACCGGAAGAAGCGAAAAGAATGCGCGTACTACCAATATGCGCGCGTATTACGTATTGACTTACGAACAGGAGCTAATTTCAGAGACTTGCTTAGCAGATAAATGCATACACCAGCCAAAATGCATACATAATAATAATAATAATAATAATAATAATAATAATAATAATAATAATAATAATAATAATAATAATAATAATAATAATAATAATAATAATAATAATAATAATAATAATAATAATAATAATAATAATAATAATAATAATAATAATAATAATAATAATAATAATAATAATAATAATAATAATAATAATAATAATAATAATAATAATAATAATAATAATAATATAATAATAATAATAATAATAATAATAATAATAATAATAATAATAATAATAATAATAATAATGATCATTTGTAATGCGCCGGTATCCGTCAAAACAGACGCTCATGGCGCAGTGACACATCAGTGTAAACAATAAAACAAAATACATGGTAAGAACAATGCAATATAAAATTACAAGGAACAATGATTGTAAAAAGGCTGACTGGCCCTGGTCAGAATATGCTAGGCAAAGACGAAAAACCCTGCATACACAACCATGCAAACAAGGTTGATTTGCAAAAAAAATGTAAACATTGAAGGGATGCTCTTCACATATTAAACAAAACAAAAACAAAAGGTATAAATACATCATCATAAAAGGCAATAGTTAAACATAAGTAAATTATACATTAAATTTTCATCAAATGAGTTTTGAGAGCAGTTTTAAATGAAGCAAGAGATGGAGATTGTTTGACATGCTCAGGTAAATCATTCCACAAAGAAGGAGCAGCAGCAGCAAAAGAACGTTTTCCCCAGGATCTCTTTGTCAATTTCTTACTCAGAAGAAGTTTATGATGTGATCTCATGAAATCACGGTTTGAGTGATACGGTTGAAGTAATTCTGATAAATATGATGGTGACATATCAATGGAAGAGCGGTGAACATACATTAAGATTTTGAAAACAATCCTGTCCTTAATCGGGAGCCAATGAAGATCTCGCAATATTGGTGTTCTCTTGGTTTAGTCCGGGTTACAATTCTAGCGACTATGTTTTGAAGACGGGACAGACGATAAATTTGTGTATCTGGTAGACCATATAAAAGTGAATTTGCACATTTTGTATAAAAGTTTGGCTGGTAACCAAAGAAATCTAAATTTTTCTAGTAAGCAATTTTGTCTACTTAGCAACTCTATGAAATTACCCCCAGGATAGTAGTTTTTAACCAGCATCTGCGATTTCTTGTGACAATTGGCGGACAGGGGCCAGTGTCACAGAGCTGCTTAGCAGAGAATTTTGCTAAGCAATTATTTTTGCTAAGCATTATAAAACAGACTACCAGCAAAAATGCATACATTTTGTATGAGAGTTTGACTGGTAATCAAAGAAATCTACTAAGCATTTTTTTCTGGAAAGCATTTTTTCCCCTGCTACCAATGTTAGAAGATTTGCTTCGTTTTACGCATGGAAGTGAAGACTATTCATGCAAATAATAATAATAATAATAATAATAATAATAATAATAATAATAATAATAATAATAATAATAATAATAATAATAATAATAATAATAATAATAATAATAACAATAACAATAACAATAATAATAATAATAATAATAATAATAATAATAATAATAATAATAATAATAATAATAATAATAATAATAACAATAATGTAGACTTATATGAAGTTCTATGAAATTGGCCCCCGGTTAGGAGGTTGCAAGAGTCCCACGTGCGGAAACTCCAGCGCGTTTCACGGACTGTTTAATTTAGTTAATCATGAATGTCATGTAAGAGCTGTTGACATCAGGTCGCACATATGCATGAATGCACTTCACTCCTACGTACGACACGAAGTAACAAAAACGCTATTAAAGAACAGTTTCTTCTTTAGTTCATGATTCATGAATATTCATGAAAAGAGTTCGGTGACGTCACGGTGGAGTGCCATGGTTGAGCGGTTTAGTGCATCGGATTTGTGTTCCGATGGCTGAGTCGTCAGAATGTGGGTTCGAATCCCAGCCGCGACCCGGGGTGCTTGTGTCCCTGAGCAAAACACTTTACCATAATTGCTTCTCTCCATCCAGGGGTAAATGGGTACCTGTGAGGGCAGAGTTGGTTATTGTGTTTGATTAGCCCATATGCGCTGTAATGGCAGCAGTTGAGCTGTATACTCCCCAGGGAGCTGAGATGGTTTCAGGAATGATTTATTAGCCTGATGAGCAGGGGTAATAATGTAATGCGCCTTGAGCACCAGTTTGGTGGATACGTGCGCCATATAAGTCTACATTATTGTTATTATTATTATTATTATTATTATTATTATTATTATTATTATTATAGGTTTTCCCGGCCAATTTCAACAAAAAAATCATTCAATTTCATCAACACGCTTTCAAATTCACGCGATTTTGATAATTCAATCCAACTAGGGTTTCTCTTTCGATATTATTGCATTCAATTTCGTTTTCGTGCACACATGATTTCTTTCTTTTCATTCTATTTCGTTTATAGGCATTCAAAACTACAAGATCACCATTCTTATGTTGAATATCTAACACATTTTCGCAATAGGTGCAATCAAATTCAGAGTCATCGAAGCGCACCAGCCTGTTGCTGCTGGCTTTGACGAAATTGAATGAACTTAGCGACCATTTGAAATTGAATGATCTTATTTGTCGAGTGAATGCTCAAGTGTTGAAATTGAATGATCTTATTTGTCGAGTGAATGCTCAGCTGTTGAAATTGAATGACTCTTTTTAACTGTTGAATGCTGATGTAGCTGAGCATTTATTTTCAAACGAAATTGAATGAGCCGGGTATCAAATTGAATGATTTTTTTCCGAAATTGGCCGGGAAAACCTATATTATTATTATTATTATTATTATTATTATTATTATTATTATTATTATTATTTGAATGAATAGTCTTCACTTCCATGCGTAAAACGAAGCAAATCTTCTAACATTGTTTTTTTTCTTCTAAATTCATGATTCATGAATATTCATGAAAGAGTTCGGTGACATATCGGTGATATTTGCACAAATGGTTCTCACTCCGGCGCGAAAAACTAACAAGGCTGACGGAGCTTGCTGACACCCAATCAGGCGGGAACTATGAAGAAGTGATCCCCGGTGACCTGTTCTGGTTACACGTCCCTCAACGTGTCGCAACTTGATTTATAAAATAATAATAATTGTTCAATTATCTGTTGATTCGGCAAATAAACTGCACCCTTAGACACAATGTGTCTCGTAACGGGCCATATTTGGAGAATATACTCTGACCTGATGACCCCTATACAAAGACTGATTCAAAGGATAAAAATGTTCATCGTAGAATGAGAGAGTTTAAAGGTCAGGTACAACATTGGTAATGTTGGCTAAACTGCTTCTATGTGTATGTTTACTGTCTGTGAATCATGATTACACAAAATAACCAACCTGTGGAAGGTTAAGCTTATTATATGTTGTGTCGTTAAAGACTTCACAATGCTTTCTGATTTGATGTATTCATTCTAAACAGTAAGACCTGTAGCTTTGCATGGTGTAGTAAGTAAAGACTGTTTGCGTTGACACCATGTAGAAATTCTCTTTTGAGTAGTAATTAGTTCTTAAAAGAATTGGTTGGTTACAACTAGGCGTTTCCATCAGTATGCTCTGATCGTTTTCAGGAGAAACCTGGAGTGTTCCCCCATGACCTGTTCTGGTTACACGTTCATCAATGTGTCACAACTTGATTTAAAAAAAAGTTATTATGAACAGCAAAATATGGGGTGTGAAACACAACACTTGGAGTGGTGTTTTTTTTTATACTCGGCCAATATTGAACACCATGGAAGAATAAAATTGACACCACTGGTGTTAATTTAACACCCCAGTTTTTGCTTGGTATGATAAACCATAAAAGAAATCATAATGATATATTCTATATGATATATGATTTTTCATATATCATTGGCGTAGCCAAATGAGGGCAGGGAGCGACCGCCCCAATAGTGCTGTTTCTAGTATATCTGATTTGTCGTTTCTTTTGTGTTTTGTGTCGGTAAATGTACCCCCCCCCCCAAAAAGGAGTTTTTTCCCCACTCTGAAAATCCTGGGAATGTCACTGTCATATATGATTTATCATCATTAAGTCGTATCCTTTATAATATATAGTTATATCATGTATTCCTTAAAACAAATTGTATCAAAACATGTGGAGTGCCATGGTCGAGCGGTTTGGTGCATCGGATTTGTGTTCTGATGGCTGAGTCGTCAGAATGTGGGTTCGAATCCCAACCGCGACCATGGTGATTGTGTCCTTGAGCAAGACACTTTACCGTAATTGCTTCTCTCCACCCAGGGGTAAATGGGTACCTGTGAGGGCAGAGTTCGTTGTTGTGTTTGATTAGCCCATATGCGCTGTAATGGCAGCAATTGAGCTGTATACTAGTATTCCCCAGGCAGCTGAGATAGTTTCAGGAATGATTTATGAGCCTGATGAGCAGGGGTAATAATATAATGCGCCTTGAGCACCAGTTTGGTGGATACGTGCGCTATATAAGTCCACATTATTATTATGTCACAGACTTCACATCTAAATACATGAAACAGGCGTGTTGTGAGTCTACATGTACATGTGTGTACCTTCACAATCATTGTCTTTGTCGACTCATGAAACGGGCTCAATGGGACAAAGTCACGGTATTTGTTGGCAGAATTAATCAATCTGACGAAACATTCCACCTTATGTAGATTTAAGGGCATGTTCTGACTTGTTTCAGATATGGCGAGGTCCCATTGTCTTCTTTTGGCACGCGACGAGGTTGGGCGAAGTTCACCCTGCACACGAACTGGGAAAACAGCGGTGTGAAAAGATCGATTCCGCAGTGGCAGTTGGCACAAGAATGATTGTGCAATCGCGGATTGAACAGATTAACGTCTGTTTAATCCACGTGATTTTAATAAATTTATTTCTCCCTCCATCAAGGGACTAATAGACGGGAATATGAAAGGTTTATTTGATTAGAAAAAGAAGTCCTATACACTGAGTTTAAATAAGTGTCTTTTTCATCTGTTGTGAACATTTCTTTATTACTTGAGGAAACGAAAACAAATGCTTAGTTTAAATTACATGTTTTAAAAAATAATCTTTAAAAGCATGGTTTTACAGTAACTTGGCCCTAACTTGATTTATGGTGGTTCCGTCATATGTTCTTTGGAAATTTTATTACTGTTAAACCAAAACTTCTTTCGAAACTATTGAAAGTATCCTGTTTGAAAATATTGGTTTTCTGAAAGGAAATTATCAATGTACAGATGAAAACGAAAACATAGGAAATTGCTGTAAAAACATTTAAAGTTATACATGTATAGTCACTTCTAGCAGCTAAATGACACAATTCACTAAATGAAGAAAAAAAAGAAATGTCGAGAGAAAGGAATTTTAACTAAATCATAAAAAATAGATTTAATATTATGCTTTGCATAGAAGTCACTTCACACACAAATAATTTTAACACACAATAACTTACACGGCACAACTACACACGTTCTTTGAACACTATAGCCTGAGATACGCATTAAAAAAATATCAACATATTTGATGTTGATTTTATCCACTATAATAGAAAAATAAGAATTTGGAAAGATAATTCAAAGGCCATCAGTTTTAAATTAAATAAATACAGTATTAAATTAGAAAACAAACAAACACGGTTTCTGCTCAGAAATCAATTAATTGCAAATCAATTCATTAAACAAAATATAGTATCTTCCTCTTATTATTACAAAATATACAAAAATAGTTTATACAAAAATTCAACAAAATATTTATTGAGGAATAGAAGACACAAATTATTTAGAAGAATAGTCAAATCACTGTATGTAGTATGAAAAATAGTTTGGCTTCGAGGGAAGACTAGCTTTTTAATATGATTTCTGATCTTCTGACATGAGTAATCATGAGAACATTCTGTTATATCAAATATATATGAAGTTCTGAAGCCACACATGCAGAATACAGAATGTTTGTAGTTTGTAGTCAACCAGTGCTTTCAGAAAAATCTTCATATATTTTTTTGTAAATATAGGAACTTAAAGGAACATTTAGCATTTTGTTTTCATTATCGTTTTGGCCTTGTCCCAATGTTAGTATAGATCCTGGACGTGTTCACAGGCCATTGACACTATACTCAGAGTAAAAGTCCGTTTACAGACTAAACACGTGACTGACGTGTGACAGTGATTCACCGCATGCGCAGTAACAGTTGACGATTATGGTGCGATCTCATTATAAAAACAAATTTTAGGATGAAGGTGGGTAATTAAATGAAGAAAATAACTATTTCTGCTAAAAGTGATGCCAGTCAATTTGATTAGGTTTACCCACGTTCGTCCTAGAAAAAAAGTTACGTATACGGTCTGCAGGTGACAATGGAAGATCGTTGAATAGTTGATTAAACATGTTTTTCGAAAAGGAAAACACAATATTAAAATATGTCTGAAAAACTTCCATTGTCATCCAACGAAAATGTGCCTGCAGGCAGACATGTGTCGATACATTGAAAAGTTTCCGATTACTTGTATTCGAATTGCAAGATTCGAATTATTTTTCGAATTACATTCGTATTTGGGTTGATTTCAATGTATTCTCCTAGTAATACTTGGAACGACGTGTATTTATACTATGATGGTTTGGATATATCGCAAGCCCTTGTTTCAATATAATAGGTGAACGAGGATGCTTTTTTATTCTCAAATCTATGATGTGAATTACTTGCTTGCCTTAAATCACCATATTGTTGTAAGAGTTGAATTTAAATATGTCTACCACGGCCTCCACATCGGGTCATCATCCCCTGACATTTCATAATTTTGAAACACCCCTGACAATTGAATGGGACGGCCCATTTGTTCTCTTGGTTTATCTTGGGTCGGTAATCTGGGCGGCGAGATTTCGGCATTAAAGGGAAAAGAAATGGCGAACGGTGATGGGATGGCAGAGGGGGCGACGGTGCCTGCTTGCGGTGAAACAATCTGCACAGTTGGCACCGGAATGGCAGTCCAAGCAGCCTGTTGGCCAACGGTGATCGTAGCTGGCGCTATTGATGTCGTGTTTGTGTTCGATGAAGACGCAAAAGAAAAGTGCACTGCACCGCAGTTGTCGTTACCGGCTCTTTCAGAAGTAAGTGTCACAGCGTGCCCTGGATTTGAAAAGGAGAACCCCGGGGACGACGTGCTGGTGTTTGCTGTGGAAGCGTACACGGGGATCAAATGAGTTGGCACCTGACCACCTGGAAGAGACTGACTTGGGAGGACGAGCGTGATCATATCGCCCGAGTGAATCGAGCGTGGGGCCGCTCTTGTAGGTAGATTTTGTGCAATTATTACGGACTGCCTGTTCGCCCCCGATACGGGCACTTCAGCTTTAGGCGTAGCTGGCGCGTCGCACTTCACCGGGAGTTGTATATTCTGAACAGCCGGTGCCTGGGGACCACACCCGGTCCTTGTCCCTTCGACTCTCGGTGAGACGAGTGTCGTCTGCCGTCCTACTTTTGGCGGGTGACCTGCGCTCGCTGGTGGAGTAGGGAAATTCATGTAATAGGGCTGGACGGAGCTGATCGGTGTCGCATCAGCAGCGCTAGTCACGGCCACCAATCCCTGCGATGTTCCGGTTGGCTTCGGAGATGGTTGCATATGATTGGTTCCTGTAGTCTCCGCTTGCGCACCAACAGCATATCTAACTGGTTGTTGTCCATGGTTTTGTTGGGTAGTGCAAAGCCCGGCGAGGTGACCAAGGAGGCGTGCCCGCACCTCGGTATTTTCCTCCATGGACCCGCCGAGGTATCGAGAGACCTCCCCCATACACTCAGCAAACCCTGAGCGGTACTTAGTGAGAACCGTTGGGTCAACATCTACCGAAGCTATAAAAAGTAAAATAGGATAACGCTATTATAGACTCAAACGAGAGATTTTACCTCAAGATAACTTACTCCTTATCTTGTCAAAGGGAAGAAATCAATCACGCAAGGCGAGTCACGGTGGCATGAACACTACCCACTCTATAATAATAATAATAATAATAATAATGTGTGGACTTATATAGCGCACGTATCCACCAACTAAGTGGTGCTCAAGGCGCATTCTTTTACGTGCATTACACAACACACGGGACCTACGGCTTTACGTCCCATCCGAAGGACGAAGCAATTATGGTTAAGTACCTTGCTCAAGGTACACAAGTGTCACGACCGGGGCTCGAACCCACACCCTGCTGCTGGCAACACCAGAACTTGAGTTCGGTGCGCTAGACCGCTCGGCCACGACACTCCACTATGAGAAGTTTAATTGAATAACCCTTAATTCAAATTGAATATCGATTTTTATACACCGCCTAATAGCCGCTCAATCAACCTTGTATATTAGGCACAATATGGTAAAAACAAATCTTGGACTAATAGCTATTAATAGACCTACAACAATTATTGATTTACCACGCAAGGAATTACGGCGACTGTAAAGTCTTCAAACAGAAGGAAGGCTTAAGGGTTTGTGGTACTGTTCTTGCTAGCTCTTGATTTGATCCTGATTAACATGAGCCATTGTCGAAGAATTGTCCTTGACAACTACTGGTTCAAAGTTCATTTGTTGACAAGTTCCTTATAATTCTGAAATCTTTGTTCGAAATATGTTATCGTCAAATCTTTTTACTGCCTCGAGCAGAATAATTTATCGGGATTGTAGATAGTAGATACCATGCCACTAATAACGCAAAAACAAATTGTGAAACTCACCAACTACAGTCATGACCTACAAATGAACTTAGCCAGAAGTGCTTTTAACCCTAACCTTCCCAAATCATCCAAAATCATCCTTGCCAAAGTGAAGGATTTTGAAGGATTGAGGTTACATGTTACATGCTCTTTGCTAAAGTGAAGGATTTTGGAGGATTGAGGTTATTAGGCATACTTGCCTTTCCATGGTACATGTACATCCAGGTTTGTTGTAGTGATTGCAAGGTCAGTGCTTGGGTCTGTGGACACTGTTTATTACTCCATGTACATGTATCACAGATTAGAAACACATGTGTGCATACATGTCATGTGCTTGCTTTACTACTGAAGGAGGATTGGAGGATTCAGGTTATGTGTAAGCAAATGGGCCTAGGGAGTTAGGAAGGATTCAGGATATGTATAAGCAAATAGGCCTAGGGAGTTAGGAAGGATTCAGGTTATGTGTAAGCAAATACTTGAAATAGGCCTAGGGAGTTAGGGTGAAACTAGAGATGGGCCACGGCCCCATTACTAGACTGTATCTGTGGTGGAAAATCTCCCCCCATTGGTGCTTTGAAAACTTTCCGTTTCAATTCTGCATATGTAATTTAGTTTCGTTTCAACGTTTTTACAGCGGTTGCTGTATTAAACAAAGTTTTTCTTTCTTTTCATCTGTTCCATTTATCGTTTCAACGTGAACATTTTGTCTGGTGGTCTCTCTCGAGGAGTTTTTGTGTAAATTTATTTGTCCACACCACCAGACAAAGCACAGAGCACTTTACTAACATCCTTCCCGGGGCATTTGGATTTGTCGGTCACATGGAGTGTTTGTTTCCCAATCCCCACTCTACATTCTTGGTTTCGCCCCGAAATTCAGATGCAAATTCCTCTTCATCCAGATTTTGGACATATGTGAGCTCAGCCAGTATCGTAAATTCAATTTGGCACTTTACTTGTACAACGAAGATACGCAAACTTTGACTTACTTTTTACTTGTTGGCGTTGGACGTTTCTCAAGTATCGGACAGTCATTTCTAAGATGTCAGCCTTTTCGAGCTTGGAGTGGCGTGAATTCTAATAACAGAAACATTAAAGAAACATTTTTGTAAATATTTTTTCAAGTTTACCAGTGACCCACTCCTTAAAGGGTCTACAATTGGTGTTTGGTAATTTACGTTCATTTCTACCCTTCTGTTTTCAAGAAATTATAACAAAACTAACAAATGAAAGCTTCTTCACAATAGGTGCTCACGTTTTTCGGATACTTTTAGATGTTAAAGGTCGATCAACAAATCAAGTTTACCAGCGACCTACTCCGTAACCTTTCAGTTTCCTTGAAGGGTGAAAGGTCGAATAACTAATCTGGTTTACCAGCGCCATACTCCTTAACCTTTCGGGTAACTCGAGGGGTTGATGGTCGATCAACTAATCTAGTTTAACCTACTCAATAACCTTTTGATTTAATTGAGGGCTGAAAGGTTGAACACATTTCTGCCTATATGCATGATCATTTCCATTGGAAATTGTGTGCACACGTGATAAATACTGCGATCAAATCTTTACGATTGCATGTATACGTACTTTTAAATTGATTAAGAATGTCGATGATTTCCACATCTAATTGAAATACTATGCAACAGCCTAATCCAACTGCGAACACTTGTTATAAAATTTCTCCAACCGAATACTTTTTCACAGAACTAATTGAATGATAATAGTCGATTAACATTTGATTACCAAAATAAACCCCCTCACATCATGGCGCGATTACACAATCTTGCCGGGTAATTTTGATTGAGTGCAATGACAGGTTTCACAATGACTTGTCAGCTACCGGTCTCATGAATCATTCATGATGTCGTCAATGCATGATGAATTATGTATTTGGTGTCAGGGTTGTTGTCATCATTGACGTAAATAAACATGATATCATGGAGTTGCGTTGGGCAAGTCTGTTCTTGATTTGGTTTGTGTTTTATTTGCATAACAAGAACTGAATGCCGATGGAGGGGCTCGACAAAAAAATAACAAGGAAATAATGCAGCTTATTGTGCAAGCCTAGTCTTCAAGTAAGAGGAGACAATTAAATTGTATTTCCTTGTCAACACCTTCAACGACTCTTGACGACGACTAGCAAAGGAGACTAGGCGCAACTCAGAAAAACAAACTTATTTCATGTAAATGAAATTTTTTTCAAAATTGTTTCCATTGTTTTACAATTAGTTTTTCAACCGCCACTCCAGTCTCCGATTTCACATATTATTTAATTACATTTATCCATAAAATGAAACCATGTTCACTCTTTCATAATGATCATCAAGGAGATCATCAAGGAGAATGTACACTACGACTTTTCATTTGTAAATGATGGTATTGACCTTTGTATCAAATATTTCACAGCAGACTTGTAGTCGAGTACTTTTTTCATGAGTACGGGTACAGGATAATGTATTCGGTTACCAGTATGATAATGCTTACAAGTACTACTACAGCTGTTATCGAGTACTTAGGAGAGTACGAAAACAAAACAATGTACATGTACATGCATTCGAGTACTACAACTCTGCTTCCTAGTGTGCCCCCTCCTCTTCAAATCTTACGTTTTTGTTGACTCCATCGAGGACCAATGCCTTGAGTTCCTGAAGGCTCTCGTTAATCCGTGCACGGCGTCGCTTCTCCATCGCCGGCTTGGAAGCCTACAACATGACAGAAAAGAAAACTGTGACTTCATGCCAGTTGGTATGGTACAATGTCTGAAAAAAACTCTGAATGCATCCATACTGAATAAGAATCAAGATGTATGTATGAAAACCAACCTGTAAAAGTTTCAAGCTTAGCTTATTTTATTGTACAAATTTTATTATATAAAAAGTGATATTGCACTCCGATCATTCCAACGTGGAATTTGTATCTTTTGATAACAGAAAAATCATTTCGGAATTTTTCTCAAACATTTTACTTAGACGATGGTACCTAAGATATCAATATTTCAAGGCATGTTTGATAGCACCATCAATTTTACAACAAGCATCAAGTAAGTTCTATGTAAAATTGTGATCATTGATGCTTCCAACATCTTAAAGTGGCTTTAACAAAAATTCTACGGTGAAGTTAAGTAAGCTCTTCAGCACCCAAAAAAATAATTTTGGATAGAAGTGAAAACTGCCAGAGTCTGAATTCCTCATTTGAAAAAATGCGTCTTCGTGCGATTGGTACGATGAAGATATGGTAAGACACGTAACACAACTTTAACTCTAAGATTTAAAAAAAAAAAAAAAAAAAAAAAAGTACAACCGATTATCAATTAGTAAGTACGACGTAAATAGCTCATCAATTATGTAAAGTAATCACCTTCATTGTTTGTTTCTCTGTGGGAGCGCTGGTCATCTTGCGGCAACTCTTCGCCAGTTCAATAATAATAGCACCTGTATCGGAATGTTGACCGACTGTAGATGATAAAGGGCAGGCGCACGCACGTCGACACGTAGTCCCCCCGATCGTAGATTACTGGCTTTCCAACGACCTTTTCATGGTTTAATCATCGCTATGCTCCGGTGAATCGGTGACAGTCCGGGAATAACCACCTCCGTACGCATCGGAATGGCTTGACTTTTTTCTTCGTCTTCTTTTACAGAGGGGCCTTCACATAATACCTGATGTGGTCGTGTGAATACTGCGACAGAAGATTTCCCACAGATCTCCCCCAGTCGAATAGACAAGTCCAAAACAATGGCGTCTTGTGAGCCTTTGTATCACGACTCGCGACCGATTCGACCTGATTGGCTGAAGTTAACGGCGGCCATTGTTGAAAGGTGCAAGCCCATTGGCCGGCTAACTTGACGACGTCATCGAGGCATGGGGTAATTACTGCTGACAGTTGACCCGATTTTGTTTTGCAGCCGTGAGAAATGTACCCGCCAATGTTCACAGCGCACGTGCCGAGTCTTTTGTTTATCACCAGGCAGCGAACGTGTGGACAAACGTGGGAAAACCACGCCCCCGGACTCCAGTGGACAGGTACAGGTAAACCGGTAAACAAGTGGCGTGTCGGTCGCGGGAATACACGAAGCACCGAACCGCAGACCCCCGTAGGGGAGAGACTATTGTAGAGAGAATCATAACTACTGGGGGAATACTCCTGGCTTACGGTGACGCGGCGACGGCGACGCTTAGCTGCCCTGGGACCAGAACCAGAGCTCCACCGTCGGCCCTCGGCGTAAATTACACCCCGAGCGCCGGCGAGAAATAGCAACACACTGTAACAGAATGCGAACTATTTACATACCGATACTCGACATGTACACGTATTTTCTTTCCTACAAAAAGGGAAGAAAAGGAAAAAACACACTTCTTGTTAGAGTGTAAGAACGATTGCCTTGTAGGCATGGCGTTAATGCTTCAATCATAAGGGCTCACAGTCCCCACCTGTTACTCTTCAAACTGAAACACAATACCACCTGGTTGCCATGGAAACGGCACGCACAAACCTCTGATAATGGGGGAGTTTCCAATTAAAAGTGGCCAATAATTGTTTTTTTTTAATCCGGTAATATTAACTCATTTTCCTGTCGCTGTTGATTTTGTCAAAGCAGTTGGGAGTTGGGATCTATTTGTGGATGTTCCAGTTTAGATGGTTAACGCCTCAGCGAGACTACAAGGGCATATGCAGAGCACAACTGATGACCCATTGGTCAGATTTTTTGATTTGACTGGATTTTATTTGACTAACGACAGTGTTTAAAGATGTATCCCCAAGTTGTTCGTTCTTCTAGCGAAGTTAATTGTTTTCATTGGAACTTTGCTTTGGCCTATATTCATTTGAAAGGGAAACAATATGTTTACGTGGAATATTTCCCCAAAAATAGTTGACGGAATCTCGGTTCAACAGTGGTTATGTTTCCAAATGACGAGACCCACAATCAATTAATGAATTTTGGTACATATTTACTGTAAAATCATGCTTTTTGTTATTATTTTGAGAGACGGTCATTTAAAAGCAGTTATTTTCTTTTTCTCATGTAATATAGCAAAGCAGTATTCCAGTGAAAAGGAATAATTATTTATAGAAAATTGCTGGTAAAATGGGCGGTACATCTCGAACCAATATATTGAAATATTTGGGGATAATAGTTCCGACAGCCCATTTCACCGAATTAGCAGAAATCGATTTTGTGACAACCCTAATAGCTTGTCAGAAAATCGATTCTGCTAATTCGGAAGTCCGATATTCGACTGAAATTCCGACTGCCCTTATTATTTTTGTTTTAGCTAATTCCAATACGCCGGAAGCTGCTCTAACTATGAAACCTACAACATGTTTTTCAACCTTTTGCAGGCCTGTGATTTCTCAGGATATTTCCTGATTTCAGGATTTTTTTTTACAAATCTCCCTTTGCCTCAAAATTTTCTTGCAAGAAGAAAAGTAGCCGCCAATGAAAGAAAGAAGTAACCTGTATTGTGTCCAAACCTCTAGTTTCTTGTTTGTGGGGATGTTGAGAGTCTGTATATCCTCCAAAATTAAACATCCAGGAGGTTCAGGGGGCTCTGTCTGTTAGACCAAAGGGAGACCCAGGGTTCGGGATTTTTTACTTTTGTCAAATCACACCCATGCTTGTGGTCGAACGACTCATCTGTCGGGCCGTCTAACTGACTTTAATGCCGTCAGAACAATGCGCATTCGGACTATTGCGCTTAAAATATTACCAAAAAAAGATCAGTTTTGTGGGAGAAATTGATCTACATAATTATGGGCTGTCAGAATACTGATGAAACAATCCTTTAAAGGGACAAATATCGTCACGATCAACAGGGCATGGAAACGGTGCTAGTTTTAGATAACTTAGTGACTGAAAATTACACCCCACTATTATCATAAGGTCATATTACCGTTGCTGCTGCATAAACGAGCCAGTAATTTTCAGTCACCGTGTTCATCTTAAACTAGGACACCGATTCCATGCCCTGTTGAAAGTCTGCTTTGATCGTGACGATATTGCCCCATTTAGAACAAGTATGCTCCGTTTTGTTAGATTCCAATTTAGTTTGTTAACAATTTAAATTGTATTAATGCAGGATTATGGCGTATTATTTTCTGCCTAACGGCTATCCCCGATGAAAAAGACGAATCCAATTTGAATTGTTATCCTTATGATTTTTTTAATTTTTAGAAAACAATATGGGGAATAGATAAAATCGATCAATGATCGAATTTATCCTAGATAAACTCCTGTTCACATGTTTCTTTTGAGTGTCAAATATGCGATCGATATGATTGATGCTTGTTTCAATAAAAAAATTAAGTGTTTTATAAGGGGAACATCTGATCAAGTTTTGCTTGTGTGTGTTGCCTCACCGTTGCGAAATTTATTTTTAAGAGCAGTGCAAATGACTTAAACCTATTTATTCCTTTTATGAACTTAAGCCTCGATTCATAAAATTACCAAGCGCTATACGGCTCATAAAGTTACCATAATACATGAATAACAAACAGAAAATGTTTCAGAAATATCCAAACAAGAAAAGCCGCATTATGCCTCCCGAAATCCAAGGTATATTTTAATCGCATTATTTTCCGAGCTCCATTGCGAGACACACACAAGCGAGAACAAAACACCGGTGGTGAAAAAGGTGTGCTGTAATAAATGGAGAAAACACAAATGATTTTGGAAAAATAAAAACTCAGAGAATGGGCCGGTGTGTGGGAAATGTGGTACCTATGTAGATCCCACGGTTTCGGGCCTGCCGCTCCGCCAGTCAGGCCTATCGGAGTCAACAATGCACACCTTTGGGTTGCCTTGTTTGCCTATTGTTATTTCCTTCTACACCTTCGCGACTAAAAGAATTTTTGATATAAAGAGAGGAAAAAAATGAGTGGTTATTCTCTTTTGGCTGGATTCAATTATTGAAAAGTCAGTGGTTTCATTTTGTTTTCTCTTACCGATGGATTAGACGCGCGTCTCTTTCGATTTTGCATTTTCTCCCACGGTCTGACAGGGCTGAGCCTGTTTCATGATCACGCGCTCTTTGCGGCATAACAGACCAGAAAACATCACAAACAACCTTGTCACAAAAATAGGATCTCAAAACAAACAATACCTGATATTGATTATTTGATAAGATAAAATGCTATTGTTATTATTTGTCAATGCTGACATAACACAAAGCACACAATCAATGGATGTACGCCAATTCTGGCACCACTACCAAAGGATGACGTTTAAGGCCACTTGAATAAGAAACTAGGATTCAAATGCCAGAAAGATCCATATATATATATATATATATATATATATATGATGCCGGTTCGAGTCCGGGATCAGCCAATTTTTCTTTGCTCGCTCGCTACCCGTTTATATATACATAAAAACCATATATATATATATATATATAAAAATATATATATATATATATATATATATATATATATATATATATATATATATGAGAATCTGGTTTTGAAAAAAGGGGGAACGGCGACCATCTTGCCAGAATCATAAAACACATTAAAAAGAATGTGTCCTTGATTGAGCAGATAAAGAATACAAGTCCGTAAAGGTGTACCTGTAACATTACTTTCTATACAGGATTAGTTACTACCAGAATATCAAATTAATGAAATATTAGGCCAAAAAAAAAATTTTTGAGTTGCCCTCCAGTGAAAATATTTGAAGGGGTCGGTCGGTCGGGATTTTTTATTTATTTATTTATTTTTCTCCTTGACTGTCATTTTAAGATTGAAATGCATTGGAACTGAAACCACATACCATGTTTTTCATTTGTATACCTATCAGCAAGGAATTTTGCTTCAGAATAAAAGTATCCCAAGCATTTTTGTTGTACTTTTCGCTGTGATTGACCGTGGAGGAAAAAATTCCTCCATGGATTGACACAGCAAATTCATCCATATTGCGTGCAATGCTCAACATGCAACATGTGAGTGGCCATTCGATTTGAAAACGTGTAGATCGAGTCGCAATCGTTGACACACGTACAGTGCAGGGAGCCAGTGCACAACGTGTGAGGGTCATTTGATTTGAAAACGTGTAGATTGAGTCGCAATCATTGACATACAAAACAGTGCGCGAAGCCAGTGGGAAAACATGTGAGGGGCCATTCGATTGGAAAACGTGTAGATTTGAGTTGCAATCGTTGGCACACAGTGTGTGCGAAGGCAGTGCACCATGTGTGAGGGCCGGGGCCATTCGATTTGAAAACATGTAGATTGAGTCTTGGGTACCGGTAAATTTACCGGTAAAAAAAGTGGAAAATTTCACAAATCAAACGTATTATGTTTTATACAAAGAAAATTGGTAAGTTTCATTAATAAATAGGCCTATGAATGACGGGGGAAAAAAAATAAATAAAAAAAACCCGACCCGAGATTTCAGCACTTTTGGGTCGGTCGGTGGAGGGCAACTCAACATCTTTTTTTTTTTTGGCCTTATATTACGAACCTGGTGTAAAGTTGGACCAAGGATCATTTTCTTTCCTAAGAGAAATCAGGAATTGTTATCTGAAAATTTACAAAAAGGTTAGCGTCCAGCAATTTTTTGTAAAACATACAAACTTAAAAACATTGAAATAGTTTTGTCACGATCAACAAGGCATGGAATTGGAGTGCTAGTTCAGGTCATATTAACCATTGTTGCTGCATAAATGAGCCAGTATTTTTCAGTCACAGTGTTCATCTTAAACTATATGACACCGATTCCATGCCCTGTTGAAAGTCTGCTCTGATCATGACGATACTGCGCCTACATATTATGATGATTACCTTCCACCCCCCCCCCCAAAAAAAAGAGATAATGCTTTCAATACAGCATGTGCCAAATTGTGAAGTTTCAGCTCGAAGCAGAGTCTAAGTCATGAGAAAATTAGGAAACAGGAAACACTTTACCAGGTACCATTCTGAACAAATTAGTGTTTGAAGTGCTTATAATATTTCAGAGAAAACATGAAAAAATAAAATATGCATATTTTCACAAATTTGCCAGACGGCAAAATTGTGAACTGCCTTTTCTCACGACTCAGACTTTACATTGGGCTAAAACTTTCACATATTGGTTGTTTAATGTACATATGGATTCAAAGAAAGTAAGAATGTTCATAGAAGCAGTTTTGCCAACATTGCCAATGTTGTACCTTCCATTTAATATAAATTTCTCAAGCGCCATCCATCAAGATTAATTTTCTGCTAAATTCTTGTCTACAATCAATCAATCACAGCATGCAAATAACCGAATATTCTTGTTATTAGTTTTAATAAAATTGACAGTCTGGAAAATCAATTTATTTTCCCTCCACGTTATAAACAGGTGTTGAAATATCCATATAAACCTGTCCCCTTTTCTCTGGAAAGGGAGGGATGGTTTTTTTTCCTGAGCTGCATACTATGAATAATGATGGTATCAAGATTAGCTTTTGTATACACAGAGCTAAAAAAAAATCCGTTTGTGTATTTTATGAGATGACTTGTCCACGGAAAACTGGGCGAAGGTGAGTTCCCACGGTTTGTAAGTTTGTTCGATCGGCTTATGTTGTCTGCACCTGCCGCGCCGGTGGACCGAACCGGCCCCACAGAAGTTGCCTTGTCAATGCCCATTCACGGGCCACCTGGATCGCTCATGCGTGGCCCGTGCACATTGTTATGCAAATCGCAGGTGCATTGGTTGCTGGCGACGCCGGCCCGTGATTGGTTGGCACTCAATTCATTATAAAACAACACCTGCATTGAGTAGTGACTGTTGACGAAGTGAACTGGATGTTGTGTGCCCTTCGAAACCAAAACTTTGCCACGCGCGGCGCGTGGTGACTAGGCTTCAAAGGTACACCAGCAGTTAAAGTAGACCTTGTTATTTACAGCGTAACGGAATTTTAAGTATTTAGCTCGCAATCCTTATGCAATGATAATATGCTTTAATCATGGAGGAAGAAATGCTTTAATACTGTCTTTAGTGCACTCGTGGTGCGTCTTTGTAGAGTGCGAAGTTAGCGTTACAACGCTAATCTCAACACGATATCAATACCATATGGTTTAGAGCATTAATTGAAGAAGTATATCTGATAGAAAGGGAGTTATAACTGACACAAAACATACATTTATTCAGAGGTGATATCTTTTCTTGTACTATAGCGCTTCCCAACTGGTTTTCTTTAACTAAATTGTGCCTTTGACAATTTTCTCAGATCATGCAAACAAAATTTATCTGAAATTTAAGAAAATGCTGAAATTTAAGTATTGAAAAACACTTATAAACTGTGTAAATATTTTAATTTGAAGAGAAGGTACAACATGTTCCTGGTATAAACATACGTGCAATTCAATTCTCTATATAGCTTATAAATATATCATAAAACTAACCTGTAATGACAATACATGGTTCAATTTTGTTTTAATATTTTACAATAAGTTGCCGTTATATCAATTTTTCCCGACGGTGTATAGTTACGTCGCTGTCTACATTGCGTAATCACGACTTGCTTTGGAGACTAAAGACCACTGGCAAAACTTTGCATGATTATCGATCTGTTTTCCCCTAAACTTATGAAAGCGAAGTGTCATTTTGGATGCATATTTGTTTTAAACTTTTATACATTTAAGAACAACTTTTCAGAACTAATTACTACTCAATTGAGATTCCACATGGTGTCACCGCAATTATTCTTACTTATCATCCTCACCATGCAAAGCTACAAGTTTTACCCAACAACTGTTCTCTTATACAGTGAGACCCTTGGAGTGTTTGGGCAATCGTTTTGAGGAGGAAGGCTTATCTCGGCTGTTGCCTATTGTTATTGAGCTTCCGGTTACTGAATAGTGTAGGGCATAGACATGAAGGCATTTGGAAGGACTTCACATTGTTGGCAAGCTGAAGTAGGCTATTTGACATTTCTAATACGTCTTGATGCATCTTCGAGTGCCCCACTTAACGGGCCTCTTGATTACTGATTTTGTCCCAGCTAAACCACTGATTTACTGGGCATTGTTGTAATCCCCTTCACAAGGCTGTGAAGGCATGTTGACTTGATCTTTCGCGGGGGTGCTGTCTTCTCTTTCCCCCGCCTAGGCATTGTCCGCAGTCCTGTTCCCACGCTCGGACCTTGCGTTAGGTATCACCCCTGAATTAATTCTAGCTGTGGTCCATTGTTCTTGGGCCTTGATTCAAGTCGGATGTCTTAAGTTGGTGTTGTGTTTGCACGCCGGGCGGGGCGCCTCAGAGCCGCAAGCTGTCCGCAAACAGACTTATTGATGAGGCACTCCGGAATAATAACTTAGAAATCCCTGTAGTGGGAATATCTAAAGACGTTTATTCCTCCTTTCTCTCTTGCCCCAAGCAAGGTAACACAATTAACGCCACCTAGAGAGCCCGGAAGAGGGAACCGGGGAGATTTAGTGGCCGGCTCCGTAATGGAACCTTGAGATGTAGACTGCCCTCCAGTGAAAGTACTTCCCAGTTACCCGATGGGATCTCTTATTCTTTTCTTATAACATTCAGGGACTTTAGGGTTTGGCCAACAAAACTTTGTTTGCGGTAGAGACACAGTTAAACAATCTTGAATACCCCTTTCCGGATTGGTTCGTAATCCCTGAGTACCCTTAGCAACGCTGACTCAAGTTAGTTGTCCAAGACGTTGATGGGGTATTATTTGCGCCGCGCTGCGCACAGAGGGTATCACACCGCAATGCGTCACACTCCCATCAATGTCTTGGCTCAAACTACATTACTGTACCATACGAGCGCCTTACGTAATAATGAATGGCTTTAAACGCATTGGCCAATCCGTTCTTTGATTGACGTAAAAGTATGGCATAGTATATAGCCGTTCATTGATACTTGAATGTTGATTCGGACATAGATGTTATGGATACACCCCACTAAATAGGTTCCCATAAGTTTAACAACACTTTAAAATAATAATAATAATAATAATGTGTGGACTTATATAGCGCACGTATCCACCAACTGAGTGGTGCTCAAGGCGCATTATATTATTACCCCTGCTCATAAGGCTCATAAGGCTCATAAATCATTCCTGAAACCATCTCAGCTCCCTGGGGAGTATACAGCTCAATTGCTGCCATTACACTCTGCGCATATAGGGCTAATCAACCAACTCTGCCCTCACAGGTACCCATTTAACCCCTGGGTGGAGAGAAGCAATTATGGTTAAGTGTCTTGCTCAAGGACACAAGTGTCACGGCCGGGATTCGAACCCACATTCTGCTGCTAACACCAGAACTTGAGTCCGGTAAGCTAGACCGCTCGGCCACGACACTCAATGGTGAATATCAAAGCTGTTTCGACTGAAAAGTGCAATATGTTGATTCACATCTTGTCTTTTAAAAGAAGGTACAAAATTGGTAATTTTAATAAAACTGCTTCTATGAGTACGCTTACTCTCTTTGAAACAAGATAGACATTGAAGGGAAGGTACAACATTGGTAATGTTGGCAAAACTGCTTCTATGAGTATGAATGAGACCTACCGGTACATTAAATAGCCAACTTATAAGTTATACACATTTCAGCTCAGTACTTTGTGTCCGGCGTTCACAAGAAAATAGTGAAAATGTAACCAGATGTTTTCTTGTCATTCTAATGTGGAATTTAGGAATTCCTAACTTGCATGAAATTCACTTTTATAAATATATTTCTGGAAGAGATTTATACCGTCTTCACTCATCAGTAATTTTAAATTCGACCATGTGGTTATTAATGAAGTATCAATGTTGTAAGTTATCTTGAAGCCAAATAAGTCTCCTGATGCGCGTCGCCTCAGACCCGCTCCAATTGCGGCCAAAATTGCTGGATCGATTGGAATTCTGCCGTGCTGTGTTTTAAACGACTTTTTC
Source organism: Zoroaster sp. YZ-2022 (assembly GCA_029582265.1). Taxonomy (NCBI): domain Eukaryota; kingdom Metazoa; phylum Echinodermata; class Asteroidea; order Forcipulatida; family Zoroasteridae; genus Zoroaster; species Zoroaster sp. YZ-2022. The sequence goes on from CM055836.1 coordinate 23,630,868, forward strand.
ACATAGGGGTATGAACGTTTCCCCCAATTTGTGCGGCCTCTCTTGGCCACCATACCTTGTGTATGGGGAATTTGGTCTGGTTCCAATAACCGCGTATACAAAAAAGATTCCCATAAAAAAAGTGCGTCACTGCACCAATTTTGCTAAGCATGTAAATTTACCGTACGTTTTTGTGTGCCACCCTGGAAGTGTATGCCCTCGTTTTGACCAGGGCCCAATTTCATAGAACTGCTAAGGCAGAGAATTTTTCATTAAGCATTACAGACTACCAGCCAAAGTACACTCGTTCTATGTGAACGTTTGGCTGGTAACAAGTCAAATCTATTAAGCAATTATTTTCTGATAAGTATTATTTTTCTGCTTAGTAGGTCTCAGTGTAATTGGCCCCATACCCCCCCCCTTTATGAGACCGTGAAACCGCGCCTGTGTCACCGTGCCGCATTGAGCTGAAGTGTTCACATGCTAGTTACATTTCAATCATTACATTACATTTCAATCAATCATTACATTTATCTCTCGATTCACAAAATGTGAACGTTATAATCTTCATGACAGTTGAATGTCAATTTGCTGACAGTGTCAGGGTTTGGGCCTCATGATTTATACTATTCAAGCAATCGTACAAAGAGTCATTGAGTATGTTGATGGAAAATATATCAACTGGAAATTGTCATAAATCAAGATGTTTCTGAGGCATCTACAGAAAAACACTTTTGAAAGAGAGTCGAGTTGTTCATTAAATTGCACACATGGTCTACATAGAATTCCAGGTGAAAGTTTTTTTTATTATTATTATTCTAGGGAGTTCACATCAAAAGTGTGTATTGACACCAGACGCAGCCAAGCAAGTGACATGAGCCTATATACAGCGGCAAATCAGGCGAGGGTCATTTTGCTCGGATGACGGGGCCAGCACAAGCGCCGAGCCAAAACGAACTCACACCTCCCCAAAATCGAAGCCGTTGTCGCGCCACAAGTATAACGCTCTCCGCGGGCCCAGTCGGGTTTCCAACATAATACTATTGGTATAGTTCGAAAGGAAATTATTCCGTGAAAATCGGCTCTGAGTTGTCAATCATCAAAAGTTTATATTTTAAAATTATATTATTTTTGTCTACGTGTGTTGGTTTTTACTCGATATTGAATTTTATTTTTATCCAGTGCAGATTACAGTCACAGTTTCACAGGCTAGTCGTGTCTCCATTTCTGCAAGTAAAACTGAGCTTTCCCGCCGATTTTTTAAAGGATCTCATAAGCGGCTGAGACGAATTTAAAGTCTGTCAAATTGGGTCCCTGGGTTTCAAACAATTAGATGAGAATTCCCGTCCAGTTGTCACAGATCAGCAAATATTTGTGATCCCGAGTCGAAAATGTAAGGAATCAAAACCACTTTGGTGGGGATGGTTGAAATTCAATATTTAGGGAACGTTTTATGTAAAAGAAAATACCGTGGGGAAAGCACGTTCTGCACACAGCGGAACAAAATATGTCTACAGCTAGGAAAATATAATGTTTGGGAAATGAGTTTTAACAAACACAAAATAATTGCCATTACAAGGAGAAACGTAGCCTATGGCATTATATGAAACGATAGGCAAATATGAAAGAATTTCAAAGGTTGTTTGTGGTGCCTTCGGGTTGCCCACCTCTTGTATAGGTACATACCGTTGGGGGCGCCCATACGAAATAACGATAACAACCCCCTGCAACTTTCTGGCGTCAACGAATTTGAAAATTGTGTTAGTGTTTTCTGAAAGTGCATTTTGTTGGACATCCATATCGACGGAGGAGATTTGCGAGCTTGCCAGAGATTTTTTAATATAAATTTGTCTTGTGTTCTGGGATTAATCCTGGGTTATTAGGGGGATTTCCAAGCTGGATCCCCGTGTACATGTCGCAGAGAAAATGGGAATTTAATAAAGAGTATGTACAAGGAAATGTTGCTTAGAAAAATTCTATAAAGCTGAAGGGGTTGTTGTCAGTACAATGTCACCCAGGGTACTTACCTAATGGTACACAGACAATCATAAGTCCCTTACATTCATCTCTTTTAACAGGGATCATTCTCAGAACTCAAGCAAGACAAATTTGTAATCTCTGGCTTTCACATGTCACACTTCTCTCTCTCTCTCTCTCGAGATCGATGTCCATAAAAGTTACTTTTAAAGAAACTCCACAATAAGGAGAAGTGGGTAGGAAGGAAATTAACCAAAATCCCACAACAATGCTGTCCTGGTCGAGATACAGTGGGTTTTATGTACTTCTGGGTTTTTATATTTTATTTTACCACTGAGTTCACACAATCACCAGAGCATGAAGATGTGCATTCCGCGGTGCTTTGTCAGGAGCGTGGGAACCAGTCGTCCCGAGTCAGAACGATTGTTCTGGGGAAGAATAGCTCCTCGAACAGGTAGTCACACAACAGAATGACAGGGACATTATTCCCCTTGTACCCGTGGGGCTTACAGAAAGACAATTATCTTCCTTGTCAGGTTGGGCATTGTCCTCCCCGAAATATGACAAGGATAGAACAGGGTGGCGATGGGCAAACGAGTTACTTTTCTCCACCTTGGACGGCAGAAAAATTGTTAATGATTGTCCTTGCCCGACCTTTTCGAATTTTTTTCGATTGAGACTGATTTTTCTTCTTCAACTCTATCAGAAAATATTTCTGTCTCAGGTGCTATAGTATTGGGGAAATAATTTCAAAAGTGAATTTCTGTCATCCGAATGCAGAATTCCACGTATAAATACAAACAGTCTGATGCATTTCCATTATTGTCTCTAAAGGGAAGGTACAACATTGGTCATGTTGGCAAAACTGCTTCTATGAGTATGCTTACTCTCTTTGAATCAAGATATACATTAAAGGGAAGGTACAACATTGGTCATGTTGGCAAAACTGCTTCTATGAGTATGCTTACTCTCTTTGAATCAAGATATACATTGAAGGGAAGGTACAGCATTGGTAATGTTGGCAAAACTGCTTCTATGAGTATGCTTACTCTCTTTGAATCAAGATATACATAAGGGAAGGTACAACATTGGTAATGTTGGCTAAACTGCTTCTATGAGTATGCTTACTCTATTTGAATCAATATATACATTAAAGGGAAGGTACAACATTGGTCATGTTGGCTAAACTGCTTCTATGAGTATGCTTACTCTCTTTGAATCAAGATATACATTAAAGGGAAGGTACAACATTGGTCATGTTGGCAAAACTGCTTCTATGAGTATGCTTACTCTCTTTGAATCAAGATATACATTGAAGGAAAGGTACAACATTGGTAATGTTGGCAAAACTGCTTCTATGAGTATGCTTACTCTCTTTGAATCAAGATATACATTGAAGGGAAGGTACAACATTGGTAATGTTGGCAAAACTGCTTCTATGAGTATGCTTACTCTCTTTGAATCAAGATATACATAAGGGAAGGTACAACATTGGTAATGTTGGCTAAACTGCTTCTATGAGTATGCTTACTCTCTTTCAATCAAGATATACATTAAAGGGAAGGTACAACATTGGTAATATTGGCTAAACTGCTTCTATGAGTACCGGTATGCTTACTCTCTTTGAATCAAGATACATTGAAGGGAAGGTACAACATTGGTAATGTTGGCAAAACTGCTTCTATGAGTATGCTTACTCTCTTTGAAACAAGATAGACATTGAAGGGAAGGTACAACATTGGTAATGTTGGCAAAACTGCTCTTTTGGAGGAATGTTGTCAACATTATTTTATCCATGGGTTTGCGGTAACACGAGTGGTTTGGATCTCAACTATCGCGAAGTGAGATTTAGGTTCTGATAAGAACTATACTGCGTCTTCTCTACGTTTCGACTAGCGTGCTCCGTCTAGTCATCGTCAGGAGATATTCGGACGAGGTACAACATTGGTAATTTTGGCAAAACTGCTTCTATGAGCATGCTTACTCTCTTTGAATCAAGATATACATTGAAGAGAAGGTACAACATTGGTAATGTTGGCAAAACTGCTTCTATGAGTATGCTTACTCTCTTTGAATCAAGATATACATTGAAGGGAATGTACAACATTGGTAATGTTGGCAAAAAAGTTGTCTGTAGTGCTCTTTTGGAGGAATGTTGTCAACATTATTTTATCCATGGGTTTGCGGTAACACGAGTGGTTTGGATCTCAACTATCGCGAAGTGAGATTTAGGTTCTGATAAGAACTACTGCGTCTTCTCTACGTTTCGACTAGCGTGCTCCGTCTAGACATCGTCAGGAGATATTCGGACGTTGTACCCCCCCCCCCCCTTAAACATTTTTAGGGCATGATTAGGGGGCGACACAAGGCGCAAGACCCACCCTCGACCCGTCGGCATTTGTTTCTTCAGCAGGTAAGAATATTTTCCATTATATATACAAGCTGTTATATGTGACTGGCTCTGTCAAAACCCTAAACTTGGACCCAATTTTCAAAAGTGACCTCCCAAATTTATCGTGAAAATTAACAATGTACCCAACAACGTTTCAAGGTTTTTCCTTTTCCATCAAAATGCTCTACATGGTGACATGAAAACTGGTCCCTCAAACTGGTCCCTGTGGTAAGTTTTTGACCTTTTCATGGCTGTTACGCATTAATAATAATAATAATAATAATAATAATAATGTGTGGACTTATATAGCGCACGTATCCACCAACTAAGTGGTGCTCAAGGCGCATTCTTTTACGTGCAATACACAACACACGGGACCTACGGCTTTACGTCCCATCTGAAGGACGAAGCAATTATGGTTAAGTACCTTGCTCAAGGACACAAGTGTCACGACCGGGCCTCGAACCCACACGCTGCTGCTGGCAACACCAGAACTTTATGGTAAATGCAGAGAAGTTTCGGGTTTTGCCAGAGCGGGTCACGTATAAAAGTATTGATAAAATTAATTCACCCAAATTTCGAGTTGCTTGGTGGTAAAGTTCGATTCCACGCGGGCCATATTTTTAGATTTGTTAAGTTTAATTTTTTCACTCTTGTTTTTATTATTTGCAACATTAATTCAGAATCAAAGCCTGTCTAAATAAACTGGATAAACGACTATGGATAATAGCAGATGAAAATGGAAAGTAAAAATACATTTTTTCTCTCTTTTTTTGCAAATGAAGGCAGAAATGTAGTAAGGTACCGGTATACAATGACAGTCTCTGCAGACAACAAATGTCTCGCGACCAGTCGGTCACCGTCGGTCGCGCTTCAATTACAAACTGAGTGATCGATATAGGCCTATACATGAAGGCTCTGTTGCAGATTGATACAGTCGTCTACCTTGGGCGACGGAAATCCGCCTGTCACCGAGACCCCACAACTAGTTTTTACAAAATTTCTTCTCTTTTCAAAACCAGGCAACCGAATCCAACACAAATTTCACAGAGCCTTGACAAATAATTTTACATCATGTATGTGGGAAAAAAAAATTTGATAATGTTTTACATCAAATGTACAATATTGGTTTTTGGTAATGTCAGGCATGTGAGTGGGCAGTGAAAAAAAAGAGGAACATTTTTTGTTAACTGGCAAGCGCGGTGCGGAAACCCGGAAACTTGCAGTCCTTGAGTATTTTGCCATCTAGAAGCTCTGAGGTGCATTTTCAGCTTTTTATTACCACTTTCTAAGACAAAATTCTTTTTTTTAAATGGTGTTATCCCTTTTTCTTTTGTAAAATTCTAAGTGAGGTGTTTTCTCTTTCGTCGTCGCAACTTTTCTTTATGTTTTAGTGTGGCTGAGAAAAGACAAGTCGTCCGGCGTGCGTGTGCAAACGTGAAATTTTCAGACGTGCGGCCCGATCGCGATCCGAATTAGCGGCTATATGACAACGGCAACGGCTCGATCGGCACGTCATCGTGCGTTGAAGCATACGCTGCCCTAGCCGCTTTTTCGGACTAGTTCACATGTTCACGTCACACGGCCGAACCGTTTACCGGGTCTAGTCCCCGACTCATGTGTCAAAATCACAGCGCGATCTTAACGATGTGCAGCCCGATGCCCGGTTCCGTTTTCTCTGTGTGTAAGAAGTGTGTATGTGTTTGGATGGTATACAAGCGGAGTCTACAATCACGGCGCGACGCCGGGAAAATAAAAAACGCGGATTTCCGCGTAAACGCGAAAATTTCACATGCCTGTAATGTACGTTCATTTTAATGTGTATTTATTTTTGGTGTAATGTACTTACCTTTGAAAGTTTATTCACAAATTTTTAATTTGTTTTTATGCTTTACGAAAAGTTGCCAATCCGTCAAAGTTGAGTCCATATTGTTTCAATCTGTGAACGAATTTCAGTCTAGAAATATAGAACTTCCCTCGAAAAGGTTTTTACTTCTTCTAAAAAACACCCCGACCTCTGCCCAAAGATACAGGCATATACGTCTGAATTTGTCAAAAACATGTCCCCTTGTGTATGATGAAATTACTTTGCAAATGAACTCCAATGTTGGCGATCAATCCCTTCAGTAGTTTACGCATTCTTAAAGAAATGAAGAATTAGCTGTTGCAAACTGCTTACCAACCTAAAGGACCCTTGGTATCAATGCAAAATCAGTGTTGTTGGCCTTATCAATCCTTAAACTTTTTCAGCTCCCTGGGGAGTATACAGCCCCGAGCTACCGTAGTGCATCAGAAGCTTTTTCCACCACAATATCAACCTCTACCCTTACAGGTACCCATTTATACTCCTGGGTGAAGAGGAGCACTGTACAGTGAAGTGTCGTGCTCATGGACACAAGTACCATGGTCCCGGCCAGGATTCGAACCCACATTCTGATGACTCAGCTATCAGAACACAAGTCTGATGCGCTAGACGGCTCGGCCATGGCACCGTCTGATTGTGTAACTTATCGTGGATAATGATCCCACTATGATTCACATTGGGGGGGGGGGGGGGGCTCGAGCGGTACATACAAAGCCGTGAAATCTGTCACAAAATTTGCACCAGGGGCCAATTTCATAGAGTTGCATAGCAGAGAATTTTGCTTAGCAATATCAAACAGACTACCAGCCAAAATAAGCACATTCTGTATGAAAGTTTAGCTGGTAACCAACACAATCTGCTAAGCCAATTTTTCTGGTAAGCAATTCTGTTTGCTCAGCAGCTCTGTGGAATTGGGCCCAGTTTGGAATTGGGCCCAGTTTGGAATTGGGCCCAGTTGTTTTTAACCAAGGAGTGTTGCCGTATTTCAAATGTCACTCAAAAGATACTGTTTCATTGTTGGATTGAACAAAGACATTTAATATGGCCGGATAGCTCTGTTGCTAGAGTACCTATATGGAGGTCGCAGGTTCGAATACCAAAAAGAAAACGAAAAATTGTACAGATGCAATTTGTCTCTGTTCCCCTCAAAAAACTGAATACTGCTTAAGGCCAAAACGAGTCTCCGGTTTCTGGTCTCCGTTTTCTTATGTTTTCCTGCTATGAAACGATGTCCAATTGCAGCCAAAATTGCTGGATCGATTGGAATTCTCCCACGCTGTGTATTCAACTACTTTTCCCACATACTAACGTTAAGGACTGTTTTGTCCTGAAGCTTGTACACTGTAAGAACTATTGGGCAAACACGGTTGATATGTTGCCCAACTCTGGTCAACATATCAACATGTTACACAGTTGGTTTACCATTGCCCAATGTTGGATAATTTTTTGCCAAAATATGTGAACAGTTGTGGTAAATACTGACCAATTCTGGGAGAAATAACCTTCAACCCCATGTTGCCTAACGTTTTTACAGTGTATATACTTTTGGTAAGATATCTGTAAATGCATCCATAATTAAGAATCAAGAGACATGTATAAAATAAAAAAAACAGCCTGTGAAAGTTTCAGCCTATTCTAGTGTGTCTTTAACAATAGATTAATTAGCATATAGTGAAAATGCATTCAGATTTGTCGGATTCATATCAACGTGGAATTAATGTCTCTTGAATCATATTAGCGAAAAAGTTATTTGCAAAATATACTGAACAGCAAAAGAAACGTCGTATGAATACAAGATATCAACAGGTATATTTTGTAACGTACACTTTGAAAACCATTCAAGTCGCATTCCATCCGCCTATAGGATTTTCAGGCACAGTCATGATTCAGAATGATGTTAGACTGCATATTTCCCGAAAACGATACATGTAAAACTCTTGTGGTTGAGTTATGTCAACGATTTAAAATCACGGCGTTTCTTTTGCTGTTCAGTATAATTTGATTAATTATTCCTAAATGATGGCACTTCAGTCAGACAGTAATGCGTTCAAGGGATGTTTGATACCATCATCAAACTTTACATCAAATGAGTTTCATGTAAATCTGTCATCATTTATGTTTTTCAGAGAATATCATGGTGTATAGGGCGGGATATTAAAAAAAAATCAAAAAAGTTTATGAACTGACGAAGCCTTTATACTGTCACGTCACCATGATCATTCATAATTGTCACTCATAAGTTGCAGACGTTAAAACCTGCCGATGTGATAGCCCTCCACTTGCGAGAGGCAGAAGTTATTTATTTCATTGTTTTTCCCAGAAAGAAAAGCCACAGAGGCCTGGGAGTCATTGATATCCTAAAGTGGACCATTCCACATATCTTAGAAGGGGTGTCAGTTCCCAGAGCTGTGTAGTTTTTTTTCCTGGGCTGGAAAAGAAATTGCTGCCATATGTCTGTGCACAAAATCAACCATCCATTGTGTACACATAAAGACCTACCCACATCTAACCCTCTGATAAGTGGAACCATCTGTTTGGCATCAGGCTGTGCTCTTTGATGTCTTGCGGCATGCCAGTGCCAGGGTTCTGTTACATGCTGGAGAGATATGGCTGAGAGATATGCTGCATAAGTATATGGCTGTTTACTGTGTGCCAGGTCATACAGGAGAGAGCTACACTACACAGCCGTCGTGTGTCATCTGGGGTTGAAAATAATACTAGACCATAGCAGGGCATGTGTGGAAGTTATTTGGATGTAAAAAATTAATTGGGAATGCATAGATAATAATTTTAATATCATTAATAGGGATGCCACTGAAAAGAGGAGAGGTACGCCCTTCGATATAAAGTCGTGGGTACCTCCCACCTCGGTACCTCCCACCATTAGAGCAGAGTACGGTCATATAAACTCCTCAAAAAAAGTTCGGAAACTCAAGTTTAACTGACGATTTCTCTCTTGTTACCAACTCATTTTCCTTGCATTTGGTATCATTGGAAAGCCCTGTTATTCCTCTTTACAATGATGTGCCATTTGTTATGATTACGCAATTGGGGGATGTGCAGCACAGCTGAATATGGGGGTGGGTGTAAAGTGAAATGTTGCAAAATGCATTGCTATTGTCATACAGTGCATTCCCCTTACTTTCCTTACGTCTTGTTTTTTCTTTTGTTAGTGATAGAGAGTTTCATTGTACTGTGAGAGAGAGATTTGTCGTTACTGATGGAGAATTACTGGGTGTTTGGGTGCAGAAAATGACAAATTCTTTTACTCTGTTTGAAACTCAATCACATTAACAACAGAGTTGCTATCCCGGAGGCAATTTATTGTGACAGGTCATGTGGATTTCTGAACTTTTCCCGCACATTTATGGCCTACAACCTTTACATATTGGTTAGTAAGCAGACAATCATTCAAGACACATCCATCTTCCAAACAACTCCTAACAGCAAGAGTCAATACACTTTTGACAATAGCAATGCATTTTGCAACATTTCACTTTACACCCACCCCCATTATACAGCTGTACTGCACATCCCCCAATTGCGTAATCATAACAAATGGCACATCAATGTAAAGAGGAATAACAGGGCTTTCCAATGATACCAAATGCAAGGAAAATGAGTTGGTAACAAGAGAGAAATCGTCAGTCAAACTTGAGTTTCCGAACTTTTTTTGAGGAGTTTATATATACCCATTATATTCGTAACATAAATCAAATCCGTTTTGATATACCAAACAAATCATTATACAAATCACCCAAAGTGACAAGTTTTTTGTTAGCGCTGTAGTTCATCGAGTGACCGAATTTTAAAGTTCGAATGAGATGCCATGTTTGCATTCAAATTTAAAGGTACGGGTATATAATAGTATTGATAAAATAACCAAATTGTCCAATTATAATGCCCAACTTACTTAGCTGATGGTAATATCAATTTTCCTTTAAAGTAAGTTTTATATGAGCTGCTGAATTGTTTTATTTAAAATTATTGCACATAACTTTTAGTTCGATTTTAAGGCTCGGTACCGAGTCAGTACTGTATATTTTTTTTACACCGCAGCGACGGGTTTTGTGCGCATTTCGCCCTTGTGTCAAGACTATGAACCCATTCAGCACGCATGCGCGCGAAGGGAATTTCGACACGCAAAAAAAACCTACCATCAACGGAGAGGGAATGGCTCCATGAGTTCCACTGCAGAGCGCCATGGTCGACTGCAGCTTGGACTTTTCTATCGTCGCGCGCCTAGGGTTTCGTAGTCTCTCTCTCAAGACCGGAATTGGCACTTTTACTGCACAAAACCCGTCGCTGCGGTGTAAAAAAAAAATACGCGTACTGTCCACTTTTGGAAATGAATACCGTCCTCTATTGACAAGTGTTGTGAAAACTAATGTTTCCACTTTTCTCCTAAACATGTGGACCGATTTAGCTGAAACTTTCACAGCTATAGGTTGGTTGTTTGATGTGTATTTTGATTCACAGAGAGTAGCTATCCGCTACTGGGAAATGTCAGCTCCCTCCTTCATGATGATATGATACATCTTGGATTTCCTACACACAAGTCTTTGAGACATTAATGTCTAAAAGTACCGGTACAGGCTAGTGCCTGGACGATGACCCACTTTATTTGTGAACCTGACCATGCCCCCAGGGAACCTGATAATTATAAATGATGGTCATGGAACGACCACGCCGAGCTTTGGAAAAGACTGGGAAGGAGAGACCCATTTCTCAATATATCAATTACCATTTGGAAAGGTCAAAAGTAAAAGGTCAAAAGTCATCTCCAAAGGCAGTGGGATTTGTATGTATTTTTCTCCCCAAAAATGGAGGATATCGAACATTGCTCAACGGAGGGAGGGGTAGATGTGGCAATTATATTTGTGAGCTCAAATCTTGCACGCGTGCCCAGGTGAGGTAATCCCCCCCCCCCCCCCAACACCGCTTAAAACAATTTATATACCGGGTACCATTTTCTGTTCTTTTTTGTGGTGTTTTTGTTACTAAAACAAAATTGGCAGGCCCATGAGGGTAATGGGTTGTTTGTCCAATGTTTATCTTGACTACAAGAGAGTAAGGATAATTTTAGAAGCAGTTTTGCCACCATTATCAGTAGGTAAAACCATTATCAGTGTTGTGTTTAAAGGCCGCTTTAACTGAGAGTCTAAATCGGAAATTCGTGATTACGACTGGCTAATGATCAGCGTATAGTGTTGCTTCACTTCACATTTTATCCTACTGTATGGCGTACATTCTTGACATTTAATCCAAAACAGAGATATCTGTATTATTAATAGAGATATCTCTATTGTTAATAGAGATATCTCTATTAACAATAGAGATATCTCTATTAACAATACAGATATCTCTATTAACAATAGAGATATCTCTATTAACAATAGAGATATCTCTATTGTTAATAGAGATATCTCTATTGTTAATAGAGATATCTTGATTGTTAATAGAGATATCTCTATTGTTAATAGAGATATCTCTATTGTTAATAGAGATATCTTGATTGTTAATAGAGATATCTCTATTGTTAATAGAGATATCTCTATTGTTAATAGAGATATCTCTATTGTTAATAGAGATATCTCTATTGACAATAGAGATATCTCTATTAATGGATTAAATGTTAAGAATGTACGCCATACTACTGTTTTGATTTCTGCAACATCATTTCAATGGCAGTGCGTGCCTCCAGGGTCTTAGATTGTCCCAAGTCATGTGGGGGGGGGGGGAATGAGGCTTTACAAAAGGAGAAAGGATCTTAAAGAAAAGAAGGACAAAACCTGTAGGAGGGAGCCAGCCAAGCAATGGATAACCAAGGATAAGAAGATTAATCTTTGAAGACGCGGGAGGAATCAAGTAGAATTGGCTGGGATCCAATCATGCTTACAGCAGAAAAGCTGGCAAGACACCGCCACAAGTGATTTGGCCGTGATTTGCGGGACAAAATGGACGGTGGTGAGGAAGAGAACAAAGCCAACGTGGACCCCACTTTTCCAAGGGATCTTTGGGAGTGTGGGAATTTCTCCTAGAAGGAGAAGAAGCAGTGTATTGTTCAGTGGTAGAAGTAAGGCAAAGAGTCTGGAGAATTTTAGTTCTCTCAAGAAACTAAAAGTACTCAGTATACAGATTGATTTATCAGCTGAAGCATGGCATAATAACTGTTTTCTTATTAGAGCCGTCTTCAGGTTTTTAGTATCCACGGGGCCCTTGTGTGGGATTTTGCTGTTGAAATCGCACGAGGCAGATGGTCAATGAACTCATCATCTAACCCCGTGCCCCCACTGCAGCAGCCCGGGCAAAATAGTTATGGAGTATTTTGAAAAAATGCTGGTGTAAAGGTTGCCATGATATTGACATTTCCACGGAGGTAGAGTTGGGTCAAAAATGCTTCCTTTATGATGCTCTTGATATGTTACTCTCATCAGAAATACATTTATTGAAATTGTTCACTTCTAAAAGGAAAATATTGATGCATTTTCTGAAATGACTGAACAAGGAAATATCTCTTTGAATTGCGCCCTTTCGAAAATGTTGGCTGTTTTGAAGAGAATAAATCGTCCGGCTCACGCTTATTGGCAACGTCATTGTAGTTTCGACCAATCAGGACACGAAGACGTCCCAGAGATGGACCGTGTTAGATTCTGATTGGCTATGAGAACGGAGCGAGGGTGGAGCTGGCCGTCGTCGGTGCCTATTCCTACCTACGGTATATCGGTATCGTGGAGTTCTCCTATATACACTGTAAAAACGTTGGGCAACATGGCGTTGGGTAAGGTTATTTCTCCCAGAATTGGTCAGTATTTACCACACTGACTGTTCACATATTTGGGCAAAACAAATATCAAACATTGGACAATGGTAAACCAACTGTGTAACCTGTTGATATGTTGACCAGTGTTGGGTAACATATCAACCGTGTTTGCCCAATATTTCTTACAGTGTACGGAACATGTGCATTTTACATGCAAGGGGTACATCATTGTTACGACGGTACAAATTTCATGAGACACCGAGACCCGAGCAGCCCCACCGCTCTTTCCCTCGATGGCGAGTTTTGGTGATAAACAACAGAATTTATTCTATACAACTGCCCTAAGGTGGTTTTAATCACGGATTTGCTTTCAATTTCAAGGCGAAAAAAAAGAAATCAACAACAGCCAACTCTCATAATGTGAGGTTGGAAAAGAAGCTTGATTTCACCTAATCCCTCCCCCCAACCTACTCTTGATGGCAAAATAAATCCGATTAAGTAACTGTAGGTTCAGTCATGGACGAGTCAATTAAGACTGCTCAGTCAATCAAGGCCCTCTCCTTATTGGCGCTGTCATCCTGCTGTATGTATAGAAGGGTAAACATTGGTAACTCCAGAAAACTGCTTCAAAGAAAATGCTATAATCTCTTTGAATCAAAATATATACTACTCTGTGAAGGTTTTTAGCTGATAAGGTTGTGTTGCTCACGAGAAATTTGTGCTCATTCTAATTTGGAATTTAGAAAAGGGTACTCTTTGTAACCATAAAATTTACTTGATCTTTATAAATAGTAAGAAATGACACAATGATCTTTTACCATGCAATGTTTTCACAGGGGATGAAGGGATTGATAATTCAAAAGGAACAAAATAGTCTAATTATAACGTGAAACTTTGTAATTATACAGTGTACAGCTGACGACGGTGTCAATCTTCACTAGAAATAATCTTGTTTGAGGTGCTGTCACTTTTTTGAAAAGCATAATTCTAGTTTAGGAAAGAGTAGGGCCTACTGTTTCCTATAGAGGTCCACGCTAAGAATAGGCCTGCCACACATCAGTTCTGAATACATTTCATTTTTTTCTCGTTAACGAGACAACTCAATGAGTTGAAACTGTTACAAGTCGGTTGTTTAATTTATATCTTGATTCATAGAGAGTAAGCATACTCATAGAAGCAGTTTTGCCAACATGACCAACGTTGTACCTTCCCTTTAATGTACATTTTGATTCATAGAGAGTAAGCATACTCACTAGAAGCAGTTTTGCCAACATGACCAATGCTGTACCTTCCCTTTAATGTACATCTTGATTCAAAGAGAGTAAGCATACTCATAGAAGCAGTTTTGCCAACATGACCAATGCTGTACCTTCCCTTTAATGTATATCTTGATTCAAAGAGAGCAAGCACACTCATAGAAGCAGTTTTGCCAACATGACCAATGTTGTACCTTCCCTTCAATGTATATCTTGATTCAAAGAGAGTAAGCACACTCGTTGAAGCAGTTTTGCCAACATGACCAATGTTGTACCTTCCCTTTAATGTACATCTTGATTCATAGAGAGTAAGCATACTCACTAGAAGCAGTTTTGCCAACATGACCAATGCTGTACCTTCCCTTTTTAATGTACATCTTGATTCAAAGAGAGTAAGCATACTCATAGAAGCAGTTTTGCCAACATGACCAATGTTGTACCTTCACTTCAATGTATATCTTGATTCAAAGAGAATAAGCACACTCATATAAGCAGTTTTGCCAACATTACCAATGTTGTACCTTCCCTTCAATGTATATCTTGATTCAAAGAGAGTAAGCACACTCGTTGAAGCAGTTTTGCCAACATGACCAATGTTGTACCTTCCCTTCAATGTATATCTTGATTCAAAGAGAGTAAGCACACTCGTTGAAGCAGTTTTGCCAACATTACCAATGATGTACCTACCCTCGAGCTGTACGCACTGATTTAATGACTCAAGCATCATTTTGAGATCAATCACATGATTTATTGCACATTTTTTCGTAAGGCCTCATATCTATATACCGTACACTGCACTCGTGTACATTTACAACATAATATAATTTCAACAAATTATTTTAACATTTATTTCAACAAATATAAACTGTGTAAAATAAAATTTTGATTTACAATTTGTATAAGAAAATCTGTTTTTACAAAATTACTTCGAACGGTTGGCATTAATATACCAAATGGCACCTTATTTATTAGGTGTGACTCTAAATGCACGCGTCTTTGCTTTTTTACTAGTGCTACACAGCCTTTACCTACTTGCTTTTCCCAGTAGTGGTGACTGCACATCAAGCAATCCCTCCCATGTCATGATTTGTTTAATCTCGCAAAATGTGACCGCAGGAGGGCGACAAACCTTTGTAATGGACTGTCTTTACTTCACAATTTTCCCCAATGAGGGCGCTATTTACAATAAACGGTGTCAGCATAGAGCTTTAAAAGCCCACTTCAAATTAGACTGGTACCCTGTCTTTATCCTATCAAGATCCATTTTCAAGGGATTTCATTGGATACGTTGTGCCGAAGATCTGACGTCACGCTTTGAGGCTCCCGCTACCAACCAAGGTCAAAGTTGAATGTCCCCCAAACTGAGAGGCCAGTATCTGGTAATTCACGAGCCTCGAACCGTGATGTCAGATCTTCTGGCGAACCGTGATGTCGGATCTTCAAGCTAACTTCAAATCAACCTTTGAAATCGGGTCATCCCATTTTTCTGAAGTGGTACTTTGTCACCTTCCGAATTCGATCAAACAATGAAAACAATTTTTTGATACCTATATCTGGATTTGTTTGTCTCAAAATATTTGAACCATGGTGTAACTAACGATAAGCAACCATTGTGTATCTATCATTATGCAAATTAGAACTTACCATCCAGGTCACTGTTGCGATCAGTCATGCGTATTCCAACTACACTGGTCAACAATTTTTTTTAAAGTTGACTGCTTCGGAGATAAAATGTGCTATTTATTATGGATTTTGATGTGCTTAATTCAAATATGACAATTAAAATTGCTGATTGGCTACTGTTTCCAAGATATTTAAGTTTACATTTTATATACTATGTATATGGTGTACATAGCAGATTTTTAACCATGAATTGTAAACCTAGGTCTTTTCATGTGTTTATGGTTGTTTTACTTGATATTATGTCACCTGCCCTGTTTATGTAACACTTACTACCGGTATGTATCAGTTCATAGTTCAGTCCTTATTCAGTGTCTACTCTGCGCTTCTTGGCTTGTCTCTGGTAGTCATTAAACGGTACCATCTCTTGAAAACTAGAGCCAATCAACAATTTTAAGCATCATTTCCATTCTCCTGAGGACGATCAGAGCATACTGATCGAAACGTCGAGTTGTACCTCCAGTTCTTTTCAGAACTAATTACTACTCAATTGAGATTCCACATGGTGTCACCGCAACTAGTCTTACTTATCATCCTCACCATGCAAAGCTACAAGTTTTACCTATTTCCATTCTCAGTGACCCATAATTAGTCAAGTTTGACTTCATTTGTTTCGGAAGCATTTTGGCTGTAGACCAGTGCTATCAGCCGAGAGAGGGCGCCCTCAGTGATATCCAATCTCCTATTAATGTGCCCACTGGTTCCCCTTGCCAACGATTGACCACTGCATCAGAACGGCGTCTGCTCCTCCAGAGGAAACGACGTAGCTGTCATTAGACAGGAACCGGGTACTGGTCACGTGGGAGCTGTGGCTCTTGACGTCATAAGACACTGCCTGAAATATCAAGAGTAAACAATCGTTTGACAATTTTCACAATTGTCAAGCACGAATCAATTCAAGATATTCCCAAAGAGGAGGTTCCCTATACACTTGATCCAACATTATTCCAGTGTTATTTTTCCCGCCAAAAATAATACTCACTTTGGTCGATGTACAAGGGTATCTGTACAGTGATAAACAGCCGAGACTATCGCCCGCTGCAAGTAGAGTGCCCAATCGCGATCGGTCCACCGTGTTCACAGCAACACCACTCTCCCTAGCCGGCCATATTCCTGTGAAGATAACATTGTACCGATTAACAATTTCACTAATTTGAGAATTGTACAATTTATTCCATTTGTTAACTTAAAAAATGTCCAGGGATGGAACGAATTCCCAGAGGGATATTTTGTCAAAACAAGGAGTGAGATTTTCGTTGATAGCTCCATCATGTGCATAACTCCAGTATTCATTTGCATAAATCCAGTATTCATATGCATAACTCCAGTATTCATTTGCATAACTCCAGTATTTATTTGCATAAATCCAGTATTCATTTGCATAAATCCAGTATTCATTTGCATAAATCCATTTTCATTTGCATAAATACATTTCTTCATTTGCATAAATACATTTTCATTTGCATAAATACATTTTTCCTTTGCATAAATACAGTATGCATTTTCAAAAAGTCTTCCGATTGTCAATTAGAATCAAGCGCGTTTTAAATATCGCTTTTATACAGTTTCCGACATCCAAATTTCATAAAAAATTGTTCGTTTAATAACGATATCATCTTTCAAAATTCATTCGCTTTTTAAATTCTATTTTTGGGGTCTTGAGCCAAACACGGGAGACAGATAGATCTTTAGCGGATAGATTTTAATGTCAAGCTTACCCAACACTGAGTAGCCTAGAGTACACGTCTGTGTGTGCCATACTGCATCTCTGACTGTTTCAGCTTTTTGTTTCTTCATCTCTGCAACATCCCCTACAAAATATTTATAAAATAAAAAATAATTTAAAAAGAAATGAAAACGAAACTATGGTTACTGGACACTTGAAACAAGAAAGGATGCAGGCCTCCTTAAATGTACCTTGTCTTACTATCACATTACATTACAAAACAAAGGAATCTATTTAATACAAAATGTGGAGTTGGATCAGGAAATTGAAACAAAGAGCATGTACCTTTAAAGCCCCACTTCATATCGGTAAATGTATAAGATTTGCATTCATTAACCTACTTTATGAGGATCAAGGAATGCATTTGTATAGAATTTACTCACTGAAAACTTCAACTCAAAAGGTCAACACGTTTCTGAGAAAACAGGACAACAAAATGTAGATATTCTCAATATGACCAATAGAGGACAGCATTCTTTGCCATGTTGAGCAAGTCTCTCCAAAAAATTCACACAATAACTTGTTTTATCAAAACGTGAGAACGTTTCCAACGGAATAATTTAACAGGATATTTACCGTTGTCACCAACTTTACAGCAAAATTTGAGAAAAAAAGTTCGTTTGCTTTGGGTATGATTAGTTACATGTGGTGTAACCTGTCCTTAAAATTGTGCGGTAAGCGTTTGATAGGTTTGTTAGTTTGATGGAATATTTACTCACAGAATCTGAGGTCGAAGTTTCTGGACAGGCTCTGTAGATGGTGCCCGTCCACTGACCAGTCAATCTGCGTTACGAAGTTGCTGTGACCCTGCGAATACAATCATGTCATTCATTATGGCTACATTATATTAGCGACAACCTGTTCTAATCACTTTACACACAGTGAGAATTCAAATGTTTGCCATTGTCAGAAATTAATAAATGGCCAAGACAGGTTAGACAATCAGATTGGACAAAACGTAATTACGTGGGGTATATTAACGGATGGTAAAGACATGGGCTATCAAAATCAGAGCAGTGCCAGCTGTTCACCAGGTGTGCGACGCGCGACGCGGATTTGAACCAATCAGAGTGACGAAGTGGTTTACTGTTTATACGTTTCCAGTTCGTGATATCATTTTGAAGTATAATTTAAATTACCATGTCTACGCTGATGACACGCAGCTCTACATTACTTTTAAATCTTCTCAAGAACCTGCCGATTCCTGCATTACAACACTGGAGAAATGTATTCAAGAGATTCGAAGTTGGATGCGACAAAACTTCCTGAAATTGAACGACGAAAAAACAGAATTTGTTCTATTTGGATCACGTCAGCAATTGTCTAAAGTTTCTCTTCCATCTATTGCAATTGGTGACTCGCAGATAACCCCCTCATCACAAGCACGTAATTTGGGTGTTATATTTGACTCGACAATGACTTTAAAACCTCATATCTCCAACATTGTTCGCATATCATCATTTCATATCAGAAATATCAGCCGAATAAGGAAATACTTGAATAAAAGTGCTACTGAACAAATTATTCATGCGTTTGTCACATCACGTCTCGATAACGGGAATGCTCTACTCTACGGTCTCCGCAGAATCAAATATCTCGTCTTCAGAACATACAAAACACAGCAGCTCGTGTTGTGACTTTGTCCAAAAGTCATGCCATATCACGCCAATCTTGAAAGAACTGCACTGGCTTCCTGTTTCACAGAGAATTGTTTTAAACTTATGCTAATTGTTCACAAATCTTTTAATAACATTGCTCCAATTTATATTTCTGAACTGCTTAAAGTCTACACTCCATCACGCAATTTGCGCTCCAGCAACATGTCACTCCTAAAGGAACCAACATCAAAACGGAACTGGGGTGATAGGTCTTTTCTGTCGCGGCTCGAGACTCTGGAATCATCTTCCAACTAAACTCAAATCTTGTCATAGTATAACTAGATTTAAGTCGATGCTTAAAACTCATCTTATGTCACAATTCTTCAAAGATGATGTATATTTGTAATTCCATTGTAGGTACGTGTATCTCAGTACATAATTTTTCCCTATGTTATCATTGTATATTGTTTGTATTCATGTTTTTATCTTTGTTTCCGCGCCTTGAGCGCCCAGCAGGGTGGATATGTGCGCGCTATAAATCTTTATTATTATTATTATTATCACGCGCATGACTCATGTACTTTGTTTCGTGTGTCCCTAAAACGTGACTTGTCTATTTCTATTTGGCTTTATTCAACAAAAATTGCAAATTAACCTGCGGTAAAGACCGCGCGACAAACGTTTAATCTCTTAACAACGTGCTCCCACTACCACAATTGACAATGGACTATACATTTAATTATGACAATGGTTTCAAACATCGCTCCAAACACGTCTGAGCTGAGGTGCTCAGTTAAATTAGTGAAATAATTTACAAAATGAGTTTTTGTCATCTGAAGAAAGAATTCCACGCTGGTGGAATGAATAATGACAACCTGAATGCATTTTTACTATTTTCTGTGAAATAAGCTGAAACATTCACAGGCTAGTTTCTATTCATATCTCTTGACTCTTGATAAAGTATGGATGCAAAATACAGACATTTCACCAACATACTAAAATGGCTCAGATCATTTTAAAGAAAGTCTTACTTGGAGAGATCCAGCTCTGCGGTAGACCTGCCCGTCGTCCAGTACCGAATATAGGTAGATCTTGTGGTCATGCGACCCCATCACTAACATATTACCATCTACAAGAAGTGAACATATCGATTGGTTAATTGAAGCACGCCCTCTTGTGCCATAGTTTCGATAGTTATAACTATCAGCCAATCACAGGACTCATTGCAACCGTAATAATGGCAGACAGAAATCTGAATGCATTTGAAATGAAATCTGAATGCATTCAAATGAAATCTGAATGCATTTTCACTATTTTCTCGTTATAACGACACAATAGTAGAGTGTCGTGGCCGAGCGGTCTAGCTTACCGGACTCAAGTTCTGGTGTTAGCAGCAGAATGTGGGTTCGAAACCCGGCCGTGACACTTGTGTCCTTGAGCAAGACACTTAACCATAATTGCTTCTCTCCACCCAGGGGTTAAATGGGTACCTGTGAAGGCAGAGTTGGTTGATTAGCCCTATATGCGCTGTAATGGCAGCAATTGAGCTGTATACTCCCCAGGGAGCTGAGATGGTTTCAGGAATGATTTATGAGCCTTATGAGCCTTATGAGCAGGGGTAATAATATAATGCGCCTTGAGCACCACTCAGTTGGTGGATACGTGCGCTATATAAGTCCACACATTATTATTATTATTATTATTATTAATATTATTAATATTATTAATATTATTAATATTATTAATAAAATAAACTTAAATTTTCACAGGTTGGTTTTTATACACATATAGCCTATCTCTTATTATTCTTATAAAGTAATGGATGCATTTACAGACATTTTACCAAAAGCAATTCCTAGTTACTGGCTTTAATCAACTAAAATTTACCCGGTGAAAACTGCACGGCGTCCAGTTGTTCACTGCCGACCTGTACGGAGATGATATGCATGCCGTTGTAGGCGTTCAACACGGTGAAGCGCCCCGATGTCGTCCCAATCGCTAGCACCGAAGCCGAAGGGTTGAACCCGCACGACACACACGATTTCTGCCGACAAGTTATAAATTTTCATGAGGGAATACATTGGTCATGTGGTAATTTATGAATATACATAAGTGAAAACAATGGTCATGAGGTAATGTGCCTTTTCGCACATAGATTCTGTCTATATAAATATCTAGCTTCAACTCACATGAATTTCTCTCTGCTTATTTTGCACACTTAATGTATCCTATACATCAGTACATAGATTATTATCTTCACGGGGCCTGTGTGGGCCTGTGTGGGCTGTGCGTTCAACCTTGAATTTACCTCTAAACAGGAGCCCTTGTTCAACGTGGCCGTCTCTATCATAAAACGCCGGATGCTGTGGACGTGTACTTCAATGGGATCTCAAACGGCCATTCTGATTCGCTGCTTAGTTTAACAGTACCAAGTGCGCCAGTAAAATGTAGCCAATCAGCGAGAGCTTTACATCAACTTTCCGTGAGGGATCAACCTCTATTTTAAAGCTCGAACGAAAATAATCGGCCGGAAGGTTACTGAGTTACGACCGTTTAGGGACCGCATTGCATAGTCTGCAATGAGCAAAAAATGTCGCCTACACGGTAAAATTGACAAAACCGACGATCTTTAACTGGCATGGTACGAGACTTTAAAACAATCATCTAATACAATTTAAGTGCTGTTATGAAGAGGAATAACTATTCTCCTTTTGGGCGCAAAAACGAAATTCATACGTTGAGTAGAAGTTGAGATATGAAGCTGGAAAGACAAATAAACACTGTTTTGCGACATTTCCGGAGACGATTTCCGCCGTTTTCGTAGTTGGTTGCTTATGTTGTACATTTCCAATTTCTTGATGTTTGAATACATTTTGGGCAAATTGTTGGCATCTACCCAGACAAAATGCAGTGTTAAAATAACACCGCTGGTATCAACTTTGTTCCGCCATGGTGTTTGAAAATTGAATATTCATTAGCAAACATAATTATGATGTCACAGCTGGTTTGAGATGCAATAAAGTCTTAATTCAGACCCTCAAAACTCGGCTGCACTCTTCATTCGTTCAAAAAAAACATCCTTCGTATTTTAGAACATATCTAGCCTGGAAACATTTTAAAAAAAATTAAAAAAAACTTTAACATTTAAAAAAAAACATATCCTTTAGAATCTTATAACATATCTAGCCTGGAAACAATTTTTTAAAGAAAATTAAAAAAAACCTCTCACAAAACGTTTACCTCAACTTCTGTCTTCCAGAGCAGTTTGTGCGAATCGGCTTGCCACAGCATGACGAGCTGGTCATACCCTGCCGTAGCGAATGACTGCTCGGTAGGGTGTGGAGCTAATGCCCACAGCTCCTGACAATGACCCTGTAATTATTATCCCAAAATTGAACAAAAAAATAGTTCATTATGTGCCCAAATGAATTTGTGAAGGGATCCAAAATATTTTTTTTGAAATTACTCTAAAATTTATCGACAGCACGGTTATTACTGAATTGGATAGAAAGGTGATGCAATAATTATAGTAATCCCCACCTGCAGAACAAAGACGAATTTGGTATGTAACGACCCCTCCATGATGTGGTTCCGGGTCGTTCCCAAGATGATCCTGCCATCCGGGCTTCCAGGATTGAGAGGCACAATGGTCCGGATTCCTCCGGCGCTCTCCGTAAACTGTCGGTAAAAGATGGAAATTTGTATAGATGTTAATGTTTTGAGATGGTGCTAAAGATGATTTTATCAGATAACAGTTCACGTCTCTGGTTTTGCAGATATAATATTAAAAAAAGGAAAGACTGACCCAAACCTACACACCATTCGGACCTCAAAACAACATATTTTGTTGTTATGGCTCTTTGGGCTTTATTTATTCACCACTTCTACTTGAGAACAATAAATAAACAGAAAGCAGCTTGAGAAAAGCAATTAGGCAAACTTACAAGTCTTTCAATTTTGACAGACGTATAACCCTGCAGGGAGTCCCAGGCTTGTAGCCTCCTGTCCAGCCCGCCTCCGGACAACAACGTACCGTCCTCCAGCATGCACAGTGCAAAGACACTGCGCTCGTGGGCGTGCTGTATGCAATGCCGAACTCGAAATATGCTGTTGTGGTCTGGAAAAGGAGGTTAGACAGTTCATTTACACGCATAATGTTTGTACACACAAGGTACAGCATTGGTAATGCTGGCCTCTATATTCGTTTGTATAGTTTCTTTTTTTCAAAAACGCAAGCACCTATTGTGATGAAATGGGCATATTTTTATGATATTTTTCTTGAAAATTAGAGGGTTAAAACGTGTGAACGTTTCTAAATACCAATACTTTTCCTTAAAGATATGAAATCGACTATAGCACTAATTCAGATCAATATTTACATGCGTATATAATAGCACCAATTCAGTCCAAGATAATAATGAACAGAAGTGATTTTCCGTCGTACGGTATATCATTTAAAATGATCCGCGGAAAAGAGTGTGTTATTACCTTTTTCCCAGACGGAAATATTGCCATTCGAGTCTCCCGTCAACACATCGCCAGTGTGTGAGAATTCAACGCAAGTAACGAATCCTGGACGCTGGCCCTACACCAAAGAACATTTTTAAGAAATCAATTAATTTTCCGTTTCACAGTTTTTCAGAACATTATGTCGCACTTCAACAAAATTAAAAATTTGGAAAATCCCACTGTTTTTTATTGAGATATTAAATTTTGTATAACAAAATGTAGTAAAGACCACCTGAGAACAAAATATATTTGGGAAACCACAACTGGAGAGTTGTGTCTATTTTAACAAGCACTAACTGTTTTTTTATTGTGAGAATAAACATCAAAATCTTACAATTTTAAAACGGTAAAAATAACATTTAGGAAAGAACAATTGAACTGGGCAAATTGAGGACTCACGCCAAAATTCCCGCTCTTTTTGTCACGGATGATTTTCCTGTGCACCAAGTTCCAGAAGAAGAGATGCTGTTTTCCCGCCGTGATGATGATGTTGTCATTGAAAGGGTGGAACATGCCCACCACTACCGCATCCTTCCCTGTCGTCTGCAATCGATTAACAATTTAAACAGTAAAATAAAAGCATTGGGAGAGAAATGTTGTGGATTTAAGTTGGTAAAGTTGTGTACGACTTATCAATTATCCTGAGACATAATTTCGTCTGAAGTGCTTTCAGTTTAGACAAAACGGAAATTGATCATGTCCAATTTGTCTGACAACCTTTTATAAAACGTACAAACAGAAAGAACCATCTACAAGTTTTCGCTTTCTTATCGCAAAATAAATAGTATCCTATAGGTTGAAATGAGCGCACGTTACCAAAAACCAATGTTGTACCTTCCCTTTAACAAATTGGTTGACCACGAGGAGACCGCCAACCACAGGACTGGCATAGTTCAGTCGGTAGAGGGCCGGAACGGAATTCGGGGATCGCAAATTATAAGTCCTAGTTAATTTTTGTCTTTCTTCATCTCCCTAAAACACATTTTAACAACATACAAACTCTAATGAAAGACCGAGTCGCTTACCTGTGACGAAGCAGCATCGTAGAGTGTAGGCCTATATTCCTTGTTGCAATAAATAAACAAAAACTAAAATTTACTACAATAATTTCAAAGTAGCTCACCAAAACGTTAGGATATGAATCTACAAAGATCAACGTTTCCAGTGCGGTTTGACCACAAAACAATATTTAAATGGGTTTTTGATGAAGGAGATCATTATTTCACATTGTTGTACTGTCATTGTAGCCAGGCACGGTTATAACGGCCATTACATTCGATATATGATGGTTAGAGCGACACTTATATTGAAGGAACGGCCACCATTTCGATATTCATTACTTAAAGTGGCTGTGCAATTACCTTAACAATTTTGTTATTTCCCCTGAAATTGAAGACTTACTTTTGATTTGGCAACTAGTGCGTCATCACTCCATTCCCAGACACTTAATATGTGTTTATTTCCTTGTTCCACTGCAAGCAACCATTCGCCGTTATTCTGCAAGGTGATGTAAATAATGTTTCTATCAAAAACGTTGCTAAACAAACTACCTAATGTATTATGTGACCCGTATATGTATATGTACATGTGACCCGCTCTGGAAAAAACCCGAAACTTCTCGGCATTTACCATAATGCGTAACAGTCATGAAAAGGTCAACAACTGACCCCAGGGATCAGTTTGAGGGATCAGTTTGAGGGACCAGTTTTCATGTCACCATATAGAGCATTTTCTCTAGATTTTGATGGAAAAAGAACAATCCTGAAACGTTGTTGGAAACATTGTTAGTTTTCACGAAAAATTTGGGAGGTCACTTTTGAAAATTGGGTCCAAGTTTAGGGTTTTGCCAGAGCGGGTCACATGTACTACACTTCAATTCGTATTTGGGTTCAATTTATCAGTTGGGTTCGATGAGATACTCTCCTCATTTCGCTTATCAAACTTATTTTCATCAAAACAGTTTTTGTGAAACCCAATTTTATGTTTGGTGTCATATTCTCGTTGTTAGTTTCTTTTCCCGAATGTTTTCCCTTCATATTTCCACTTGACTTCTAAATCAGACCGTTCCCTATCGCATTTCATTCAATCTCGTTAACGTATAAATACAATTTTAAAATAATAAAAAATATATAGGGAAAATGTGATAGATAATTAATGTCTACGCCAGTCATAAATGTGTCGATGATGATGAATAACTCTATTCGACCCTGCCCGAGTTCGGCAGTTTTGTCTATACAGCTGTGACTGCTGTGACCGTGTTTCAGACAATCTGCGTCTAAAAATCAGTGTTTAACGTTAGTTTTCAGGTACAAAGCCGCAGCCACTGGCGGATCCAAGAAGCACAGAGGGGCATGTTCCCCCTTTTTTATTGCCGTGAATGTAAATTTACCATACTTTTTGGAGACCCTGAATCTGCCCCTGCCTATAGCTACACATAAACTCTTTACATAAAGGCGCAAACGACAAACTAGACTTGTATTTTCAACATTAGGCCAAAAAAAGTCTCCGGTTTCTGGTCTCGCGCGCGTCGTTTCAGACCCGCGCATCGGCATTTTTAATTTTTTTTGCTATGAAACGATGTCCAATTGCAGCCAAAATTGCTGGATTGATTGGAATTCTGCCATGCTGTGTTTTAAACGACTTTTTCACATAGGGGTATGAACATTTTCCCGATGTGTGAGGCCTCTCTTGGCCACCATACTCTGTATATGGGAAATTTGGTCCCCGCGTATAAATATTTCCCTGTTGGCCAAAAAAAGATTACCAAACAAACAAAAATTAAAAAGCGCGTCACCATACCGATTTTGAAGCCGACCGATGACCAGAAAATGGAGATTTTTTTGGCCTTAAGAAAATTTTCTTTCCTAAAAATCTAACCTCGTTGGAGAAGCTGAGGCAAGCAATACCAGCATCGAAGAACTCCAGCCCCAAGATAGCATGAGTGTGGAGCGAATCCACCTCCCATACACGGATGTGCGCCTGAAATTAATGTCATGAATTATTATTTCAAATGTTTCCCATTATGATTTAGGGATTTTGATTTATGAACTCATGAATCAATAATATTAGTTTAAATCATATGATTTTGGTTTATTTACAGATGAATAACTTACCGAATGGCACATGACAATATCCTGGGGCTAGGGGAAACAGAAGAGATAAAAAGTAAAACTCAATGGAGTAACTTTCAACAACCGTTATAGACTCAACTTGGAGTATTTAGTATTATGTATTAATTTTGATCTAATTATTAACACAATTGCACGATTTTCAGATACTCACAGTTGATTCCCGCATCTGGCCGGCGAGTTGTCCCGTAGCAACATGCGTACCGTTGGGATGAACTGCAATACTATAAAAGAAAGAAGGAAAAATAATCGGGTAAGCGAAGATATTGGTAAAAATTGAACATTCTGATAGACGTGTCTGTCGTGGGTGCTCTCAAATATTTTTCTCCGATTTCCAAAAAGCTATTTGACGAGTAGCAGATGGTAAAGCCCGCCGCGAAAGAACACTGCACTCTCCATGCGGTGTGAGAAATGGCGAATTTAATTTCCCAATTGATCTGGCACTTTCAAAGATTTGTGTCTGTACAATAAGAGACTATTATTATATGGTATTACCCGTAAACCTTATCTTTCATGAAAAGGTTCAAATCACACTTGTCTGTACATGTTTTTCAATCCTTATAAAATAAACTGCACACAATAATAATCTTTCACCAGATATGAATTGGGACTACCATGGAACATGCGCACAGCTCAGCGCAACTGGAACGATTGTAAACCAACGTCTCCATCCTTGTTCGTCTGGTACCCAGACGTAAACACCGTCTCTACCTCGGTGAACAGGACCAAATGGATTACCTCTGTATGTCCTCGTTGTGTCCAGTGTAGTGTCTCTGCTTGTCCGCGTCCTTGTCGTAAAGCACGCCCACGGCGCCGACGTAGTACAGGAGTTCCCCGGAGGGTATGACAAAGAGGTTATTACGGTGGTCAAATCCCCGGTAACCGTAGCTGAGGTTTGAGTTAAAAGAAATACTGAAACAAGACGACAGCCATTTTAGCGATTGTCAAGGTGGTCAGATTAGAGAGTATACTTTCCTCGCTTTCCAATTCTAAAATCTGGGTTCGAATTCAACCTGGCCTTGCCGAAAGGTGGATTGACATTTTAAAGCCTACCTGGTTTCGAAATTTTGTTCCTAGGATGAACGAGGGTTATTTGCATAAAATTACCGTTTCTATAAATAAATAGAAATAAAAAAGGAAAGGTATTGAAATAAAACAATTGTTGCACTGTTATGTAAAACTTACTTGATGTACAGCTGATGATGATATCAATATTCTGTAAAAATTAATGAGCTGCTGCCCCTTTTTTTATATTTAATCTTGATTTAAACATGTACAATGACTCGAGTTACATGCCCAGCATATGACGCAGACTGGCCTGTTCATTATTTACCATTTTTAAACCCAGAGAAGATTTCTCAGCGATGTGAAGAAAATCTCTTTAAAAAGGATTAGATATATATTTAATAATTAGATATATAATTAAATACTTACCATATAAATCGTAAAAATCCACTTTTATTCCAATTCCACTCATCCAATTCTTAATAAGGTATTTCAATGAATAAACATCGCCAACAGAACTAGAGGACGCCGTTTGTTGGTGTTTGTTTGTTGGTTTTTGTTTGTTTGTTGGGGTGTTTGTTTGTTTGTTTGTTGTTATTACACAAGGATACACCCAATCCAGCTTGAGTCGTTTATTCAGCGGCAATTCGCGTTTCCAGTTCTGCCTCGGGTCCACACTAGACGGTGATAGGAACTGCCTGGTCTGCCCTTGTATCTCTACAGTGACCGGCGGAGCGAGACCTTTCTTTCTCTCCCCTTCCTTTGGGCTGGGGCCCACGGCACCGGAACCTCCCATCGCCCCGCTCTGCATCTCATCCGAGACACCGTCGTCCATTCTGTCGGGGCGGTGCCTTGGCTTCTTCTGTCTTAAATCGTACGCTCCCTGAGGCTCGCCGACCTCCATCGGTACTGCCTCCGGAGATTTGACTTTCTTTTTGCTATAAACAGGTTTGTGCGGCCGGTCTCGGGGCGGGTCGGACCCGTCGCTGCTGCCGAAGGCACGGCGGGGTTTCATCGGCGGGAGCCGGGGGCTGTTTTCCAGAGACGACCGCGGACTGTTTGACTCGTCGGCATTGTAAACTATACATGATAAAAGAAAGAACAACATTCATATTCAAGTGAAATGTGTCCCCTTTTTTATCGCCGTACATGTAAATTTACCAGACGTTTTTTGTGTCCTCCCCTTATTTTTGGCTGTGTACTCCCGCCTTTTTTGTGTGTGTGCCCCTTCCTGGATTCGCCACTGTTACAAACCCCATTTCTCTTTTCTTTTCCACGGTAGTAAGAGTCGACTCTATTGGCCCCTGTCTGATGTGTTTGTCTTTTGACGGTTCGTCTAGTATCTATACGTAAGCTCCTGGCTGTTCGTCAATCCATACGTTAAATCCTTTGGAATTTGTCAGTCGGTCAGTCTGGTGGGGATGGAGGATTGAGTGGTCCACAAAAGAAGCATGTACTGACTATGTCTCTTTATGATAGAACCTTCGACCCCTGCTGCGGTGGGCAACTAACGTCCACAACCGTCAGTATTTTCTTCTGTCTCCATAACAACCTGTCTGATTTTTCTCTGTGGTCTGTTTTTCCATCCAAGTTAAAAACTCACCATTTTCACTGCGTGTCAGGGCGCCCCTTTTCCCCTTCAACTTGCGGTTCATTTTCCGTCGGTGCCACGTTTGGTAGTTACCGCCTTTTCCGTGACCCGCGCCATCACCCACGCCACCGGGCATCTCGAACCGCCCTCTGCCGTCGGCAAATTCTGCATCTGTACTGGAGTCGCTGAGACTGGTGGTTCGTTTGAGCGGTTCTAGGCCGCACGCGATGAACTTGTCATGGCTCTTGAAATCACGGAAAAGCTGAGTGAAGCTCAGAACCTGGTGGACATAAAGGGGAAATTACACTCCAGTAAAAACCGTTAAAGAGAGTCTACACAGTTGGTAAAATGTCTGCAAATGCATAATTATATTTTATAGGAATGAAGAGATTATGTATAAAAACCAACCTGTGATCATTTCAGCTTATATCGTTGTGTCATTTACAAGAAAATAATAATAATAATAATAGGAAGTTCTTATAAAGTGGGTAAGTGGGTGCTGAAGAGTGGAAGCATTTCCAGAAGAGGAACATGATTTTGAACCTGATACTCAAAATCATCGCACCAGTGCAACAAGGTCGTATCACAGTTACGACCTTGTTGCAGACATGGATTTAGCTCAGTGCAACAAGGTCGTGTCATAGTTACGACCTTGCTGCAGACATGGATTTAGCTCAGTGCAACAAGGTCGTGTCATAGTTACGACCTTGCTGCAGACATGGATTTAGCTCAGTGCAACAAGGTCGTGTCATAGTTACGACCTTGTTGCAGACATGGATTTAGCTCAGTGCAACAAGGTCGTGTCATAGTTACGACCTTGCTGCAGACATGGATTTAGCTCAGTGCAACAAGGTCGTGTCATAGACGACCTTGCTGCAGACCTGGATTTAGCTCAGTGCAACAAGGTCGCGTCATAGTTACGACCTTGTTGCAGACATGGATTTAGCTCAGTGCAACAAGGTCGTGTCATAGTTACGACCTTGCTGCAGACATGGATTTAGCTCAGTGCAACAAGGTCGTGTCATAGTTACGACCTTGCTGCAGACATGGATTTAGCTCAGTGCAACAAGGTCGTGTCATAGTTACGACCTTGCTGCAGACATGGATTTTGCTCAGTGCAACAAGGTCGTATCACAGTTACGACCTTGTTGCAGACATGGGTTTTGCTCAGTGCAACAAGGTTGTATCTTTCTACAGAGTTCCAGGATGAACACGCAAAACCTATGGAAGAAGATACGACGTTGTTGCGCTCAATTGTTTTAATGTATGCAAATTTATGCACTATTGCACATACGACCCTGTTGCATTTTTGAGATACGACCTTGTTGCACAGATGCGACGAAATGTATTCACTTAGATTAGTTTGTATGCATCTAATGCTAATGAAACGATCCATTTCAAATGTGTAATACTTTTCACGTTTTCTCAAAAATGACCGCATGCCAGACAAAATAACTTCTCAGGATATTTGGTGACATCACCAATTTTACATCAAGTAAGCTTTTAGATTATAATTCGGATATTTTGAGATTACCAAAGGAATCATTCCTTTTTTTAATGAAGTCGATACTAGCACGTCTTTTTAAATTAATGGGTCTTCACGATAACTGTTTAGCTTTATACATGTAAATCCCCGTGGCGCAACGGATTAGCGCGTTGGACTTCTAATTCAAAGGTTCTGGGTTCGAATCCCAGCGGGGATGAATTTATTTTTTTCTTGTTTAAAGAAACAATATCGTTTAAACAAGAGTGCAAACCCAAGATATTTGACCATTTCTTGTTTAATTAATGAACAATTCTATTATATATACGACATAAAACACAATAAAGGGGGCCACTTTGCATCCGTCACGTTAGCAGTTTTTCCAATTGTTGTTATTTATTTTTAAGTACCCGAAACCGACCAAAAAGTGTTTCAACATGTGAATGGACATGCAGGCTTATACTAGAACTAATTTGAGTTGATTTATTTTATTTTTAAATTTTTTTATTAATTTGTTTACCCTCAAATTTCCATAAAAATTGGACGGAAAAAGTTACCTCACTTTTCCGTCCATTTATTGATGGAAATTTTAGGCTAATTAAAAAAAATAGTAATAATCAACTCAAATTATCTTTAGGATAAGCATGCATGTCTATTCAAATGTTGAAATTCTTTTTGGGTGGTTTCAGATATTTAAAAAAAAATTACAACCATAAGAAAAACTGCTAACGTGACGGTAGGAAAGTGGCCCCCTTTATTGTGTTTTATGTCATAAGTAACCCTGCCAACATAACCAATAACATTCCTGTTAACACTACACAAATCTAACCCCCCCCCCCCCCCTTTAAAGGGACAATATTGTCACGATTGATTAACATCAGGGCATGGAATCGGAGTGCTAGTTTTAGATTAACTCAGTGACTGAAAATAATACCCCACATGATTAGGTCATATTACCGTTGCTGCTGCATAAATGAGCTAGTACGGTACCTTTCAGTCACTGTGTTCATCATAAACGAGGACACCGATTCCATGCCCTGTTGAAAATCTTGTCCCTTGTCCCTTTAATGGCAGAAATGGGGCCAAATATGTGGTTGTATTGACCTATCCACACCCCGACACTACGTCACTGATCTATCGATTCAACTTCTGCAAATCGGTAATCGTTGATGATCGTCATCACTAAACTCGCTAATGACTTTAATATAGTGATCAAGGTTCAAGTTGTACATCCAAGCGGGATCAATTAGGCTATCGATTGGAGCATTAATGTTTAACTGCTGTATAATACACAATATCATGATTTATTTATCACATGCAGCTGTGTGTTGACATAGCCTAACAACCCATAATTTTCATAAACATTGGTGTGTGTTTGATAGAGAAGAGGGCTGGGCAGAGGCTGAAATCCAGTAGTCATCTATTAAAAAAAACCTACTATAGCTGCACTTTAGTGGCAAGTAGCTATAGAGGTCAAAATCAGTCAACTGACTGTTTTGACTGTTGACCCAAATGTGCACACAGGGGTATTTTTGACTGGTTTTTTTTACTATCATTTTGACCACCCTGAACAATGCCAGAGAATGTTTTTACCAGTCAAAAATGGTCGACTCATTTTGACCTGTAAATGTAGTTACTACACGTAAGGTTTGACAGTGTTTGACTTTTAAGTGCACTAGATATACCTTGGCAAGTATATCAACATTTTGACTGATTTTGACCCTTGTAGTAGTAGGACGGTTAATGCTCTGCAACCGGACATATTAAATCTGATCAAGTACACTTAAGTTTTCGCAATTTTAAACTCCTTGTGAGCATGATATTTCTTAAGGAAATGTGTAAAGCAAGAAACAGACCTTTACATCAGCCAGATTTGTATTTTTATACACAGTTCTATGTGAATCAAAACGAGGCTCATGTCAAAATAAACTGGTGCCTTCCCAACTATTTGTGTATGTTGATTCTGTATTGGTAGTCTGGGAAACAAACAAAATGTAACTGTTGTTTTTCATCTTGTCAGATTCCCTGTCCACACGTACAACTTTAACATTTCATATGAATTTCTTGGCGGAACTTAAAGCACAAACGTCACGCACGGCAGAGTATTGCCAAGACGACAGCAGAATCATGCCATTTTCGGTGTTCTTTAAATCATATCTTTTTAATTGCGTATGCTATAATTTTCTTTTTTGCTTTATATTGTAGACAATTTATCCTTCTTCTTTATGGTGTAACATTCATTTAAAAAACATTATATACAGACCTGTCGATTTTCAATAAAACATTGTCACTTTAGACTGGTTTTACGTGTGTAATTTCATTTTTATGGAACATTTTGAATACTACACGATCCCTGAATAAACACAAGTCTGCATTCCCTGAACTGATTATTTTCGTTTGAACGGTAAAATAAAGACAGAAACCTATCCCTGAATTGATGTAAAATTCCTGCTGATTGGTCATTGTTAACAGCTGTCGATTGGAGGTGAAACATTTTGAACCAATCAGATCTAGTGTTAGAAAATGCGTTTAAACCTATGACAAAACTAGCGTAAAGATCAATGCCTTGCTAAATGGGCAATGTACAGCAATTGTTTTGGTTTATTAGGTTCTGAAAAAGGGCCCAAGAAATTCATATGTTTCTCAATCCATAAAAAGGGCCCGCCTATTTTACTTCTAGCCTCGATTTGGTCACCTGGACTTGCATAATATAAAGAAAACAAGATGGGTGAACCGTGATAAAAAAAATCTGAACTTACAGATTCCTCGGTTCTCCATGTGAAGAGTTGTTTAATGGGCGGTCTGCTCATCACAATGGTCGGCGTCATGTCTCGCAGGACCTGCTCGAAGTTCTGAGTCGTCCTCGGATTGAGGAGAATGGACGCCCGACTGGCCCGATGGGTGTTACTGATGATCACAACCTGCCTAGGTTTGGCGTACCGACCCACGGTGGGCTTAATAGCCAGGATAGAGTTCACGTTTGTATTGTACGGCACGTACTGCGCCATTTTCGGTACAATGTCTGATCCTGAGATCGAATCGACCGACTCGCGCCAGCGTCGCGAGGCCTCGTTTTGGAACAGCTCCCGGTCCGCCCCGCGTACGCCCCCACTCAGTTTGCGGTTCTGCCAGTACTGGTTGATGTGCTGGGTCCTGCCGTATGACACGTGCTTCGCAAACTGTCCGCTGGCGCATACGTACGCCTTGCCGTCAACAAGCTCTGCGATGCTGGCCACCTGCTCCCCGCCGAGGCCGTACACGAAGCGGACACCGTACGAGAGGTGTATCTTCTCCGCCAGGTACTTGAGCAGGGTGTCCCACTGCCGGAAGTTGCGCTGGTTTACCGGGAGCCTCACCCCTTTGAAGTGCTTGTCCCCGTTGCGGTAGAACGTCACCACTTTGGTTGTGAAACGGCCCTCGTGGTGTGAGGGCTTAGGCAGCGCTTGAGGCTCGTAGCGTATCATGTTATCTACATCGTATCGTGGGAGTGAGGTGGGGACGTCTAGCTTCTCTAAGCGACGGTAGTCGTCTTCTAAGTCGGCTTGGAGGTCCGGGAGAGCTCTGCTGCTGTCATCATATTGATTTGCAGACTCCTATGTGGTTAAAAAAGATATTTTAAATATTTGCTTTAAAATCGTTGGGGTTATCGTTATAAAACATCTGTTGTTCCTCCATTATCCATTCCGTGCACGCACTTTTGAGGGCGCCCTTTACACAACAGTAGCTTGTCGCCATCAGGGCATTTAGAATATTGCTGGTTAGCGTCCGCTATTGGCTCCATTTGCATAGAAGTGTTAGCGGTTACCGGGGAAGAGTTTTGTTACCAAATTGAATATAAAGTACCTCGAGCATATACACATTACGTACACACTATAAATGGCGCCGCGAAGTGCCATGTATACTTGGGAAACTGGGAGAATTTTCCCCAATAGAGCGCTACAATGGCCCCTATTATGTAGACATTGGTGGATCCAGGAGGTGAAGGGAAGCATCTGTCTGCACCTTTTTAGTCGCCATGCATGTACATTCACCGTAATGGATATGTGTCCTCCTTTTTTGACAGTGTTCCCTCCTTTTTTGACAGTGTTCCCTCCTTTTTTGACAGTGTTCCCTCCATTTTTGACAGTGTTCCCTCCTTTTTGACAGTGTTCCCTCATTTTTGACCATATACTCCCTCCCCTTTTTCGAGAACCTTTTGGTTCTTTGTCTATGTCTATCTGGCTTTAACTTCAATCAATCGAAGAGATCGATCATTTGTTTATAAGACTAATCAGTTCTAAGTGTGTCTGTCCTTCAAACGCATGGGGTCACCAATTATTCCCTTTTCACCTGACTGGTGTTATTCATTATCATGTTACGTCATCTTTTTATGTCAATAATATGCGTCTCTTTAACTCCTGCTTTGTCTGTAAACACGTTCAGATTGAAATTCACGCTAAACGATTGAAACGCGGGACAAACTGTTTTCGTCAATGGTAATTTCCATCGGTAGAGTGAGAAATCTATTTGTCTGTCTAAAAAGGAAACGGGTGAAATAAAGGACAACAAACTGCAAAAAAGTTGGCACACTTAAATCGTGTATGTCATCTGCAAATAGCTCAGTTGGGGAGCGTTAGACTAAAGATATAAAGGTCCCTGGTTCAAATTCCTCGAGTACTCGCATGAGTTCTGAATTGTCCTGGGTTTCGGTATTACGTTTTGTAAACCATTTATTTATAATTTTGTTTTAAACATTTCACAGAATTACACAATGAAAAACATCATAATCTTTCAGCTGCCGAAATAGCTCAGTTGGGAGAGCGTTAGACTGAAGATCTGAAGGTCCCTGGTTCGAATTCTCAGAGAACTCTCATTAGTTCTGCATTGTCCCGGGTTTCGGCAGTAACTTCTGTTATTAACCATTTAACTTTCAGAATTTTTTTTAATTCACAGAATTAGACAATGAAACATATTTTTTATTGTCGTCTGCCGAAATAGTTCAGTTGGGAGAGCGTTAGACTGAAGATCTAAAGGTCATTGGTTCAAATTCCCCGGGTACTCGCATGAGTTCTGAATTGTCCCGGGTTTCGGCATTACGTTTTGTAAACCATTTATTTATAATTTTCTTTTAAACATTTCACAGAATTACACAATGAAAAACATCATAAACTTCCAGCTCCCGAAATAGCTCAGTTGGGAGAGCGTTAGACTGAAGATCTAAAGGTCCCTGGTTCGAATTCTCAGAGAACTTACATTAGTTCTGAATTGTCCCGGTTTTCGGCAGTAACTTTTGTTAACCATTTAACTTTCAGAAATGTTTTAAATTCACATAATTAGACAATGAAACATATTCTTTATTAACGTCTGACGAAATAGCTCAGTTGTGAGAGCGTTAGACTGAAGATCTAAAGGTCCCTGGTTCGAATTCCCCGAGTACTCGCATGAGTTCTGAATTGTCCCGGGTTTCGGCATTACGTTTTGTAAACCATTTATTTATAATTTTGTTTTAAACATTTCAAAGAATTACACAATGAAAAACATCATAATCTTCCAGCTGCCGAAATAACTCAGTTGGGAGAGCGATAGACTGAAGATCTAAAGGTCCCTGGTTCGAATTCCCAGAGAACGCACATTAGTTCTGAATTGTCCCGGGTTTCGGCAGTAACTTTTGTTAACCATTTAACATTCAGAAATCTTTAAAATTCACAGAATTAGACAATGAAACATATTCTTTATTGACGTCTGCCGAAATAGCTCAGTTGGGAGAGCGTTAGACTGAAGATCTAAAGGTCCCTGGTTCGAATTCCCCGGGTACTCGCATGAGTTCTGAATTGTCCCGGGTTTCGGCATCACGTTTTGTTATTAACCATTTAACTTTCAGAATTTTTTTAAATTCACAGAATTAGACAATGAAACATATTCTTTATTAACGTCTGCCGAAATAGCTCAGTTGGGAGAGCGTTAGACTGAAGATCTAAAGGTCCCTGGTTCAAATTCCCCGAGTACTCGCATGAGTTCTGAATTATCCCGGGTTTCGGCATTACGTTTTGTAAACCATTTATTTATAATTTTGTTTTAAACATTTCAAAGAATTACACAATGAAAAACATCATAATCTTCCAGCTGCCGAAATAGCTCAGTTGGGAGAGCGTTAGACTGAAGATCTAAAGGTCCCTAGTTCGAATTGACAGAGAACTCTCATTAGTTCTGAATTGTCCCGGGTTTCGCCAGTAACTTTTGTTAACCATTTAACTTTCAGAATTTTTTTAAATTCACAGAATTAGACAATGAAACATATTCTTTATTGTCGTCTGCCGAAATAGCTCAGTTGGGAGAGCGTTAGACTGAAGATCTAAAGGTCCCTGGTTCAAATTCCGTGGGTACTCGCATGAGTTCTGAATTGTCCCGGGTTTCGGCATTACGTTTTGTAAACCATTTATTTATAATTTTGTTTTAAACATTTCACAGAATTACACAATGAAAAACATCATGAGCTTCCAGCTGCCGAAATAGCTCAGTTGGGAGAGCGTTAGACTGAAGATCTAAAGGTCCCTGGTTCGAATTCACAGAGAACTCTCAGTAGTTCTGAATTGTCCCGGGTTTCGGCAGTAACTTTTGTTAACCATTTAACTTTCAGAAATTTTAAAAATTCACAGAATTAGACAATGAAACATATTCTTTATTAACGTCTGCCGAAATAGCTCAGTTGGGAGAGCGTTAGACTGAAGATCTAAAGGTCCCTGGTTCGAATTCCTAGAGAACTGTCATTACTTCTGAATTATCCCGGGTTTCGGCAGTAACTTTTGTTATTAACCATTTAACTTTCAGAAATGTTTTAAATTCACAGAATTAGACAATGAAACATATTCTTTATTGTCGTCTGCCGAAATAGCTCAGTTGGGAGAGCGTTAGACTGAAGATCTAAAGGTCCCTGGTTCAAATTCCCTGGGTAATCGCATGAGTTCTGAATTGTCCCCGGTTTCGGCGTTACGTTTTGTAATCCATTTATTTATAATTTTGTTTTAAACATTTCAAAGAATTACACAATGAAAAACATCATAATCTTTCAGCTGCCGAAATAGCTCAGTTGGGAGAGCGTTAGACTGAAGATCTGAAGGACCCTGGTTCGAATTCTCAGAGAACTCTCATTAGTTCTGAATTCTCCCGGGTTTCGGCAGTAACTTTTGTTAACCATTTAACTTTCAGAAATTAAAAAAATTCACAGAATTAGACAATGAAACATATTCTTTATTAACGTCTGCCGAAATAGCTCAGTTGGGAGAGCGTTAGACTGAAGATCTAAAGGTCCCTGGTTCGAATTCCTAGAGAACTGTCATTACTTCTGAATTGTCCCGGGTTTCGGCAGTAACTTTTGTTATTAACCATTTAACTTTCAGAAATGTTTTAAATTCACAGAATTAGACAATGAAACATATTCTTTATTGTCGTCTGCCGAAATAGCTCAGTTGGGAGAGCGTTAGACTGAAGATCTAAAGGTCCCTGGTTCAAATTCCCTGGGTAATCGCATGAGTTCTGAATTGTCCCCGGTTTCGGCGTTACGTTTTGTAATCCATTTATTTATAATTTTGTTTTAAACATTTCAAAGAATTACACAATGAAAAACATCATAATCTTTCAGCTGCCGAAATAGCTCAGTTGGGAGAGCGTTAGACTGAAGATCTGAAGGACCCTGGTTCGAATTCTCAGAGAACTCTCATTAGTTCTGAATTGTCCCGGGTTTCGGCAGTAACTTTTGTTAACCATTTAACTTTCAGAAATTAAAAAAATTCACAGAATTAGACAATGAAACATATTCTTTATTAACGTCTGCCGAAATAGCTCAGTTGGGAGAGCGTTAGACTGAAGATCTAAAGGTCCCTGGTCCAAATTCCCTGGGTAATCGCATGAGTTCTGAATTGTCCCCGGTTTCGGCGTTACGTTTTGTAATCCATTTATTTATAATTTTGTTTTAAACATTTCAAAGAATTACACAATGAAAAACATCATAATCTTTCAGCTGCCGAAATAGCTCAGTTGGGAGAGCGTTAGACTGAAGATCTGAAGGTCCCTGGTTCGAATTCCCAGAGAACGCACATTAGTTCTGAATTGTCCCGGGTTTCGGCAGTAACTTTTGTTAACCATTTAACACTCAGAAATTTTTAAAATTCACAGAATTAGACAGTGAAACATATTTTTTATTGACGTCTGCCGAAATAGCGCAGTTGGGAGGTCGTTAGACTGATCTAAAGGTCCCTGGTTCAAATTCCCCGGGTACTCGCATGAGTTCTGAATTGTCCCGGATTTCGACATTGCGTTTTGTAAACCATTTATTTATAATTTTGTTTTAAACATTTCACAGAA
Source organism: Zoroaster sp. YZ-2022 (assembly GCA_029582265.1). NCBI lineage: Eukaryota > Metazoa > Echinodermata > Asteroidea > Forcipulatida > Zoroasteridae > Zoroaster > Zoroaster sp. YZ-2022. The sequence continues at coordinate 23,670,159 of CM055836.1, forward strand.
TTACACAATAAAAACATCATAAGCTTCCAGCTGCCGAAATAGCTCAGTTGGGAGAGCGTTAGACTGAAGATCTGAAGGTCCCTGGTTCGAATTCTCAGAGAACTCTCATTAGTTCTGAATTGTCCCGGGTTTCGGCAGTAACTTTTGGTAACCATTTAACTTTCAAAATTTTTAACATTCACAGAATTAGACAATGAAACATATTCTTTATTGACGTCTGCCGAAATAGCTCAGTTGGGAGAGCGTTAGACTGAAGATCTAAAGGTCCCTGGTTCAATTTCTCCGAGTACTCGCATGAGTTCTGAATTGTACCGGGTTTCGGCATTACGTTTCGTAAACCATTTATTTACAATTTTGTTTTAAACATTTCACAGAATTACACAATGAAAAACATCATAAGCTTCCAGCTTCCGAAATAGCTCAGTTGCGAGAGCGTTAGACTGAAGATCTGAAGGTCCCTGGTTCGAATTCTCAGAGAACTCTCATTAGTTCTGAATTGTCCCGGGTTTCGGCAGTAACTTTTGTTAACCATTTAACATTCAGAAATTTAAAAAATTCACAGAATTTGACAATGAAACATATTCTTTATTAACGTCTGCCGAAATAGCTCAGTTGGGAGAGCGTTAGACTGAAGATCTAAAGGTCCCTGGTTCGAATTCCCAGAGAACGCACATTAGTTCTGAATTGTCCCGGGTTTCGGCAGTAACTTTTGTTAACCATTTAACTTTCAGAAATTTTTAAAATTCACAGAATTAGACAATGAAACATATTCTTTATTGACGTCTGCCGAAATAGCTCAGTTGGGAGGGCGTTAGACTGATCTAAAGGTCCCTGGTTCAAATTCCCCGGGTACTCGCATGAGTTCTGAATTGTCCCGGGTTTCGGCATTACATTTTGTAAACCATTTATTTATAATTTTGTTTTAAACATTTCACAGAATTACACAATGAAACATCATAATCTTTCTGCTGCCGAAATAGCTCAGTTGGGAGAGCGTTAGACTGAAGATCTGAAGGTCCCTGGTTCGAATTCTCCGAGAACTCTCATTAGTTCTGGAATTGTCCCTGGGTTTCGGCAGTAACTTTTGTAAACCATTTAACTTTCAGAAGATTTAAAAATTCACAGAAGTAGACAATGAAACATATTCTTTATTAACGTCTGCCGAAATAGCTCAGTTGGGAGGCGTTAGACTGAAGATCTGAAGGTCCCTGGTTCGAATTCTCAGAGAACTCCTCATTAGTTCTGAATTGTCCCGGTTTCGGCATTACGTTTGTTAAACCATTTATTTATAATTTGTTTTAAACATTTCACAGAATTACACAATGAAAACATCATTTTTTATTAACGTTCATGAAATAGCTCAGTTGGGAGAGCGTTAGACTGAAGATCTAAAGGTCCCTGGTTCGAATTCCCAGAGAACTCTCATTAGTTCTGAATTGTCCGGGTTTCGGCAGTAACTTTTGTTAACCATTTAACACTAGAAATGTTTTAAATTCACAGAATTAGACAATGAAACATATTCTTTATTGACGTCTGCCGAAATAGCTCAGTTGGGAGGCATTAGACTGAAGATCTAAGGTCCTGGTTCAAATTCCCAGAACTCTCATTAGTTCTGAATTGTCCCGGGTTTCGACAATTGCGTTTTGTAAACCATTTATTTATAATTTTGTTTTAAACATTTCACAGAATTACACAATGAAAACATCATAAGCTTCAGCTGCCGAAATAGCTCAGTTGGGAGAGCGTTAGACTGAAGATCTGAAGGTCCCTGGTTCGAATTTTCCCAGAGAACTCTCATTAGTTCTGAATTGTCCGGGTTTCGCAGTAACTTTTGTTATTAACCATTTAACTTTCAAAATTTTAACATTCACAGAATTAGACAATGAAACATATTCTTTATTGACGTCTGCCGAAATAGCTCAGTTGGGAGAGCGTTAGACTGAACATCTAAAGGTCCCTGGTTCAAATTCTCAGAGTACTCGCATGAGTTCTGGAATTGTACCGGGTTTCGGCATTACGTTTTGTTAACCATTTATTTACAATTTTGTTTTAAACATTTCACAGAATTACACAATGAAAAACATCATAAACTTCAGCTTGCCGAAATAGCTCAGTTGAGAGAGCGTTAGACTGAAGATCTGAAGGTCCCTGGTTCGAATTCTCAGAGAACTCTCATTAGTTCTGAATTGTCCCGGGTTTCGGTAGTAACTTTTGTTATTAACCATTTAACATTCAGTTAAATTCACAGAATTAGACAATGAAACATATTCTTTATTATCTGCCGAAATAGCTCAGTTGGGAGAGCGTTAGACTGAAGATCTAAAGGTTCCTGGTTCGAATTCCCTGGGAATCGCATTAGTTCTGAATTGTCCCGGGTTTCGGCGTTACGTTTTGTAATCCATTTATTTCAGAAATGTTGTTTAACATTCACAGAATTACACAATGAAAAATATTCATAATCTTTCAGCTGCCGAAATAGCTCAGTTGGAGAGCGTTAGACTGAAGATCTAGTTCAATTCCTAGAGAACGAGTTCTGAATTGCGTTTCGGCATCTTTGTTATTAACCATTTAACTTTAAATGTTTAAAATTCACAGAATTAGACAATGAAACATATTCTTTATTGTCGTCTGCCGAAATCTCAGTTGGGAGAGTTGACTGAAGATCTAAAGGTCCCTGGTTCAAATTCCTGGGTACTCGCATGAGTTCTGAATTGTCCCGGGTTTCGGCATTGCGTTTTGTAAACCATTTATTTATAATTTGTTTTAAACATTTCACAGAATTACACAATAAAAACATCATGAGCTTCCAGCTGCCGAAATAGCTCAGTTGGGAGAGCGTTAGACTGAAGATCTGAAGGTCCCTGGTTCGAATTCTCAGAGAACTCTCATTAGTTCTGAATTGTCCCGGGTTTCGGCAGTAACTTTTGTTAACCATTTAACTTTCAGAAATTTTAAAAATTCACAGAATTAGACAATGAAACATATTCTTTATTAACGTCTGCCGAAATAGCTCAGTTGGGAGAGCGTTAGACTGAAGATCTAAAGGTCCCTGGTTCCATTCTCTAGAGAACTGCATTAGTTCTGAATTGTCCCGGGTTTCGGCAGTAACTTTTGTTATTAACCATTTAACTTTCAGAAATGTTTTAAATTCACAGAATTAGACAATGAAACATATTCTTTATTGTCGTCTGCCGAAATAGCTCAGTTGGGAGAGCGTTAGACTGAAGATCTAAAGGTCCCTGGTTCAAATTCCTGGGTAATCGCATGAGTTCTGAATTGTCCCCGGTTTCGGCAGTAACGTTTTGTAATCCATTTATTTATAATTTTGTTTTAAACATTTCAAAGAATTACACAATGAAAAACATCATAATCTTTCAGCTGCCGAAATAGCTCAGTTGGGAGAGCGTTAGACTGAAGATCTAAAGGTCCCTGGTTCGAATTGACAGAGAACTCTCATTAGTTCTGAATTGTCCCGGGTTTCGCCAGTAACTTTTGTTATTAACCATTTAACTTTCAGAAATGTTTTAAATTCACAGAATTAGACAATGAAACATATTCTTTATTGTCGTCTGCCGAAATAGCTCAGTTGGGAGAGCGTTAGACTGAAGATCTAAAGGTCCCTGGTTCAAATTCCCTGGGTAATCGCATGAGTTCTGAATTGTCCCCGGTTTCGGCGTTACGTTTTGTAATCCATTTATTTATAATTTTGTTTTAAACATTTCAAAGAATTACACAATGAAAAACATCATAATCTTTCAGCTGCCGAAATAGCTCAGTTGGGAGAGCGTTAGACTGAAGATCTAAAGGTCCCTGGTTCGAATTCCCAGAGAACGCACATTAGTTCTGAATTGTCCCGGGTTTCGGCGGTAACTTTTGTTAACCATTTAACTTTCAGAAATTTTTAAAATTCACAGAATTAGACAATGAAACATATTCTTTATTGACGTCTGCCGAAATAGCTCAGTTGGGAGAGCGTTAGACTGAAGATCTAAAGGTCCCTGGTTCAAATTCCCCGGGTACTCGCATGAGTTCTGAATTGTCCCGGGTTTCGGCATTGCGTTTTGTAAACCATTTATTTATAATTTTGTTTTAAACATTTCACAGAATTACACAATAAAAACATCATAAGCTTCCAGCTGCCGAAATAGCTCAGTTGGGAGAGCGTTAGACTGAAGATCTGAAGGTCCCTGGTTCGAATTCTCAGAGAACTCTCATTAGTTCTGAATTGTCCCGGGTTTCGGCAGTACATTTTGTTAACCATTTAACTTTCAGAAATGTTTTAAATTCACAGAATTAGACAATGAAACATATTCTTTATTGTCGTCTGCCGAAATAGCTCAGTTGGGAGAGCGTTAGACTGAAGATCTAAAGGTCCCTGGTTCAAGTTCTCCGAGTACTCGCATGAGTTCTGAATTGTACCGGGTTTCGGCATTACGTTTCGTAAACCATTTATTTACAATTTTGTTTTAAACATTTCACAGAATTACACAATGAAAAACATCATAAGCTTCCAGCTTCCGAAATAGCTCAGTTGAGAGAGCGTTAGACTGAAGATCTGAAGGTCCCTGGTTCGAATTCTCAGAGAACTCTCATTAGTTCTGAATTGTCCCGGGTTTCGGCAGTAACTTTTGTTAACCATTTAACATTCAGAAATTTAAAAAATTCACAGAATTTGACAATGAAACATATTCTTTATTAACGTCTGCCGAAATAGCTCAGTTGGGAGAGCGTTAGACTGAAGATCTAAAGGTCCCTTGTTCGAATTCCCAGAGAACTCTCATTACTTCTGAATTGTCCCGGGTTTCGGTAGTAACTTTTGTTATTAACCATTTAACTTTCAGAAATTTTTAAAATTCACAGAATTAGACAATGAAACATATTCTTTATTGACGTCTGCCGAAATAGCTCAGTTGGGAGGGCGTTAGACTGATCTAAAAGTCCCTGGTTCAAATTCCCCGGGTACTCGCATGAGTTCTGAATTGTCCCGGGTTTCGGCATTGCGTTTTGTAAACCATTTATTTATAATTTTGTTTTAAACATTTCAACAGAATTACACAATGAAAACATCATAAGCTTTCAGCTGCCGAAATAGCTCAGTTGGGAGAGCGTTAGACTGAAGATCTAAAGGTCCCTGGTTCGAATTCCCAGAGAACTCTCATTAGTTCTGAATTGTCCCGGGTTTCGGCAGTAACTTTTGTTATTAACCATTTAACTTTCAGAAATTTTTAAATTCACAGAATTAGACAATGAAACATATTCTTTATTGTCGTCTGCCGAAATAGCTCAGTTGGGAGAGCGTTAGACTGAAAATCTAAAGGTCCCTGGTTCAAATTCCTGGGTAATCGCATCAGTTCTGAATTGTCCCCGGTTTCGGCATTACGTTTTGTAAATCCATTTATTTATAATTTTGTTTTAAACATTTCAACAGAATTACACAATGAAAAACATCATAATCTTTCCAGCTGCCGAAATAGCTCAGTTGGGAGAGCGTTAGACTGAAGATCTGAAGGTCCCTGGTTCTAATTCCTAGAGAACTCACATTAGTTCTGAATTGTCCCGGGTTTCGGCAGTAACTTTTTATTAACCATTTAACTTTCAGAAATGTTTTAAATTCACAGAATTAGACAATGAAACATATTCTTTATTGTCGTCTGCCGAAATAGCTCAGTTGGGAGAGCGTTAGACTGAAGATCTAAAGGTCCCTGGTTCAAATTCCCCGGGTACTCGCATGAGTTCTGAATTGTCCCGGGTTTCGGCATTGCGTTTTGTAAACCATTTATTTATAATTTTGTTTTAAACATTTCACAGAATTACACAATAAAAACATCATGAGCTTCCAGCTGCCGAAATAGCTCAGTTGGGAGAGCGTTAGACTGAAGATCTGAAGGTCCCTGGTTCGAATTCTCAAAGAACTCTCATTAGTTCTGAATTGTCCCGGGTTTCGGCAGTAACTTTTGTTAACCATTTAACTTTCAGAAATTTTAAAAATTCGCAGAATTAGACAATGAAACATATTCTTTATTAACGTCTGCCGAAATAGCTCAGTTGGGAGAGCGTTAGACTGAAGATCTAAAGGTCCCTGGTTCGAATTCCCAGAGAACTGTCATTACTTCTGAATTGTCCCGGGTTTCGGCATTACGTTTGTAAACCATTTTATTTACAATTTTGTTTTAAACATTTCACAGAATTACACAATGAAACATATCATCCAGCTGCCGAAATAGCTCAGTTGGGAGAGCGTTAGACTGAAGATCTGAAGGTCCCTGGTTCGAATTCTCAGAGAACTCTCATTAGTTCTGAATTGTCCCGGGTTTCGGCAGTAACTTTATTAACCATTTAACATTCAGAAATTTAAAAAATTCACAGAATTTGACAATGAAACATATTCTTTATTAACGTCTGCCGAAATAGCTCAGTTGGGAGAGCGTTAGACTGAAGATCTAAAGGTCCCTGGTTCGAATTCCCAGAGAACGCACATTAGTTCTGAATTGTCCCGGGTTTCGGCAGTAACTTTTGTTAACCATTTAACTTTCAGAAATTTTTAAAATTCACAGAATTAGACAATGAAACATATTCTTTATTGACGTCTGCCGAAATAGCTCAGTTGGGAGGGCGTTAGACTGATCTAAAGGTCCCTGGTTCAAATTCCCCGGGTACTCGCATGAGTTCTGAATTGTCCCGGGTTTCGGCATTGCGTTTTGTAAACCATTTATTTATAATTTTGTTTTAAACATTTCACAGAATTACACAATGAAAAACATCATAATCTTTCAGCTGCCGAAATAGCTCAGTTGGGAGAGCGTTAGACTGAAGATCTGAAGGTCCCTGGTTCGAATTCCCAGAGAACGCACATTAGTTCTGAATTGTCCCGGGTTTCGGCAGTAACTTTTGTTATTAACCATTTAACTTTCAGAAATGTTTTAAATTCACAGAATTAGACAATGAAACATATTCTTTATTGTCGTCTGCCGAAATAGCTCAGTTGGGAGAGCGTTAGACTGAAGATCTAAAGGTCCCTGGTTCGAATTCCCTGGGTACTCGCATGAGTTCTGAATTGTCCCGGGTTTCGGCAGTAACTTTTGTTAAACCATTTAACTTTATAATTTTGTTTTAAATTCACAGAATTAGACAATGAAACATATTCTTTATTGTCGTCTGCCGAAATAGCTCAGTTGGGAGAGCGTTAGACTGAAGATCTAAAGGTCCCTGGTTCGAATTCCCAGAGAACGCACATTAGTTCTGAATTGTCCCGGGTTTCGGCAGTAACTTTTGTTAACCATTTAACTTTCAGAAATTTTTAAAATTCACAGAATTAGACAATGAAACATATTCTTTATTGACGTCTGCCGAAATAGCTCAGTTGGGAGGGCGTTAGACTGATCTAAAGGTCCCTGGTTCAAGTTCTCCGAGTACTCGCATGAGTTCTGAATTGTCCCGGGTTTCGGCAGTAACGTTTTGTTAAACCATTTAACTTTATAATTTTGTTTTAAACATTTCACAGAATTACACAATGAAACATATTCTTTTTTTACTTCTGCCGAAATAGCTCAGTTGGGAGAGCGTTAGACTGAAGATCTAAGGTCCCTGGTTCGAATTCCCAGAGAACTCTCATTAGTTCTGAATTGTCCCGGGTTTCGGCAGTAACCTTTGTTATTAACCATTTAACTTTCAGAAATGTTTTAAATTCACAGAATTAGACAATGAAACATATTCTTTATTGTCGTCTGCCGAAATAGCTCAGTTGGGAGAGCGTTAGACTGAAGATCTAAAGGTCCCTGGTTCAAATTCCCTGGGTAATCGCATGAGTTCTGAATTGTCCCCGGTTTCGGCGTTACGTTTTGTAATCCATTTATTTATAATTTTGTTTTAAACATTTCAAAGAATTACACAATGAAAAACATCATAATCTTTCAGCTGCCGAAATAGCTCAGTTGGGAGAGCGTTAGACTGAAGATCTGAAGGTCCCTGGTTCGAATTCTCAGAGAACTCTCATTAGTTCTGAATTGTCCCGGGTTTCGGCAGTAACTTTTGTTAACCATTTAACTTTCAGAAATTTAAAAAATTCACAGAATTAGACAATGAAACATATTCTTTATTGTCGTCTGCCGAAATAGCTCAGTTGGGAGAGCGTTAGACTGAAGATCTAAAGGTCCCTGGTTCAAATTCCTGGGTAATCGCATGAGTTCTGAATTGTCCCCGGTTTCGGCGTTACGTTTTGTAATCCATTTATTTATAATTTTGTTTTAAACATTTCAAAGAATTACACAATGAAAAACATCATAATCTTTCAGCTGCCGAAATAGCTCAGTTGGGAGAGCGTTAGACTGAAGATCTGAAGGTCCCTGGTTCGAATTCTCAGAGAACTCTCATTAGTTCTGAATTGTCCCGGGTTTCGGCAGTAACTTTTGTTAACCATTTAACTTTCAGAAATGTTTTAAATTCACAGAATTAGACAATGAAACATATTCTTTATTGTCGTCTGCCGAAATAGCTTAGTTGGGAGAGCGTTAGACTGAAGATCTAAAGGTCCCTGGTTCAAATTCCCTGGGTAATCGCATGAGTTCTGAATTGTCCCGGGTTTCGGCATTGCGTTTTGTAAACCATTTATTTATAATTTTGTTTTAAACATTTCACAGAATTACACAATAAAAACATCATAAGCTTTCAGCTGCCGAAATAGCTCAGTTGGGAGAGCGTTAGACTGAAGATCTGAAGGTCCCTGGTTCGAATTCTCAGAGAACTCTCATTAGTTCTGAATTGTCCCGGGTTTCGGCAGTAACTTTTGTTAACCATTTAACTTTCAGAAATTTTAAAAATTCACAGAATTAGACAATGAAACATATTCTTTATTAACGTCTGCCGAAATAGCTCAGTTGGGAGAGCGTTAGACTGAAGATCTAAAGGTCCCTGGTTCGAATTCCCAGAGAACTGTCATTACTTCTGAATTGTCCCGGGTTTCGGCAGTAACTTTTGTTATTAACCATTTAACTTTCAGAAATGTTTTAAATTCACAGAATTAGACAATGAAACATATTCTTTATTGTCGTCTGCCGAAATAGCTCAGTTGGGAGAGCGTTAGACTGAAGATCTAAAGGTCCCTAGTTCGAATTGACAGAGAACTCTCATTAGTTCTGAATTGTCCCGGGTTTCGCCAGTAACTTTTGTAATCCATTTATTTATAATTTTGTTTTAAACATTTCACAGAATTACACAATAAAAACATCATAAGCTTTCAGCTGCCGAAATAGCTCAGTTGGGAGAGCGTTAGACTGAAGGTCTAAAGGTCCCTGGTTCGAATTCCCAGAGAACTGTCATTACTTCTGAATTGTCCCGGGTTTCGGCAGTAACTTTTGTTATTAACCATTTAACTTTCAGAAATGTTTTAAATTCACAGAATTAGACAATGAAACATATTCTTTATTGTCGTCTGCCGAAATAGCTCAGTTGGGAGAGCGTTAGACTGAAGATCTAAAGGTTCTTGGTTCAAATTCCTGGGTAATCGCATGAGTTCTGAATTGTTCCCGGTTTCAGTGTTACGTTTTGTAATCCATTTATTTATAATTTTGTTTTAAACATTTCAAAGAATTACACAATGAAAAACAGCATAATCTTTCAGCTGCCGAAATAGCTCAGTTGGGAGAGCGTTAGACTGAAGATCTAAAGGTCCCTGGTTCGAATTCCCAGAGAACGCACATTAGTTCTGAATTGTCCCGGGTTTCGGCAGTAACTTTTGTTAACCATTTAACTTTCAGAAATT